>VDFB02105785.1:205438433-205888487 GCA_007258455.2 Sequoia sempervirens
TCTTGTTAGAGGCCTCAACTTGAGCATTACCTTGAGGATAGTAAGGTGTAGAAAAATGATGTTGTATATGGAATTTCTCACAAAGTTCACTGACATCCTAATTTTTGAATTGTCAACCGTTATCTGTGATAATGGATAAAGGAACACCATAGTGGTAGATGAAATAGTTTAGTATGAAAGTGGCTATTTATGTCCTAGCGATTTGAGTGAGGGGAACAACTTCAATCCATTTCGTGAAAGAGTTTGTGGAAATGAGAATGAACTTATGACCATTGGATGAAGGTGGATGGATCTTTCCCATGAGATAGAGTCCTACTGATAAAAGGGCCATGGTGTAGCAAGAGATTGCAATTCTTGTGCTAGAGCTCGCATGTATCAAATCTGCATGTTTTTGACACTGCTTGCATTTTTTAACAAATTGATAACCATCATTTTCCATTGTAGGCCAATAATAACCCATACATAAGAGTTTCTTAGCTAAGGTTCTCATAAATTAGTTTTGACCTTGTCATTCTCAATACATCTGAGTAAAGTACCATTGAGACCTCGGTGGTAAAGGGTATCAGCTAGGATTACATAACGAGAGGCTTGATAGATAAAGGTTTTATGGGATTTATTGGATAGGTCTGATGGCAAGGTTTTATCTCGAAGATAGGTGTAAATATCCCCATACCATTGAGAATTATGACCAAAAATAAGACAAATGACTTCAGATTGTGGTATATTGTAAGTAGGTTCCAAAAGAGGCTCTACTAAGAACTCATAGTAAGAAAGATTGCTAGGAATTTTCCCAAGTGAACCAATTGTTTACATTGCATCTACAACTCTATTATTATCTCTAGAAATAGACTTTGAAATCATCCAACATTCTTTTGTAAGGCATCAATTTTTCATCTTTTATTTTATAGTCATCATTAACTTGTCTAATCACCAACTGAGAGTCACCAAGAACACACAACACTAGGATTTTCCATTGCATGGCCATATGGAGCCAAGAAATTAATGCCTTATATTTTGCAATATTTTTGGCACATGAAAATTGTATCTTATAATATTTAGGTATACAATCCTCTTGCAGAAGTATGGTTTCATCGTAAAAGTCCAAAGATGTTTAGATTCCATGTTGAAGATTGATTCATTAGGGAACTCTCTAATAAGAGGATGATTATCTATCATAAGAGCATCAATAAGTTGATCTGCTATAGCTTGTCCTTTGATTGCTTTTTTTTCTACGTATTCAATATCAAAGTTGCTAGGAATCATGACCCATTTATCCAATTGTCCTATGAGTCCTGTTTTGTTCAAGAGGTACTTAAGAGGACCAATTTTTGCAATGAGCTTTTTCTAGTGTGTAAGCATAACGCCTGTTTTCAAAACGCGCCTTCATGGCACTATAACAAAACCATATCCTCACTATAAACATGTTAATAGATTGGCTTCCTTCCAAAGTCATAAAGCCTAAAGTGCCCCAATGTTGTGGTGGGATGTGATATATATAAAGTACGTGCTTCTGTCATATGTAGGGTACTACTGGGTGATGTCATTGATATTCTTTTGATTCTTTTCTCTCGAAGAGCTTATTCACACTTTTCATCCCATCCTCAATGAAACATTCTTGTGTAATAGGTGCCTAAATGGTTGAATTTATCTGCAAGTTAAAATGGCACAAGCACGCGTGTTTTAATTTAAAATGATCTATGAGTTTTTATTGTGAAGTTGGTGCAACAATTTTTGAATATGGACCTCTAAGGGTAATTGTTCCTTTGCAAGTAGTAACATTGTGCAATAAGGTTCTTTTCCTTTTATAATGAAAGTGTTTACATGATTATCAATCTCATTGATGTTATTTATGGTATAATCATACTTAGCAGTAGTATAACTCACACCATCACCAAATTCAAGGGCCTTTCCTTTATCCTTGTCATGCTTAGGGAAAGGGTTTTTAAACATCTCGTGATTAGAGTTACCAGAAGGAGTGTGTCTATCGATTGCTATCTTACCATCATCGATAAGGTCTTGTATTAGATGTCAAAGTTTATTGCAACTATTAGTCTTATGTCCTTTGTGTCTATGATAGTAGAAAAAGTGATCCTCATTCCACCATGGGGGTTTGACTTGTGGATTATATTCTTTCATCTTAGGTAATATTATAAGATTATTTTCAAGAAGTTCTTTTAATGTAGATTCAAGTGATTATCCCAATGGTGTAAAATTTTGTGTAGGGAAGCTTCTTTGTTTTTGTTTTCCTTTATTTAAAGATGGAACTTTAAGGTTGTAGATAGGTGATGATGTTTTTGTTTTTTTTGCATTAAAAACTCTGTCATTGACTACATTTTTGTTCTTTATCCAAAAAGGTGTCTTGTTGCTCGAACCTAATTTTTTATCTCTGTCATTATTAAGTTTAATAGTTCCATAATTAATGAGATTTTTTTCAAATGATTCAAAATCCCATTTCTATGGCTTCATTAAAGGAATCCAAGCATTTAAGGTGAATTTTCTTTCCAATTTCCTTGTTCAAATTTTGACAAATTTTGACAAAATAGGTCAACCAATTCTTTATTTGGAATTTCATAAGGTAATCATTTTGTTAAATGTCTCGATCTTTGTAAAAATGACACAAAATATTTTCCTTTTTTTTTGTGTTAAAAGGATTTTTCATGGTCACTTTAAGTTCATAGTTGAAACTATAATTAGAGACAAATTTATCAACCAGTTCTTGAAAAGATTTGATAGTTGGGGGTAATCATGAAAACCATTCCATAGCTTCTCCTCCTAGACTGTGAGGTAATAATCTCATAGGGTATGTCTCATCAATTGCAAATTCAAAGGTAGCAACACAAAATTATCTTAAGTGGTCTTTAGGATCTCCTTTTCCCTTATATTTATCAAGTTTCAATATGTCCTAGTGACTAGGAAAAGGTGACATTGGTACATGCTCAGATCAAAATGATAAGGACATATATCTTCAATGGAAAAATTGTGGGATGATGTTTTATTTTTCTTGAGAGTATCAAATTATTGTCTTAGTTCTCTAAGCTCATCCAAAATAGGATTGTTTGTAGGTGCAAGTTTTGATGTCTTGAAGATCTCTTGTAACCAGGTTGTAAATAAAAGGGTCTATGATCTTTGATTCTATCATAACTGTTTGTTTTGGGCTACTTAGATTAACAAGATTTAGGTTGGTCATTCATCGTGAGTAATGATATGTCAAAATCAAGAGGCATTTTAATTCCTTCATCAACAAGGGCATTGAAGTATTGTTGTGGGTTATGTTTGACTACCTTTGTAAGTAGTTTAGTGAATCTATGATCATTGAGTGCTTCATCTATATTGGATTGAGTTATTTATTTGTTATCAATTTCATTTGTTTCACTATTTGCAACACTAATGTGATCTTCCCCATCAAATTATTTTCCCCAAGGGTTCCCTTCTTGAAACATTTTTTCTCTTGTTCTAGGGGTCATGGGTGATTGTTCTAATCTTTAATCCAAGACAAGATAATGTATGAGACTCAAGATTAGGATGCAATGAAGATGGATATGATTCTAAGATGAGAAATGAGAATGATATGGTATGATATGACAATCTTGATATAATAAGAATGCAAGAGCTCAAAGGAAACTCTAGGTCCAAAGCTAATTATGAAGCAAAGTCTTACCTGTGCTATGATGGATAGACACAAGGATAAGTGATCAAGAGAGGGTATGTAGGAGAAGATGAACTCCAAAAAGATTTCCCTACTCAAGGATGATGAACCTCAAGTGATTTAGGTGACTAGTGGCCAAAGGTTTGATTTCAAGACTTAAGAAGAGTAACCTAAGTGAAATGCTAAAGGTTTGTTTGACCGATAATGGATATGCAAGGGCAGAGGATATGCAAGGACTATGCATAGTTCAAGGATTAAAAGATCAAAAATGAAAGATGATGCCACCAAGAGATTTGAATGATTGATTCATTTTGGACATTTTTCCTATTTGACTTTTTGGGTTTGCGAGTTTGAGATGTTGCAAATTACTAGGTGTGATGTTTGTTTGAGATTTGTTTTGAAAACACACACAAGACACAATAGACATAATTTTTTTGAGTTTGATCTTTGGACAATTTTTAAGATTCATAGGACAAGTGTGGTGTTTTATTGTGACTGAAAATGTTTGTTTTTTTTTATTGTGAATGTTGTTTGATTTTTGCAATAAAATAACATTTTTTAGCTCACAAATCCTAAGCTAGCAGAGATAATATTTTCTGGATTCCCACTTGGATTTCTCTAGCCACACTCATTCACAGCGGATAGCTTAGAAAATTGGTGGCACTCGCTCGGACCCCTTACACATCATGCACTTCTCAGGTGCACCAAAATTTGAATTTGCAAAGACTCAAAGATATCAAGGAACTTTCTATCTCAACTTTGAACTGGGAGAATGTGAGATGGCTTCAGAGGTCCGACCTCCTGCACTAGCAAATAGAAGGGTTTTTTTAGCTAAAAATAAGAGGTGTCTAGTAGGGGATTATTGTGAATAGAGAGCCCGTTTGTAATAGCCTAAGAACTGGGAGTCCCACTCCCACTCTCATCACTAGCAAGTCTCGATAGACTGAGGGTCTTATAGTTTGGCTTTGAACGATGCTATCCACTCCTTGGGGTATGAATTTTGTTCTCCCCCCTTTGATATAGCCCATAGAAAAATGTGTTTGAGGTCAAACCCTGGGATGATGAAATCCCCAAGCAGGCCTCCTACTAAAAATAAAAGGGGAGCCTAGCGTGTATATTCGTCACCCAAGATCGCACAAGTGTGCAAGGGGAGAGGATACATACACACTAGTTGAGGTAACGCATAATGTGCAAGCACGCCAAACATGACAAACAAATTTCTTTCTAAACACCAATTGAAATATTTGCTATACTAAAAGACAATCAGTTTTAAAAAATTAAGTCTTCAAGAAATGTCTTGCACCAAATGTCATTAGTAGTTTCAAGCCTCCAAGTCTTTGACAAACGTATATTCATTTTTTTATTTTTTTCAAGTTTCTCATATGCAAACCTGCACAAAATCCAAATTAACAAAATAAGCCCCAAAATCAAAATTAAACTAAAAAGGAAAAAGATGTTATACTAATCAACAAACAAGACCTAATATAAAGCTAACAAAATAAAACCAACTTAATCTATTTAATCTAAATTAAATAAATCTAAAATTTGAACTAAATCTAAACTAAATTTAATTAAATCTAAATCTAAATAAGTTAGAAAAATCTAGATTTTAAATTTAAACTAAATTAGAAAAATTAAATTTAAAATTAAATCTAACTCTAAATTTAAATCTAAATTAAAAATTAAATCTAACTTAAAAGCTAAATTTAAATTAAAAAATAAAAAGCTAAATCTAAATTAGAAGTAAAAATCTAAATCTAAATTAAAAGTTAAAAAGTTAAATCTAATTTAAAAGTTAAAAGCTAAATCTAAATTAAAAGTTAAAAGATAAATCTAATTTAGAAGTTAAAAGCTAAATCTAAACTAAAATAAAATAAAATCTAATAAATCTAAATCTAAATTTTTAAATCCACAAAATCTGAACTTCAACTAGATTTAAATCTAAATCAAAATCTAACTTATATTAGTATTAATCTAGCAAGCAAAGCCTACAATATCTATAAAAGACTTTAAGGGAACATTTTGGTTGAATTTAGGTTTTTTCCATTGCATTTAAAAGAAAGCTTTATGTTTGCTTTTCAGGTATAGAAAAAAAGAGGACTTATTCTAGCATCGACTTATTTCAATAGAATATATCAGTTTAGAAATGTGGCATTCACGAATTTAGAGGGGACGATAGATGAGCAATCAATCCTTGCAGCTGGGCAACATAGAACTGGTGATTTGCATGTTTCAACCTGGTTCAAAATGACAGGCTCTGAAGATGTTGTGATTGGAAGATAAAAAGTTGTGATTGCGGGATATGATGTGTTCAAAATGGAACATTGTGATTGTGAGCTATGCTCAAAATAAAATGAAGTGATGTCTGGCGTAATTTACAAGATACATTAAAAATGGAACTGACTAACATGATTGCAAGATCGTGGTAGCGAACTGTGCATTTTTCAAATCAACTTTAGAAACTTTTAAGAAAACTTTTAAATGCAACTGGCAGTGTAAAATCCAAACTCGAAACCAATAGCGGATGTGAGAATTCCTCTTTTAATAACATTTGGAACTGGATATAGAATATTGAGCAACATGCAAAATATAAAATTGGGTAAATATTTTATCCAACCAAGATTTTTAGTTTCAAATAAAGAAGCACTTATATCACAATTATATCACAAAATGTAGATTCTATAAGCGCTAGTTTGGAGGACCAAAGGGGTGACCACAGCTAAAGATAGTTGGGGCTAACAATATCAGTGAGCACTATATGAAAGCAAATGAAAGAAATTTTGATTTTGGTTTATGTTTTTGTCTATTCATTACATATTCTCTATTCGCATACATGTTACTATCATTAGGCCATGAGAATTTTTGTCCAACATTCTATTTGCAACTACCCTAGCTGACATGCAAGCTAATATGGAATCATACACAAAGTGCATCTAATGAAAAAAACTGAACCAAAACCAGCGTTGAAATAAAACACTATTGTAGATAGGGAAAAATACAAAGGTTTATATGTGTTGAAAAAAATAAACTAATTAAATCATATCAAGCACCATGAAGTACAAACTAGAATGAAAATGTAAATAAATGAAAGACATGCAAAGCAATTTTCAAACTAGAGTTGATTGATCTCCATGGCTTTTCTCCACCTGCATAAGAATGTAAGATTTTGAAGGTTGATTGTTGGAGGAATGTTGGTTGCTCAATTTTGCAGCATAACGACCTGATGAAGATGATAGATGAAGATGGATGGAAGATTGAAGATGCTAGAAGAAGATTCAATGCAAATGGCCTGCGAAAGGTTAGATTTATAGAGTTTTTGAAGACAAAAGCTTAGTTGGAAAAGATCAATGGCTGAGATTCAGTCTGGTAAGATGAATGGTAAGAGATGGAGAAGTTGGAGAGAAATATGGAAGCTAGAGAAAAATAAGGAAGATGTTTCCTCCCCACAAAACCTTTCACTCAAAAATGAAGGCAACTTGCCATTTGTCAAGTTTAGTTATGAGTTGGTTTTGTAGTTGAAGATAATTCATTAATTAAATAATAAAATTATTTAATTTCATGTGACATGCGGTTTTGGAAGTTTCTAATTAAATATTGAAAAATATTTAATTATGTGTGAAATGTGGATAAGAAGTTTCTAATTAAATATTGAAAAATATTTAATTAAATGTGAGATGGCTTTCTTAGAAGATTTTAAAGATGATTTCATGATTTAAAAAAAAAAAAAGAATATTTAGAAGATTTAAGGATGATTTTATGATTTTGGAAAAAGAAGAATATTTAGAAGATTTAAAGATGATTTTATGATTTTGGAAAAAGAAGAATATTTACTTTATTCAAAATAAAGCAATGTGATATTAAATTAAATAAATTGTAAAGCTTATTTAATTTAATTAAGAAGAATTAGAAAAGTGATTAAATTAAATAAATAATTAAACTTATTTAATTAAGAAAGAAGAATTAGAAAATGAACAATATAAATAAATAATTAAATTTATTTATATGTAGATTGAATTAGAGATTTAACTAAATAACTTGTATTTAATCAATTACCAGACTTATTATAATGTGACCATTTTTAGGTGTATACAACTATTTTTATATTTATGGTCACAAATATTTTCATATGCTGGAATTAGAAATAAGAGATTTTATGTGTTGGAATTAGAAATAAGAGCTTTCATGTGCTAGAATAAGAATAAGAGATAAAAGCTTTCCTGCATTGGAATGAGAATATTTTTATGTGCTGAAATAAGAGCTTTGGAACGGTTAAAGGCATCCATCAAAAGCACAAAAGGTTTTGTGGGTGTCTTGATAGACATGCGTAAAAAATGCGAAAGCATAGATAAAATAGATGAATCTTTTTAAAAAGAGGCCTCAAACAAATTCCAACAAAAATCACATGAAATTCCACATGAAAAACCATTTATCACATTTTATCTATTGAAAATCTATTTAGAGTTTGGAATTAACTGAATCATCATTTATCCTACATACTATTTGATAAAAAGATAAATTAACGCAAAATATAGAAATACCTAATTGATGATCTAGAAATCTTGCATGAAAATCAGGTATTAAAAGTGTTTCTACTAATAGTTATTCACGTCACGTTCCATTCTGTATATGTTGAAAACTGAAAAACTAATTTTAAACTATAAATCCAAAATCAAGATTTCCAGCATAACATCAATGAAGCCTTTTTTAAATGAAAACACATGCAAAAACATAAAACTAAACTATGTGAAACCAAACATATGCATTAAAAAAAAAAAAACCAACTCCATTGTTCTCCTATTCACCATGATCTTGATTTATGCATTTGGTGCTCTCAAATTTTTACAAGTACAAGTGCAACAAGAACTTTGATGAATGGAAGAGAGGATTGCATGATCAAAATTCAATGTATGTTTTTTTCTAGTGAGAAGAGAAGGTTTTTTATAGATGTCCTCATGGGGTCAGTTCATGTTGTAGGAGAGATGTGGGATTAAAGAATGAACTGGAGAAATATATATTTATCCCTTATTTTTTAATCAAATACAATTGATTGAAATAAGAGAGATAAATGGGTAGATGCATGATATAGTGAGGGTTTGAAATTATATTTAAAGTGAATTTTTGAATTAATAAATGGTCTAATTAATTTAATGATTTAAGTAAATGGGTTTATATATGCAAATAATTTAATGAAACATATAAATGGATAAAAATTAATATAATATGAATGCAAATGATATTTTAATGATTATGCAAATGGAATAATATGAAATGATTTATGGATAAATGATTGATAAATGAAAATAGATATATGCTTATAATATGTTAATGATTTGAGGGAATTAATGAGTGAATAGAATAAAATATTAAATAAATCAATTAAACAAACAATAATATCTATTTAATTAATAGATGAAAAATAGGATAATTGCGAGGACAAATTTTGAGTGTCTACAATTTCATCTCCCGAAAAGGGATACTTCTAATATTTTCTTAGATCATAAATATTTTGAGAAAGTGATTAAGATTGGAAAATGTCTCTCTTCAGAAGAATCTAAAAAATATGTTGATTTATTAAATTCTCATCCTGATATTTTTGCTTGGTAATATAAGGACATGCCTGGCATTGATGAATTTTTGGTAGTCCATAATATCATCCTATATCTCAATGCCAAGTTGGTTAAGCAAAAGATCCACATAATGAATCCCATGGTGGCTCTATTTGTCAAGACTAAGATAGAAAATCTTTTAAAATTTAGTTTTATCTATCCCACAAACTATTCACCATGGATGGGTATGTGCAAGATCATGATGGGCTAAAAAGTGGCAATATGATGGATATGTGGCTGACAACTATGTTTTTACCCAAAATTGATGAAACAAAAAAGGTTTTTAAAAGAGATTCTCAACTTTCCATCGATATAAATTATTTTTTACTTTGAATTAAATAAGTAATTAATATTCATTTTCTATTCAAATTATGACTAAAGTCCTGATTGATAGTTTGATTGAAAAACATCTATACCTTTCAAACAGTATCACATTTTTTTAATCTAAAATATGTGTCACATTCTATGCTTCACATAACATAGGATTAAATAAAGAAAATTGAATTTCATGAAGTTTTGACAAAGTTAAGGTGGTTAAACATACGATTTTTTATACTTTTTAAAAATTTGTAATAAAAAATTCATAATTAATTATTTACTTGGAAAAAAATTACAAAAAAATATGCATCACATTAGGGCATGACTCCTCTACGTATATCTAAAATCTTATAAAAAAATATTATCATTTTATTGTGGTTAGGGTGGTCAGACAAACACCTACTTCTTATTTTTCCCCTAAAATTTAAGTACCACTACATTGAAATTTCAAATTTTCACCAAATAGATTTTTTTTTTAAAACAAACCTAGTAGTTTAGAAACTACATTCAATTTTCTACAGATTCTATTCTTACATATTTTTGAAATAATATAGATAACTTATTCAAATGTTTACTTCAAGTTGCCTAACTCTTATTTTTCTGATTTTTTTGCCACTTAAGGGCATGTTTTTTCCATGATGATCCTACACATACCCGGATATCAAATATCATTATCATTAGTAAACTTGATGATCAAATTCATATTTTCATTGACTTTCATGATCTCAATGAGGCCTCTCTTAATGATGATTTTCCATTTTCTAATATTGATATGATTGTAGACTTGACTGTAGGCTAGGCCTTATTATTCATCATGGATGGATTCTAAGACTATAATTAGATCCATATTGACCCAAAATATTAGCATTACACGACCTTTACTACCCGTTGACGTAATTTTTTGTTATGTAGTCATAAGATTTGGATTAAAGAATGCTAGAGAAACTTACCAATGGGTGATGACTTATATTTCATGACTTCATTCACAAAATCCAAGAATATTACTTTTCAAATGAAATGGTGGCAATAGTTTTTTCTACATGTCATCTTACCTTTTTGATGCCCTAGCATGTACCAGACCCTAGATACAAGATTAGAACTTGTAAAGGATTACAATTAGAAGATCCAAATTTATGACTATTATCTAGACTTGCAGCTTGAGAAGAGCTACAAAAAATTTTAAAGGGTGAATGATGTTTTTACTATGTGATTGTTTAGGAGGCTACAAGGTTTCTCTGAATGTTTTTTAGTTAGTTACCAAATATGGTAGCCTTTTCATTCAATTTTAAAAATTTAACTATTTGAGAGTCAAAGAGTTTGATGGAACTTCCTACGTATGTTGAAGATAAATTTATCTTGATAGATTTATATCAATAGATTTGAAAGTGTTAGAAGCTTGATGCTTACACCCCTCAATTACTGTTGACCACATGATTTGTAACATGGTTTAATTTAGATTCCTATGAATCCTTAATCTAGGATGGTAGTGGATTCCTAATAGGTCAGCCTTTTGGGAATAACAGCCAACTCAACTCCCAACAAGTGGCATCAGAGTGGGGGTTGCTAGTTTGAATCTCATTGTCATGCTAGGGGGTTATTGGAAGCTTGAATCTTCCACCCCTCAGTTAGCACTGACCACATGATTCATGACATGGTTTAGTATCCTCCCATGGATCCTTAATGTGGGATGCTAGTAGATTCCTGACACATCGACCTTTTGGGAATAATGACTAGCTCAACTCCCAACACAAAGTTCAATAATAGATGTGTAGAGAGGAAGAAGGTTGGAATTTCTTTTCCCATCATCTTGGGATACTATCAATGTAAGTCTTAGTGAAATTCCATTAATTTTGGAAAGGATAAGTTACAAATTATACTATCTCTACCTATGAAAGGAGGTTCCCATCTAATGGCAAAAACTTTGCAAGGAATATCTTCATCTAGGTCCTTCTTTTTACCATATGCCACATTTGGAGGAATTTTTGGATTATTGTGTTAATGATTTTCAAGTAAGGAATAGGAGATGGATGAGGTTGTCCCTAGGAAGGATTTACAATTTTAAATTGAGATGGGATATTAGAGGAATTGATGATGAAGGGTCCAACCTAGTTGACCTTGTTTATGTCAATAAAATTCAAATACAACCTTTAATGCCAATTTATTGGACTAGTAAATATCTTAAGGATTTACATGCTAGGACTACTATGATGTTAAAGAGGACATAGAAATGGCTTGCTAAGAAGAAAGGGGAAACTTCCAAGGCCCCTCCTAGAGACAAGAAGGGAGCTAGAGGGTAAGCTAATATAGGTCAAGTTGGTGCATCTTCTACTATATCAACTCCTCTACCACCACTGAATACATCATTCCCAAGTTATATTAGAAGTGGAGGAGATCCACTTGAAAGGAGAAAGGGCCTTGAGTAAACATGTGGAGAGGATATTCACATTGATGTTGATATTGAAGAACATGTAGAAAAGGAAACTAATGGTAGGGAGGAAATGAAAATAAACAAGAATATGAAACTAGAAGAGAAAATGTTGGTATTTAGGAGGAGAAAAAAATCAACCAGAAGACGTGGCTGCGAAGAACACACAAAGTGGTAAATCTCTTATCTCTTTCTCTTTCAATTTATGAATTCTATTCAAAACTCCCCCTTTTTAAAGAGCTCTCCAATTTTCCACACTAGACTGTTCTCAAAATTCTAATGCTATGACTTCAACACCTTTCTGGCTTGATAACACCTTATCTTGAAAGAGAAAAATAATGCCTCTTGATTTACAAAATGATAATGTAGTTGGGAAAGTTTTTCACATGACCCTTAAGGTCAAGAAGTTAAAAACTACCTCAAGGTTAATAGGGGATGACAACACTAGACACTTGTTCATGGGGATCAATTAGCCTTCTATGCAAAAGCATCCTATTTAGGCTACCATAACTATCTATAATACATAACTAAGATAAATTTAGGCCTACCTAGTAGAGATAGGGATGTTCACAATTTTTAGGCCACTGCCTCCAAGCTGGTAGACGGAATGGAGAAGGAAAAACTAGATAAAGATGAATTGAAGTAAGAACTAAAAATCCTCTCTAATTGTCTCGGGACATTATTAGATCCTTCCCTCAACCCCTTAATTAATCAGGTCCCTCTTTCGATCCCAATTTTTTGGCTGGAAATTAAATGATGAGTGAGGTACAAAGGGACACCCATTATGGAAGGGATTTTAAACAATGGGTGCTAAATGTTAAGGTAAAGGGTCCTCCTTTGATTGAAAAGTTGAAAAGGGTATATGATAAATGTTTGCTATTAAGGAATTTCCTTAAGTCATAGATAGTTAATTGCAAATAAGAGGAATCTCATTGGTTACAAACTATTAAAGAACTTGTTGATATTTTGTCAATGGGAATGGAGAAATCTTCTATTGAGAAAGTTATCCCATCTAAAGATGATTCCAAGATCGTGATGTGGAAAAAGAGCATAGAATAGAAACTTACTATCATAAAGTCAAACCTTCTAGAATAGAATAAGTTGATGGAGTGCAACTACCTCAACAAGAATTTCAATTATAAATTTCTCTAATTTTGGATGTTAGGTGATGAAAAGTGATCATAGAGGCCTTTCTACCATTGAGGAGTTAAAGGATTAGTTCTTGAGGGTAGTTGATACCTTGACAGAAGAATAGGTTTTAGACAAAGAAATGTTGAAGAAGTTAGCCAAAATTGATTCTGCATTATCCTTGCATGAGGACTCTCCTATCAACATCACCACCAAGGTGGAGGATATTTATGACAAGGCATTATGGAAGTTGATAACAAGGAGCATTATCATTCCTCAATAGATTGAGATTAATTCCTTCATGTAGGAATTGATGGATTATAATGCATGTGTAGCTCATCCACTAAAAAAAATGCTAGCATTGAAGGAAGCCTTTGTTGATTTGAACCCCTAGCCACCTCTGCAATAGGTGTCTTTTCATTTTCTTGGAAATTATTTTAACTATGCATGTTATGATGAAATCTCTAGTTATGATTCAATTAGAGAATTGGTTTCAGATTCTTTCAATATTTTGGTGATAGTTACATGGTAAAACTTTAAATATGCTTTGAACCAATGGTGCGGGTGTTTGAAATTCAATCCCCCTTGCACTATGATGCATGAGTGAGAACCGATCTAAATAAGGATCACGTTTTATAGTTTTGATTACTTTTTGAAGGATTTTATTATTTGAGTAGTAAATTTGAATGAATTACTTAGCATCTATGAGTAAATCTATGAGCTTTGATAAGTGTTAAGATATTCCTTCTCTTTTAGGATTTGTTATTCATGGTGTTTCATTCATATATATTTAGTGGATGTCAAGATTTATTTGAGTCGAGTCAGCTAGCTATTAGTAATTTGATCTTTGAGTCATGATATTAGTAGCTTGTAAATATACTTTTAGTTCAATTAGTAATTTAGAAGTTTATTTCAATTGTATTTGTTCCATTATTATGGGTTGGTGTTAGTCTGCCATTCCCACCTTTTGGTTAAAAGCATACCCCATTTTCTTTAAAGTTAAAAAATCCAAATTCAAATCATGCAAGGGAGTTGTAACTCTTAAAATTTAGAGGAACATCACCAATGCAATGATTATCTCTCCCACTATTGGTGATCGATTTAGTCTTTATTTTGGGTAGAATGGAGTCAATTTTAGTAAAAAATTTAAAAGATAAATTTGTCAACCAATAGTATCTAAGTCATCCTAGGTGGAATCCATGGCATAAGAATTGTATATATAGGATGAGTAGATTAGTTAGTATCATCATGTTGAGTATTGTCCTCTTATTGAATAATATTGAAGGTATCCCCCTCAAAATGACATAGGTATGCCAATTTGTAAGAGAGGGGAGCCAACCACACCAAGGCTCTAGGTCATGGAGAGCCAAGAGTGGAGGGATAACCTAACTTACCTCAAGCTAACAGGTGTTTAGGAAAAAAATAAGAATGAAGAGCACTCTCGAGTGCTTTTGTCACTCTGCAGATTCAAGAGTCCAAAATGGGCTAGACAATCCAACTTTGGAGTTTAGACTGCACCTCAAATAGCTCTCTACCTGAGGATGGTAGTGCGGGTCTAGGATGATAGTGAAACACACTAGAATCTCTCTAGCATGCTAGCATCCATATAGCCATAAAATGTAAAGTGCAATGTGAAAAGCATAAAAACCTACTAACTACCTAGCTAGCTAGTTTCAATGAAACAAACAAAATTATGAAGTATGAAAAGTAGTTACGTAAAAGATAAAGCAAGTAGATGAAGACAGGGTGAAGAATATCAACTCGCTAAGTTTTAGTTCGCTAGCGAGCTCCATGCACACATTCACCTACACACATTCAAGAGGGGAAATTTTTTGGGTTGTATAAGGATTTGCCTCAGTCAAACACCAGCTTTGGTGTTTCCACCTCCATGGATAGCCAAAAAAGCCACAAAGTAGAAAGTATGATAAAGGAAATAGAAAGGAAAGTACTGAACACTAAAAGATATTCTACACTACTCTATCAAACCAAAAAAGGAAAATGAAGTGATACCACCTCCGCCCAAAGGATCTCAAGGCCAATGAAGGGAGAATGTAATCAACAAGCTTGGAAAAGTCAACACGGCCATAATAGTGATGAAGGGAGGTCTCACAAGACTCAAAGATCATAGCTTCTATGGTAGAACCACACGTACAAGGATGTAATTAATGGAGTAACAAGCTTTCTTGTTCCAATGCTCAATGGAGTTTTGAAATTTTTTTGAGAGAATGTATCAAATTGCTAGAAAATCTTGGAAGAATGAATGAATGAGTGGGTAAAGGATCATGAATTGCTAAGAGGATGAAGTGATTTTGAAATGAATGTGTTTGAAAACAAAAATGGAAGAGAAGGGGCCATTTTTGAGTTGGTTGGTCATACAAAGGTGTTACAATTCATCCCAAATAAGGAGTGTAACATCCTTGCAGGTTGTAGAGGTGGGAATCTATCATGAATGACAGTGTCATGTAGATGTCTGCATGTTGAGCTCGCATCCCTGAAAAAAATTTCCCCACTGACATTCACAACACGCACCAAGTGGATGGAAGGTAGGTGGATGATGTGTAATTTTATCTTCGGGTTTGATATCCTAAGGTGAGGGTATGCAAAAGTGGAATTTAAATAAGGGGTAAAAATTCACTCCTATACATTTTCCCCCCACTTTAGTGAGCATGAGTATCGATGAGTGTTTGGTAAAGTAGATCAAAGAGTTAGAAGTGTATACCTAAATCATTGAGGAAGTAGATCGTGGTTTGGTAAGCTCAAAATCATAGGGCAGGCAAAGGACTCCATAGCTTTGTGAAACTATGAAATTGAGCAAAGTAAATCGAAGGCCCGCAAACCAATGATGGAAAAATCCTATAAGATGCAAGCACTTCACAGGTCCTCGAACCTACAAAGAAGGTGTTCCTATTGGCAATCAAGATTGCACCCTTAGCCAAGTTAGACTTGCCTATCCTATTCCAACATAGAAATGATCTCATATTTGTGGGTAAATTTGTAGGTGAGAGAGAATCTCCAAAGTAGGCTAGTTCCCCTAGTAAACCACCTAATCTAATAGACCTTCAAAGAAAAGGGCTAGAAGGAAAAAATTGAAAACAAAATTTCTAAACCTAAGGTGATTCACCAACAATATGAAGATTCTAATAATTTTCCACTCACAACAATATCTCTAAAACTTTGATTCTCACAATCCCACCCTAGAAGCACATGATCAAATAGTGATTTGCATAGAGGTTAATTAAGCAGAACAAAGAATGCAACCTATATCACATGAAACTCTTGCAAACAAACTTATAATGACAAGACATAAAGAGGATTATGCATTTGAATCACAATTAACATCAAATTGTGACTATAGATTTGAGACAAGAAAATGAGAAAGGAAGTCCTGTTATTTATTGAAATGAAGGAGTGACAAATCCAGAATCTGAGTACAAGAACAAGTTTACAAAAATCTCTGAGTGAATATGAGAGCAAGAAACCATCAATCTAAACTGAGAAAAATCAAAATTTTCTCCAACTTATATCCTCCAAGTGTCACAATAGTGAAAAAATAGCCAAAAATAAACTTCACTCCATCTCTGAATATAAAAATTTTCCCATTTTCAAGCTCAAGGGAAAAGCCTAAAAAATGGTGTCATAAACTACTCCAAACAACATCAAAAAGATAGAAAATTCCCACCTCTGAAAGATCAATCCAAAAAATCCACAAAATTAGGTACAAATAGCTCGAAACTAAAAATAGAAAGTTCAGTTTGCCTCCTCTTTTCCAAATTCACCCAAGTGAACTCAAATCAAAATAGAAAGCTTTAGTGAAGACTCAAGTACATCAACTGCATTTAAACAATAATAGACATTAAGGTAATTTATAGAAACATTACCTTAATGTTGTTTTACAACACTTGTAGTTTTAGAAAACAAAATAGAAACCCTTCCTATTATGTCTGTTTTTGCAGTTCAAGTTCAGATATTCTAATTTTTTGCAATTTTGAGTAAAATTTAATACTTTGCAAAAATAAATATATCTAAGCAAAGGATCCTATATACTTGAGTTTTCTATAAAAAAACATAAAATGTGACCATGGGTCATATCTCCTCCAAGCAACTAGGGCACATACGCAGATTGACCTAGTGAATAGGAGCTAAGGTGCATATTTTTTCTCCTAAAATAAAAAGGAAAGATATGAATTTAGTTTGGTTTTCTTCAAAAATCAAGAAAAATTTACTAAGGAAAGGCTCAACCTAGGCATCATAGGTAACAAGGCATTAATAAAGAGTTTGATTTCTTTAAAAGAATGTGATAAAAATCACATTTGACTTAGGGAATGAAGGAAGCCCTAACATCAAAACTCACACCAATACCTAATTTTCCTCATCATTTGTATCGGCCAAGTTGGGAAAAGAAGAGCTATGCTCGAGCTACCATGGAGACTAGGGTTTGGAGTTTGGAACTTCACCATTTCAAGCTGCTTTCTTTTCCATCTTTGTTGAATATTCTCTTGAATTCAATGGTAAGATATTTTTCATCACTTTGAGGTATTTTAACTCCATTTTGAAGAAAATTTGGGCCTCTAGGCTGCGACCATGACTGGTTTTCTGATGCATTTTTCTTTCTTTTGTGTGCTCTGTTGATGCATTGCTTACATTGGCCACCATGAGAGATTGGTTATGAGTATTCGAGATGCATCTATGCATGGCTTTGAGAGTATCTCTCCATGCCAAACATAGGGTAAGCTTCATTTCCTTTCTACATTGTACATTTCCCTCTTAAATAGGCTCGATTTGAGCCTATTTCACAAAAAAATAAGTGAATAATCTATAGGTTTTGTGGGAGAAATGAGTGAATCTTTGAGTTTTGCCTTGCATAGGTTGTAGCCACACTTCTGCACTCCCTTATTTATGCAAAAGATAACTTAGTTTCTTGGGCTCAACCCATGATAGCAAAATGATATTACTGTTGAATGGAGGAATTTCTTGTATTTGTTTATCATTTTCTAGGTTTGTAAAACCCTTCATGGCTACGGCCACTCACTTCATTTCCTTCATTTTTTCTGAGTTGTTTCATTGGCATAAACTCAAAACCCTACCATTTACTTCTGCATTTGTATTTTGAAGCAAAATCCTTAAGTGGGTATCACCATTTGTGATGAAAAAATCTCTCTCAGGCCGCAGCCATGAGAGCATCAATTGGGTTTCTTTGCATTATAAATTCCTTTTTTTTGTAGAAATCAACATTACTCCTTTGCTTTTTCTTGAATAAGAACCAAAATTTAAGCCATTCCAAGCAAGGTTGAATATTGGAACTCTTCTGGTTTTTTATGAGAAAGTCACCATTGTTTCATTTTTCTTTGAAACCCTATCGTTATTTTAGCATTGGCTCACTATTCTGAAAAGAAAAAATGATTTCATTTTTCATGTGCATATCACTGTGGCTTCACTCGTTTCTCTTCAAAATGAAAGCTCTACTTCACTCATAAACTCTTCTTAATGAAGCAAGTTGATTTCCTTGTACTATCTACTTTTAGAAGAACATGATGCTCCAATGGAATTTGTATTCTTTCCTTTCGAATGCATAGGTTGTTAACAATTGCTTGCTTCCCATTTTTCTTGTACTACATAAAACACAATGAAACTCAAGTCCCATTTGATACTTTTTAGTTGCTTATTAGAAAAACATGTTTCCTCATACTCTCCATGCACTTTCTCATTCACTATTTAACATGGTTGCCATAGTATTTGCACTCACTTGCTTTAGGAAGCACACACAGAAAACACTCTACTTACACTCAAATGTACTGCATGGTGCTACATCTATTATGTTTACTTACTTTTTGCAATGTTGCATTCAGCCATCATGATGCATCTGCATGTCACTTGTTGTTCATTGTCACCCATTCTAAGCAATTGAATATTCAGAAAATTGCACTTGAAGTTCCACTTTTACCACAGTTTCATGGAACAATGCAATGAGATCCTCTTTTATATTTGTACCATAAATCATACTGAAACAAGACTTGATTTTTTGCAATCTATTTACATTAGTGATGTTGTTTCAAGTTACATTCAACTCAAAAAAATTGTACACAGATTACAATAACTTCTTTTCCCTTCATACCTTGGCCTTCATATTTCACTTGCAGCCACTTGTAATTTCATTTCTTGATGGAGAGAAAGTTTCCCTCTGTATTTTTCATGCATTTTTATTTCTCTAGGGCAGCTAAAGTTGATGTGAATCTTGATATTTGCATAGAAGTTTTTGAAATAAGAAACACCTGATGATGGTGTTTTGAAGCTTCTCCATTTTCTTTAGTTGCCACTTTCTTGATTGGCATTATGTATGCCTATTCACTATCATATTTCATGATGATGTACTCCTTGTGATGGTCTATGTGAGAAATTGATCATTTATGATCATCAACTCATTGCATTCCCAGACTTGATTGTCCTCAATGATCAATTGCTTGAGCTCTTAGGAAACTTGTGATGTAGTCCTTTAGATGCATATCTCCTTTGGGAAATTATGAATTTGTTTCTTTTCTCAACCCCCTTCTTGAATGTTAAGGGGCAACATGCCGAGCTCAACCCTTGTGGGAGCCTGTTTTACACCACATGCTATAAGTCTTCAAAGAAAATCAACAACATGAATTTTCCTATACCTACATAGGAAAAAACAATGTTAGATTAAAAAAAAATAAGTTCAATGTTCTTGTGATGTTTCCTCCTTTGTATTCTCTTGCACACTTCTTATCTTTTCTCAATTGATTCAATGCACCACAAGCAATGTTCTACATTACTGTTGATAGATAATATAGGAGGATTCATAAACTGAGCTCTAACAAAGCATGCACAATCATTTTTAGGTTCACTTGGAGTTCAGGAGCAAGGAGGAATGAACAACATTGAAGGAAACTTGAAGACACTTCAGGAAATGATAGCTATGTTCCCTCTTATGAGCTTCTTTCCTTCTTTATCTTCAGTAGTGTAGTGCACTCCTTGTGTTCTATTGGCTGAACTATTCCCACGGCTTGTGTGGGACACTTGATTCTTCCTTTTATCTCAATGAATATAAAACAACATTTTGTGCAAATATTGTTCAATTCTATACTTTTCTTTTGCAACAAATGTATGAAACATTATGGAATGAATAACTGAATATAGAATAAAAGCACTTCCTTTACATCTCATGCAATCTTTTATGGTGTAAATTATGAATGACTGTACCATAGAAAAATGAATCTTTGGACATTTTCACAATCATTTAGGTCTTTTTCCTTTGATGCTTGGCCTATTTTTCTTAGATTTAATGTTGTAATGTAAATTATACACTCACATTAGGTCTTGAATATTTAAATTATTAAGACTTTATGATGTCTTGTGAAGGTTTGCGAAGTGTTGTGAAACATTAATACACTTTTATAGACTATTCTTCTTATAATTCATCTAAATATTCCATTTTTATCCCTTACCAAGTCTTATTCTAAAGTGTTGTAAAGTATTGTAACAAACTTCCACACTTTTCTAGACTTGTCATCACTAAATACACCTTTCTTATGCTTTATTTGGACCCTTTATGCACTTATAGGCCTTAATTAAGTGTGTTTTTTTAATATAAACCTAAAAAACATCATTAAATATAACTTAATTCCTGACACCCACCTGCTTTCCTAGAGTGGGACCCATTCTCCATGGGTGGCGAATGAGTCCCTCTTGGCACAAAATTCAAAATCAATTCAAATTTCTTTCAATTTTTTATTCATTAAGACCTTAGGTCGGCCTGTGATGTATTTTTTGGAAATTAGGGCATAATTGTGTATAAATATATGTTTTTCTATTCATTTTAACCCTCATTCATTCATGCATTCAATCCATCATAGAATTCAAGTATTCTAGTATCCTTAATCATTCAATCAAGCATTCAATCATCTTGGAGCAGCTAGTGACATATCTTCAGACTTCAACAACAAGGGTTTGGTGAGTTCATGACACTTCCATATTATTTATTTATCATTCCTTTCTAATTTCATTTCTTTTCATAGGGTTTGATTATTCTTGTGGTAAAATCATATCTCAATTTCCTCTTTTATCTCCAACCAAACATCTTAACAAGTTACCTAAACTTACGTTTACAACCTCTATTGTTTATATATTCATGGATGGTACATTGAATTGAAATTCAAACATATCTTCATCTTCTTCCATAATGTCCTCCAAAAGTATCCAATGAACTTGGTGTCTATGTCTGAAACTATACTCTTTGGTAATCTATGCAACCTCATAATCTCCTTAAAAAATAGGCCAGCAACATGCACAACATCATTAGTCTTCTTATAGGGAATGAAATCTGCCATTTTAGAAAAAAATTCCACTACTACCTATTGAAATTTCGTGCTGTCCTTTGATGACCCTTCCTTGATAACCAATTTGAGCTCGATCCTACATGGGCCATCTTGCATGAATTCTCCAAGTGAAGGTTCCTAAAATTGGCTAAATCCTAAGTTTTTGGGCTTTTGGGCCTTTCCTTACATCTCTATTCACATGCCTTCTTCATCACTCCCGCTCCTTTTCCTTCCATTTCTTGCTAAGTGTTTTGGTTTTGGCCATGAACCTTACACTTTAACCCTTAATGCTTCCCTTTGGTAAGCCTTAGGCCTACCATCTAATCACCGAAGCCTAATTAAATATTTCAAGATTTCCCTAAGTGCTGTGTTTTCAGACTTGGAGGGTCGGGCTTCCCTCTTACTTCTTCCATATTCTCCCCTTTTATTTTGTGAATCTTTGGGTGTCAAACTTAAACATTACCTCTTAAGCCTTACCACTTTATTCTGGTAAGCCATAAGCCTACCTTTCGACACCTAAAACCTAAGCAAAGTCATTTCAAGGTTTGTCTAAGTCTTGTGTTTTCGGATTTCAGGATTTGATCTTCCCTCTTACTGATTTCCATGTTTTCAAGAAAGGTGTAATCCTTCATCTTAACACACCACCCCCAAAATATCGTCTTTGGCTTTTGGACATCATAATTTCACCTTCCACATTTCTTCCTTCCACTTTCACTCCTTCCTTCAAAAAATCAACTAAGTGTTGGGTTTTTAGACATCGTGCTTTGGCCTTCTCCTTTACCTCTTACCTTTCTTTGGTAAGAGGTAACTCTTCTCTCTAACTTTCGATGAATCCTTTCAAACTTCAATCTTTCCTTTTACCCTTTTCACATTTTCTATAAGGTGTAAGCCTCATCCCCAACCTTTGAAGCCCAAAAACAGTGACCTTTTCGGACTTCACAGTTCCCTCATTCCTATTCCTTATTTTTCCCTTACTTTGATACAAATAGGTGGTTCTCTTGAATCTTGATCTTTAATGGCTTGATTCCAATATGAAACAAGTAGTGTGAAGTAGGCCCAAGGCTCGATCCTAAACGAAGCCACTCTTTTCCATAGTTTCAAACCATTTAATGATGCAAAGGTTTCTTTTCAAGCCCAATGCCCCAATCTTTCAATGGGTTTGGTGTGTTTTTTGGGAAATGCCATTAGTTTTTGAACCACTTCATTAGTTACTTATTTTGACTTCTTGACTTAAAGGACAACATTCAATACATTCGCTGGCCTCTGTGAGTGGATTTTGTGGCACCCATACTTATTACTGTCATTTTATCCCTTGGAACGGATCCAAACCCATATCCATAATTTTATGGGGGATTTAGGTATACTTTCCATCAAATATTTATGGTAAGGGTATGGCATGTAGGTCTTGGTTTCTCCAAGATCTCTTTCTAGCAGAAAGGAGTACACTTTTCTACACTATCCAAATTGATTCTAATTTTATATATTTGTGTTGTTAAATCTCAATAAATATATGTGCTTTACATAGACTACTTATTTAAATCATGAATGAATTTAAAATAGGATTCTCATTTCTTCATGGGTCCCATTTATTTAGTATTTATAATTCTTATAATGCATGTTTGTGAAAATATTAATATGTTGGAATCAAAAATATTTTTATAGATTTTATTTTTTAATATATGGTTGTGTGAGGTTCTATGTAAAAATATTTAATTGTATTTTTGAAATGAAATTTAAAAGGTTGACTAGAATGTCACATCCCTATAAAAGAGGACACTTTCACTTGAGCATTGGGTGGGTAATAAAATATAAATTAAATAACATTTCAATAAAAAAAAACATGAGACAAATTTGGATAAAGTTGTGGGAGTTGTTTGCTCCAAGAAAACAATAAATTAAGGAGACAATTTACATTTAAGAGAATGGCACAAGTAAGGTGGGGATGGCTACAGGGAATGGCACCCCAATTATCTAAGCTATCCAAGGAAAAATCACATAAAAAAAGAGATTCCTTTAGACAATTTTAAACCCCACTTGAGATCCCTTATCTACGAATTCAAGGATTTTTTTGGAAGTGGAGTGAGAGAAAGGGTGTGGAAAGGAGGAAACACACATAGATTTGTAAAAAAATGTAGAGAGAGAGACTTCAAGGAAATGGCATGTAAAGAGGATGGAAGATTTTCTTGGAAGGAAAATAAATTATGCAATAAGAATATAGTAGCAGAGGTTGATAAGAGAAGAGGCTTGAATTTTAGGAGGAGAAGTGAAGTGGAGTTGAAGGGGAAGCCATGTATAGGTTGGAGAAAACCTCTCAAAGAAACATGGTCTCATGGAGTGCAGAGGTTGTGGAATATAGAGAAAATGGATTTTTTGAAACAACTTTAGAAAATTTTCTTGGTAGGCATGAAGTCACATTCCAAAGCTATTGTCCTCCCCACCAATGAGGAAATGGGAGCCAACTATGCATGAGCCTTGAAAAGGATAAGGCTAGTGTTTTGTGGAGGAAGAAAAAAAAGATATGGACATCCACCAAAGCATAAGGAAGGATACAACTTATAGAGGATTTTTTTAAAGAAGAAATACAAAGGAAGGGAATAGGGGAGAAGTGAAAGAGGGAAAAATACTCACAATCCTCTATTAATATGCCAATTAGAGCTTTGTTTTAGGAATAAAAGGAAAAATGAAAGGTGTGATGGAAAGAAAAAAAAACTTGGATGTAAATGCAATTGGTATGAAGAAATCCACCAAAGAGAGGTGGACATGAGAAGAAGGGAGACTATGGTGTAGACGAAAAGAGAAAGGGAAGGATTTGAAAGGGTGTGGGAGGTTCTTTTTCTTAGGAAAAAAGTAGTAGGGTTCAATAATAGTAGAATATACAAGGGGGGAAAGGTAGAGGTAAGAATCAAGTCTACAATCTATGCACGTGATTTCTTTGCCTTGGTGAAGATTAATTCCAGGTCATCAAATTGGTATGAAGTTCAATGTATACATGAGGGATTATGGTATTTATCTTAAACTCCCCAGTCATAAGTTTTCTCATTTTGCAATATCTTGTAGTTCTCAAGAGGAATCACATATCTTCTCCTTCTAAATGAGAAAGTTCTATATTTTGTATGTTTTTGGTTTCATTGAAGTAATTTATTAAACAATTTGTTTTCTCTGTAATGGATGAATAATATTTGTATTATTTTACTAGTGAAGGTTGTGTACATATGAATATTGGATGCAAAATTATGTCTTTCCTATGGGAATAATTGTATAGTGAGCTTGAGTAAATATGTCAATGATATCTTTAAATATTTGAAATAAGGTTACTTTTATAGAGATCTATGACATATAATTATACCCACACATACACACTTGATTAATAACCAATACTTCAATGTTCTTTATATCTTATTTAAGGAACACTAAGATTATATATTGGATCAATGTTCTTGGCTGGAAATTTGGATTTTATTTCCCTGTAAAGGGGATTCTCCTATTAGTTGTGATAAAATATAGGCTAAGACACTTAAATGTTATTAGAGAAATGTCCATATAGACCTATAATTGTAGGTTGAATCAATGTTGTGATAATCGTAAGGCAACTATCTTAAAAGAGGTCATACATTGACTATTTTGTAAAGGTCCATCTATATAAATAAAACTCTCCATGGAAAGGTTTTAACTTTGTACATAGGGGTTGACCTACAATGTAATCTACCCTAAAATGGAATATGGTATGATTTTGTACTATACTTTATCAAGAATTTTATGTTGATTATATACCATTTCCTGGTAGGCCTATAAAATATTTTTTATGGTATCCTTCAATGGTATCATTGTATTATATTCATGATAGAGATGGTCATTGTTGATGCCAAAAATTGGCAAGGTAAAAGCTTTATGGGAAACTCAGTTAATGGGGGGACCAATTGTACTAAACTGAGTAACCTTCGGGCTTTTAAAGAAGTTGGCTTCTTCTGTAATTGTGGTTTTGGAATGGAAAAAGGATGAAAATATAAAAAATAAAGATCTAACTAAGGTGATGCGCTAAGGAGTAGACACAGGCATAGTAAATCTATCTTTTGGGATTTGATTTAAGGGCCCGATCAACAATCTGCTATGTTCCAAAAATAACAAAAATCAAAGATAAAACCTAAAAAATTCATTCAATGACATAAAATGATTCTCACACACATCCACTGAAAAGAGGAATTAAAGACATGATCTAAACCAACAACTTGTATTAAAATCATAGAAGTTTTGTAAATAAACAATTCAGGACAATAATTGCACAATATTAATGTTTTATCAAATAGCTTAAGAAAAATAGAAAGGTCAAACAATGGCACAATCTGAGAGTCTCACACAATAATATAAAACACAATATTACAAGCCTGGAGTCTTTCCCTAAATTTTTTGTGTCTTTTGAACTCTTCTTCCAAAGAAAGAAGTAGTATATGTAGCTAAAAATCCCACCACCTTTAGGGCTAGTAACAAAAAAAATCTCGTATCTCAAGCAATGATGTCTCCAACAATGATCTCCTTTGGCCATTGCAACAAAAAAGATTCAAGCCATAGAACATGGTCGTTCCCCAGCCAAATGCATCCCTTGTGAATGATGGTAGTGGTCCCAAAAAAAAAAATTTGCAGACAAGTGTCACTTCGCAGTGGAGGCAGCTAGAACACATGGTAGTATGTCACAACTTGTTATTTGTTCCATCCTTCCCCTCATTAGAAACCCCATCGAGGAGATGTGTGGGGGAAATTCACAAGCTATGGTTCATTTCTCCCTTCCTGTGATGAAAGCTTGTGCTAGGAAGACACATGATGGCATTCTTTACTATTGGCTCCAACTGTGGTGTCTGCCCAAAAGTGTATGCAGATGAAAGTTACATGGCACACAGATGGGGCCCAACTAAAAAGTGAAGGGAAGTAGCCTTGAAGTTCCCATGTTGACGACACATGGAAGCATGGTTAGAGCTAGTAGAAGAGCAAAAGAAGCAATCACTATGAGGAGCACCTGGTGGGCACATGGTGGCAACCGATAGAGTTTACCAAATAGAGGCTTGATTGAGAAGTGAAGGGAAACATTTCAAATATATGAGGTGTGAGTTGGTACTTAGCAAAAAAAAACCACCTGAAGGGAGCTTGAGGAATTTTATATTCATAGCTTTTGGTGACTACCAGGTGCATTTCTCTTGCAGTACAAGGAACCCAAAATTTTCTCTAGTTTGCATACCAGATCCCCATCCATAGGATGACAAAATTAGAGCTTGGAGAGATTAGCCTATAGAGGAAGCCAGTCAGCCTCAGATGGTGTCGATATGTTGCATAGATTCTCTTGCACTCCACTCAGGTTGATCATTTCTTTGTAAGGCAGCATTGTAGATAAACTAACCTTGGACTCAAGTTGGAAGAGTAGTAGCACAATTTGATGAGTGACACCCTCAATATCTACTAGGGTAGGGGGTTGGCTGAAGCTCTAGAAAGCGGATGTGTCATGCTGCTTCTCTTCAATGTTCATTGCAATTTGTTCTGTTGTGGCCACCAACTGATCTGCAAGAAATGGGGAGGACAAGCCCATCTCAGTTAGCCGGGAGAATTTCTCCTGTATGATATCCATAGTCTGGCTCAAAGGGGCCATGCATGCGCTAGCACGAAGGATAGTTGAGTGGCAATGGATGAACTTGTTCACCATTTTGGTAGCATCCTTTAGATCGTCGATCCTTGCCCTTGCTAAGTCTTCATCTGAGACCATGTACAACTTATTTAGCAATTTTTTTTCCTTAGGAACCCTCTTTGTAATAAACTGTGGGAACTGCTCAATTGTTACATGAACTTCCCTATCCAAGCTTGTCACCTCTGACATAAATTGGAGTGTCAGTTGTAGTGCCAGGAAGAAGACCTTGACCTTTTCCCAGTATGAAACATATAGCTACTGAGCCACTAAAATGAGGTCTGGCTAGACAGTAGGGGCTTGGGGAACACTTCTTAGAAGGGAAATATCTGCATCTCTTGATCTAACATCCTGTGTCAGTTCCACGATCCTTTTCTTTATAGACACAAGTTGTTTTGACAAAGTCCTCCATTTGGCGAATCATTTTTCTTCAGCCTAGTTTTTGTTTGCTAATTTTGTTTAAAGGGAAGACTTCATTTCTTGAAGCTACTTTTCTAATTGGCCCTTTCAATTCTCAAAGTCCACATCCCTCTATTGTATTTGTTGCTTGAATTGATCACACTATCATTCAAACTCCTCACTCTTTTCTTGCAACGCTTGCTCTGCCAAATCTAACCTGTTTTGATAGGCTTGGTTCCTCTGCCATAGCACGTCGACCAAGGTCGGGTCAACAGATTGGAACTTTGCAAGTTCCTCTTGGATTTTATTCTTCTCTACCTATGTTTGTTATGCTCTCTCTGATAAGCATGCAATTTTTGCTTCCATCACTTTTTCCTTCGCCACTAGGACATCGACCTTATGCTTCACAACTTTTAGCTCCTTTTCCTTCTTCTTTAGTTGGTGACCAGACTTGAGGAAGTCAATGGTCACCACCTGCTGACTTTCTTCCATGAGCTCAACTTTTTCTTGTGGTCAGGCTATGCTCATATCGAGTCCCATGGCGAATATTTTGTAATTGTCAGGCCACATCTCCCATTGTAGTTTGATGATGTTCAGATACATGGCTATGAAATGGATTGATTTCTAAGCTTCATTGTAAATAGTATACACCTGCAACTCTACCGATTTCTTGGCATCCTTGGCCTTTCACTTTTGGATTCTGAGAGCCTATGCTTCTTTTGTATTATTGCCTTGCACCATAAATTGGGTTGGCGATTGAACTAGCCCACCTTTGAAAGGTGCACTGAGAGGTAGGGAAAAAGGGAACATGAGGGTAGTGGTATCAGATGTTTCCTTCTCTGAGAGAGTGACTATCTGTGAGGAGAAAGGATGGATATACCAAAGCTCAGTTTGTGACACAACATGAGGACTCATTGGGTGTTGTGGCTATAGCAAAGTCGTGATGGACTCCATCCACTGAGTGGACTGAGTTGTGCTTGATATAGTGGTAGCAGGAGGGGTGTCCATAGTGGTTGTGGATGTAAAGGGAAAAGAGACAATAGATGTGGATATGGGAGTGGTGAAAGGCGAAAGGTTTTGCGAAGGAGTCAATACAAATGGTCTCACTTGGGAGAATTGCGAGAAACCTCCCACAACCATAATGACAGAAGTGGAAAAGGAAGGGCTGACACTTTTAGTGAGGGGCACCGCGGATACAGTAGGGGACACCAAATATTGTGAAGTAAGAGAAGAGGGAACAAATGTTACTCTTTGTCTAGATGATTGTGGCTCCTGGCTCGCCGCGACCTCCTAGCTTGTTGCAGGTTCTTGGGAACTCTCCCCAGAAATTACTTATGTGGGCTACCTATTAACGGGTAGGGAGTCCTCCACCTTTATGGTTTTTGACTATTGTTGAGTCATTCTTGTCCTTGCTATGGTCTAGGTGAGTGTTTGTGAGGCTCTTGATATGTTCATCCACACATTTGAAGCAACCTGGCTACGTTGCTCCGTCGCCTTCGTCTTTTGCTGAGCAGAGATCAATGAAACATCTTATTCCTTTTCCTTTCCCTTCCCTGTATGCATTTCAGAGTCCTCACCAAATTCATCATCCTTTTCAGTGCTCACATTGAAATACGTGTGTGCATCATTCCATAATTTATCAAATTGTTCATCCAACTCCACACTTCCATAAGGGGCCTCGGGTTGTTTGATCCCTTGACGGTACACCCAAAAATCTCTGATTCTTTCCTCACTCCATCCTTATTTTCTTGATAACCTACTTCACCTCAGTGAATTATAACTTATTCCATGGTGGCCTACTATCATCTGTAGGAATGTGAATCAAGTCAACCAATAGATCATCCAAATCTTTTAGCATGTTCTACCTCTTTTCCCAGTAAGGCTAGGGGTTGTGCACTACCTTGACAAATTCATTTGGAAAGTCATTTTTCAGGTTGTAATTCCATTTTTCATAAATCATCACTAACCCAAGATGAGCTAGCTTATCTTCCAACAACTTGTGCATCTTTTTTTTGGCCATTACCACAATTTTAAAGCTTAGCGGAAAGAGAAAAAATCCCTTCTTCTTGGATGGTCCTTCCCAAAAGGTGTAGTTGATAATGGATTCTTGCTAGAACATTTCAAGCGCTAGCACCCAATTTGTGACACATGTCGAAAGGAAAAATGGTTCCTCGGTGAAACCATGCATCTAGATGAATGTGAAATCTATTCTAAGAAACCAGTCACATTTGGAAGTGAAGTTCTACATATACCATGTCTGTTCCTTGGTGAGCCAGTCAATACCATCCTCCCCTCTCAAATCTTGTAGAATCATAACCAGGAAATAATCTGAGAATGCATAATAGTCATAAGTAGAGGAGAGGAGAGGATTCCATATAGAAACTGGCCTTCTTTTTCCTGATTCATCAAAAATAGCCAACTTCACATGTTTCTTGAAGAAATCAGGGTTCTGATGCAAAAACATATGGGCAAGGAAGGAAGGAAACCTCAACCTCTGTTGCATTTTATAGTCCCTTATTTTCCTTATCATCTCATCAATGAGGAATTATGCGAAGTCATACCAAAAAAAGGAATGTTTCCTACGAAACTGAAACCTCAAACCCAAATGAAACTCTTGCACATGCTTGTTGGTGTCCAGGCCACAAATAAATGTCATCATTGAGAAGGCTTCCTACATGTCCATGGGGATGGAATTATGTTGTGCCAAAATATTTGGTGGCTTTTTCTGATCTTCCCTAGGCCTTTGGGTTTCTTTTTTATAAAAATACAAAGCCTTTTGTCTAGTTCTTCATATTTCCTCTCTTTGCTGGATTGAATGGATCTATCTTTTTCACTCTAGAGCTTTGGTCAAGGATGCACAACATATTCTAGATAGCTCCTGGGTAGATATTAACCTTCAACTCTTCGCCCTCAATGGTGTTAGTGCTTGGGTTGAAATTTTCAATGGCCGCATCGACTAATTCTAGACAATAATGCACAAATGAGACCATATACTATGGGAGCCCATTGAACCATAACTTTTGCACCAAAGAATTTGGGTCACTTTTTATCTTCATCCTTTCACAAGTTTCCTCCATCAAAGACTTAGGGTTCTTTGTGATGATGGGATCATGAATATTATCCCATTCCTCCTTGATTAGGCTCTAGTCCTTGTAATTTTTGGGCATGTCCAGGACTCGTGTGTTTACCTTGTAATAATTGGTTATGAAGGTAGCCACCCAAGATCTAGAGGCCTAATAGAAAGCACAAAAGAGAGAGATAAAATATGACAAGAATAAACTGTATTCCTATCAATGATATAAGATAATGGTTCAAATGTACATAGGAGACCCCTTGGTTATATAGCCAAGGTGAGAACATAAGAGGGCATAAGATTATGACAAGTGTTGTAATCTTATGACATGAAATAGAAATGAAGAGTTATCACTCCACCTAAAGTGGGAAAGGATAATGTGATAATCTCCACAAAAGGTGGAGAGATAATCACATGATGTGTCCACAAAAGGTGGAAGTGATGTGGTAATGACATGTCAAGTCCACCAAAAGTGGAAAATCTCCAACAACCTCCTATGTGGTCCCTAAGTAAACTTAACTAAGGTGTAATTATGACCTAGGACAAGGTACAAGACATTTAATTACACCAACACCCCTAAGTGCAACTTAGGGAGAATGTACACAAATGCAAACAATGCAAGATGGGTCCTGGCTACTAGGCCATGTTAGGTACCCATGTACAAATGCAATGAAATCTCTCACAAGTGAAGTAAAGATAGAAAAACCCATGGGAAAAAACTACCCCCCAAAAGAGAGATGAGATACAAAAATCTATGAACATAGCATGAGAAGGATAAAACCCCATGTGAGGAAAAAGTCCCCCCCATACAAGAGAAGAAGAGAGACAAGGTAGCCCCCCTCAATGTACAATGATCACCCATGGAATATGCTCGAGAAGGAATGAAGAAGCTGCTCCAAAACTGTCAGACAACGTTCCTCCCCTTAGGAAGAAACAATACCAAAGGTGTATGAATGAAGTCTCCCCAATCCACAAGTGAAGAAGGAAGAACCCTCAAAATGTAAGAAGTCTCTGAAATCTGCTCAAAGTTCCCTATGTTGATGCCGAAAGATGCCTTCCCCAAGCCATGTGAAGTTGCAATGTAGTCACCTCCTGGAATCTGTGAGAAACCCTTTGCAACAACACTCTTATCTGCTGAAAAAGACAACTCAAGATCTAGCAAGGATGAAGGTAGAACATACTCCAAAGATGATGTCTCCTCAAGAGAGAAAGTGGCCTCCTCCAACTGTTGTAAAGATGAATCCACAATCACATCAACCTCGAAAGACTGATCATGTAGAGGAGGGTCAGAGTGTTCCCTCACAACAACTGAAGAAGAATCACCTTCATCAAAGAGAAGATGTAGATAATCAAGTGTGTCTCCCAAATCTGCAATGTAGGACTCCACAAACAAACTGCTAATGTATGTCAAGTAGTCATCCCATGAAGCTATTGCTAGAAGACAAGGTATACACTGTTGCACTGAATCACAAGGCACTGAAATTGTCAAAACACAAGTATCATCAGGTACATCAGTCAATGTAGGAGATGGAGTATCAACAATAGGTTCAAGAACCTCAGGAGTAGAAAGCACTCCAAGATTCAAGTAACCATACTCAATCTCCTCAAGTGTGTCCACACTAGGGTGAACTGAATCATCAACAGGAGAAAAATATGAGAAGGTGTAGAACCGAGAATGATCATCAACCTCCCCAATTGCAACAAGAGCCTTTCTATGCAAATCCCGAACAATGACAGAATTTGGTGTGAACTCTACACTTTTTCCTGTACCACTATGTGTGATCTGATAGATGGAAAGGATGTTTCTTGACAAAGTAGGCACACATAGAACATCATTAAATGCTCCACCTTCAATGTCAATAGAACCCTTCCCACAAACTGCCAAAGATGTGTTGTTGGCCATCAAAATGGGTGGTGATGAACAAGAATCAAATGAAGAGTACATATCCTTGGATGAAGTCATATGATGTGAAGCTCCTAAATCAAGGATCCACCTATCTGAATTGGAATCTGCAAAAGCAAGAAATGCTTGCCCCTTATGTTTCTCATGTTGAGATGAAGAAGAAGGAGAAGAGCTTGATGTTGTTGCCATGAGAGTTGTTCCTTTTCCCTTAGAAGAAGTGGAAGGAGATGAGTCCTTCTCTTGATATGCAGCTAGCAAGTTGATATTATTCTTCTTAAGGATGTGTTTCAACTCATCAATTTGCTTAACATGACAATGATGCTCCTTATGACCAAAATTTTTGCAATATGCACATGTTGGTTGCTCCCTCTTGCTTGAATTATTGTACTTCTTTGAAGAAGATGAAGTTGAGCTTTGTTGTGGAGGAGTAGATTGTTGGTTCTCTCCTTGTGAAGATTGCTTCTGCTTCTTATTGGAACCCTTTCCTTGAGTCCCTTGATTCCCTTGATTAGCCACCAAAGCCTTGGACTTTGAAGACTTGAGAATCCCCATGCTTATCAACTTTGCTTGCTCTAACATCAACATTTCTGTAAAAGCATCAAATGATGGCATAGTGAAAGAACTACCAACTGTCAAGCGATGGGTTTGGAAGCTAGAAACAAATGCTGCATATTCTGATGGAAGTTTTCCCAACAAATTGTAGACCAACTGTGCATCCTTTTTATCAATGCCACAATCCTTAAGTTGTGCTCTTAGCTCATTTTCTTTAGTGACATAGTCTTGGATTGTATAAAAATTCTTGGGATCTAACATTGTGAGATCATTGTCAAGCTGATAACCTCTAATCTCATCAACTTGGCCATACAATTGACCAAACTTTTCCCAAGCTTCTTTAATTGTTTTACACTTATCAATTTGAAAGATTAGATCTTTTGATACATATTTCCTTAATGTTCCAAGAGCCATAGTATTTTTAGTGAGCCAATCCAAATGAGCAATAGGATTAGCTTGAGGATCAGATGGTGCAACAATAGTTCCATCAATATAATGAGTTAATCCTTTTTCCATTAACTTACTCCAAGCAGCAATTTTCCAAGAAGCATAGTTATGTGGAGTTAACAAGGGAAAATTAGGAGAACCCATAGCAGTAAAATGAAAGAGAACAAGATAGAGAGAGAGGCCCAATCACTCAAGACACCCGCCCAAATTCATTCAATCAAAGAACCCCCCCCAAAAAAAAAGATGATTTGGCACTTTATAATTAGTGCGTGTACAATGGCCACTTGCAAGCCAAGAAAAGTGGGCTTCTAATTTTCAATGTCTTACAACAGCCTTAAGTAGGCTACAGGAGACTCAAATGACTGATACAAAAGACCAAAATGAGATCTTATCTTTACAAATGCCAAAATAGGCCAAAAAAGACCAAGTGTTGAAAGTACAATTTCTGATCACAATTACTACAAACTGATAGCACCACTATGAAGTTCAGAAAAAAATCATGCACTTTCAAAAAAAATGACACCTGAAAAGGAGTTCGTATGAGCCTGAACAGAGCCCCGGAAGTTGCAAAAATGGTGACAATCGAGCAAGACCTAAGACAAATCCAATTTTCTAGAAAATATATGCACCAAAATCAGAAAATAATTGTACCACTGTGATGTACACGAAAAATTAGCCCAGATCAAAAAAAATTGCACCAAAAAAGGCTTCAATTTGACCAAGATATGAGCCTCAGAAGATGAACTGCAAAACTGAAAACTCAGTCCGTGAGGGGGTCTAAAATTTTCAAAAAGTGCTGACGCAGTGCTGACATCAGAAAATCATCACATTAATTTTGACGTCCTACCGGCCATCGAAAAAGAATATACTCAAGGCACTTGAATATTTTGTAAAACGCGGGCATAAATTTGACACTCAAATGAACGTATCATTGGCTATGAAATTGACGGAATCTTTCGGAATGCCGTCAGAATATTCCTTGGCGCCGGTCATAATGAATGTTAGAAATCTGAATGTCGGTCATCGACAGAATCTTAGAAGATCCCAGAATATGCCTTCGCCGCCGGTGAGCCTAGAATAAAAGAACAGTCGCCGGTTTTGAATTTCCTAGCCGCCTGCCGGATTTGGAGACGCCACCGAACTTTGAATGGATGTCGCTGGTGGATGTGGGAGAGGGGCCCATGGGAGGCCAGTGGGTATGAGCCACATGGGGGGCGTAGGGTGGTGCGGTACTTGCGGTACCAATGGTACAATCTGCGGACTGTACAAGTCCGCAGACTTATACAAATTCTGATTTTTTTTATTTTTAAAAGCTTTATACAATACAAAATATTACTGCGAAATAATACAAATTTTTTATTTTTTTATTTTTTTTTTTTTCACAAAAAAGTATTTCGCAGAAAATCAGAATTTATAAAATCGTACCTGATTGCAATAATGGTTGGGCCGTACGGCTCGACCAGTAAATTTTTTTTGCCTTAACGGAAAACTCGCTCTGATTTGGATGAATTGGTAGTCGATCTTAGGGTTTTTGGCCCTTCTGAGCATGATGGCAAGGTTCTTTTTGGCTGAAAATGCTCCAAAATGGTAGCTACCTCCTGGATCTAGCAACCACCTCCGATCTTCAATCCTTTGTAGATTTGGCCTCTGATGTCCAACTAAGACGAAACAAAAGGCAAATCTAACTATCTCAGACACTCCGGACGCAATGGTGAGCTTAGATCTGATGCAATAAGCTCTCAAAATGCACCTGCCACACAAGGCCAAAAATGGAACCCTCCAAGAATCTCTCCAAATGACTAACTAAAGGCACTCCAAAAGCTCTTAAGAATTGGCTATGAAGGTAGCCACCCAAGATCTAGAGGCCTAATAAAAAGCACAAAAGAGAGATAAAATATGACAAGAATAAATTGTATTCCTATCAATGATATAAGATAATGGTTCAAATGTACATAGGAGACCCCTTGGTTATATAGCAAAGGTGAGAACATAGGAGGGCATAAGATTATGACAAGTGTCATAATCTTATGACATGAGACAACAATGAAGAGTTATCACTCCACCTAAAGTGGGAAAGGATAATGTGATAATCTCCACAAAAGGTGGATCACCCACAAAGGTGGAGAGATAATCACATGATGTGTCCACAAAAGGTGGAAGTGATGTGGTAATGACATGTCAAGTCCACCAAAAGTGGAAAATCTCCAACAACCTCCTATGTGGTCCCTAAGTAAACTTAACTAAGGTGTAATTATGACCTAGGACAAGGTACAAGACATTTAATTACACCAAAATACCTACTTTGGCTTCTTTGGTATACCATGCGAAGCGTAAGAGAAATCTTCAAAGACATAGATGGCTGATACTGTATGCATAGCATCAAATAAGCTTTGTGTTGCCTCTCCTTGCACCTCTACTTGTGTCTCTACTTGTGAAATTTCTGCCATTTTCCTTTTACTGGAGACTTCTACTTAGCTCAAATCTTCTGCAATTTGCTTCGGCTCTGTCTGCGATCAACACTCTTGCTTTAGGTAGCGTGCTCAAAAAACTTTCACAATGTTAGCCTTTTGCATGGGATACTTAGTTATTTCCTTCTCAGGGTGACCAACAGTTTGTTTACCTTTTAGCATTAAATTTGGCATGTACTTCCAATAAATACTCGTGTGAAATGAATTACTTACCATTTTGAAATGACAAGAATTCATAATGATCTTTGGTAAATATTTCCTTCGATGTAGTTTTCTTGGAACTTGAGCCGGCAATTTGAAGGTAGCTTGGGCATTCGTATGCTATGACAATTAATATCCAAAAGGAATGATTAAGCCAATTATGCAATAAATTCCTAAAAAGATACCATTTCTGCTTTGGAGTTTGGAAAATGCCCGCAAAATGCCACCTCAACATTTTTCCATGCAGGCTACTGCTAATGACTACCACCAACTTATGCTAATTAATTAGCCATTATTAATCTTGCATGCAGCAAATTGTACCTAGCAGACGCAACTGGTTGGGAAATTCGAGCAAGCCCTGGTGCAATTTTTGAGTTGGTACTCAATTAGCATCATGCTTATGGTATGTAAATTACCACACATATCTTGCCTATTTCTATAAATAGGTGCTTAGGCAATAGCAAAATCACACTTAGCAATCTTTGGAAGAATTGGTAATAGGCAACTAGTTTAGCATTTATCATTAGCAGTTGCGTAGAATTTGTATAGAGCTTAAACTTAGGCAGTTTGCGTAGAGCTAGGCACCATGAATACTCCAATTAGGTTAGTCTTGAAGAAATCCTAGACTGATTTCCTTAGTGAAATCTCATCTAGGCCTCTCAAAAGAATGACCAAGAATAATCATTCTCTGGCCATTATAGCGATGAAGTGGGTTCTGGGGAGGGATTGCATTGAATATGAAGACAAGTACAGAGTTAATATTGATGTATGCTCTCACTTCATCATGTCCATGCTTGACATCTAGGTTCCCAAGCCATTGGTTCTTCATCTGGTGCTTGAGATATTTTTGTAGAAGTATCTAAGTAGCCTTGGAGAGTTGGTGGCAAATGCTATGTTTGGTATAGGCTACCAATAGTGAGCGACCTCAGGAAGTACATTGAATAAGATGCAATAGTACCATGGGTGCCATTCCTAAGCGGCTTTCACATACAGTCACAAGAAGAACATCGTCAAAGGGTCACTTGTGCATGCCACTTCATGTTTTGCTTGTACAATGTGGTTCATTTCTTCAACATCGACTGGTACTTTGACTTCTGAAACCTGGTGTTCCCTCTACCACTTGCCATTGCTCTTGTAGGTGTTGCTATTGATCTTGATGTAGGCCTTGCTAATGAAGTGATTCCAAACACTACCATTAATGCTTCAATTGACCCTGCCCATGACTAGAAAACTTTTATGCTTTAAGAAATCATCAGTTTGTTAATACATTCTTTGTATATATGCTTGGAAAAAGGCTTTACCATAGCTATATATAAAGAAGATACAACATATATAAAGATATAATCTAAAAGCATGGCCTCTGAGCCATTTTGACAATGTACTTATCAAAGTATATATATATATAAAAATATAATGAAAAATAAAGATTATATACATTTTGTCTCCTTTTTCCCGTGGTTCCACAATATGGGTTTTTTTTCTTTTCCTGCATATATGTGTTTACTTCAATTTTGCATATGGTGTCATTTTCCTCTACTTCATGGGTTGCTTTTAGTTTTTTCTTCTTTTTTCAGTAATGGGTTTCATTTGTTTCTGCTTCCTCGCACTGTAGAATTAATTATTGAAAAACCGGCCAATAAAAAACATAAGAGAAAAATAATTACATTACTCACATATCTACACCGGTAGAATAATTTTGAAGCTTAATTGAACAATTTTAAGTGGATTCTATTAACAGGAATCCCCAATGCTTCTTGCTCCGTGTTTTCTAATTCATATACATTATGTTGCTTGCATTGAACTATTTTTTAAGGCCCTTCCCAAAGGCTATTGAACTTTCTATGTTGACCTAGCTTTGCAGCCCTTTTATTGAATTTTAGCACTAGATCCCCACATTTTAGACCTTGATCTGAATCTTTCTTGTTGAACCATATCTTAACCACCTGACGGTAGTTGGACATGGCTATCAAGGAATTTTCCCTCTTTACTTTCACTTTCAGCAACTCAGCCAACCCAACTTTCATCGTGTCATTTTGTTCTACCTCAAAAGATTTAAGCAATTGCAGTGCTGGAATCTCCATGGAGATAGGCAATAGTGTTTCTTTCCCATACACTAGTTCGTACAACAAAGTCTTGAGGACTTGCTTGGGAGTTATGTGGTTGGCCTAGAGCACCACCTGAAGTTTTTTGTGCCATTCTAGTTGGTGTTCTAACCCGGTTCTTTTGATGAGTCAGACTAAATTTTTGTTAGTTGACTCAGTCAGGCAGTTCCCCTATGAGTAGTAATTTGATGATGTTTTCAAGAATATGTCATGTGTGAGTGCGAATTGACATACCTTAGATCCTAGGAAAGCCTCTTTGGCATTGTTGGAGATGATTGTTTTAGGAGGGCCAAATCTTGTCACCAGTTCCTCAAGGAAGTCCATTATCTCTGCCTCCATCACATTCTTCAGGGGCATCACTTTGGTCCGCCTGGTAAAGTATTTTGTGGCCATTAGGATTCATTTGTGTCTAGCACTGGAGGCAAGATTGATCATCTCAATGAAATCAAGGCCCCATTATGCAAAAGGCTCATCAACCACTATTGGATTAAGAGGCATCGCATAATTTTTTCTTCTTCCCCCAAAGAGTTGACATTCCTTGCAAGCTTTTACCAAGGAGTTGTTATCAATAGGAATGAACCCACATTCGAAAGAAAAGATACTTTGCAATCTTGTGTAACATGGGAAAAATTTTAGTTGTAGGTACCCTATGTTGAAATTTAACCTCCATATTATAGGCCAACTTCCTATAAGATTTTTTAATGATAGATCGTAAATTTTGATGGAAAAGGGAAGAACTTGGATTGAATTGAATGCATAAATTGAACTTTAAAATGGAAGGTGATGCACCTACTAATGAAACACTTAAACTGCAACTTGACTCACAAATAACTTCTAAATATTTTGACTTGCACAACCAAATCTGACATCTTAATCACATGAATTTTTTATACAGAGGCTTTCACAAAATATCTATTTTGAAGGAAAACTTTGTTTTCACAACTAAAGTGATAAATTAATCACATGCACACTGTATAACCTATGAATTTAAGCATTACTGCATACATACATTTATGAAAGAGACAAAAAAATTAGAGGTTTCAAAATTGAAACATAATAATCTTTTGATCAGATCCAACACAATGATGATGCCTGAAATCTTGAAGGAAAAACCTAATAATATGAAAATCAAAAGGAATTCATTTGTTAATAAAAAAGCTAAAATAACCTGTAAATTGTTGCATATTATCAACTATAAAGAATTTGAGTTACAAAACCAATCTCTTCTTTGCAAAATTGCAAAGGCAAAACTATCAAGAACTAAGGAAAAAAGACTAAGTCTTTTTCCTATATACAATAAATGGCTTCAAAAAGCCAAGAAAAGATAACTAAAGTCAAAATATCTAAACTAGAAAGCTCATGTTAAATTGCAGTTATGTCTCACCATTTGCTCCATTTTTTATTTGCATGATTTTGAGAAAAAATGGACTATTTGATTAAATATTAAAGATAATCAATATGATTATTTTAATATTTATCATGTGAGTTCTCTCTTTCTTACATTGCATAGTAATTATTAAGGTAATAAAATATTACCTTTAATATTTAATTACATATTTTATCTTATTTAAAATTATGCAAAAGATACAAGCTAAGTGTTTTTCACTTTAAAATTACATGAAAATATTGAGACTTAACTCTCAACTCCACCAATATGCATGATGAATCATTTTTGGTCTTGCAAGTTTTAAAATAATACAAAAAAGGCCTCAAAACTAGAGAAAACTAAGTGATTAAGTGTCCAAAACTCCCCTTGAGTGATGGTTAACCCATGTGTGACCTAAAAACTAATGTAGAACTACACTTTGAGCCTTACAAGCCTCTTAAAAAGGTGGATTTGTCTTTTTCCTTAAAATTGGTGAAACTTTCTCAAAAACTATGAAGTGGGTCAGTGAGAAATTGAAAGGGCTTTTGTGTCTCATTGTTTTATAATTTATATCCAAAAAACACAATAACCCAGATCATAGTTTTCAATATACAATTGAAACACACAACTACTCTCGTTGCATCTTTTGAATCTGAGAAGGTAGCATGTCAAGTTTAACCCTTGTGGGAGCCCATTTTACACCACATACTAAAGTGTTGAACATGATGAACTAGCCATGAAACATGTACCTGTACCTAATAAATATTTGAATGTATAGTTTTCTTATCTAATTTTCTCAAATGTTAAAATTTTGTCTCAGCCCAGCTTAATAACTGTTTGATAAAACTTTACTAATTTAGTTGGTAGCCAAAAATTAGTAACATTTCTGGTGACCTCTTTGGGGTGTTTTCCTGCTAAACAAACAAGATCAGTTGTCTTGCTTTTCCATTAGGTATGGAGTCCATCCTTTATCTTTTTTTGACTCAAAAACCTCTATAACTCAATTCTAGAAACTATTTAGTAGAAAACAAAACTAAAAAAAACTAGCATAACTCTATTTAAGACAAAGCCCAAAAACTGTGCAACATCTACAGTTTATTGAAAAATAAAACAATACTAAAATGAAATGTGCTCAAAGCACTTATTAGCTTGAAAACTACCCTACCCTACCCTAACCAAACAATCGTGAAAGCCTCAAACAAATCCATTTACTATTTGGTTAAAGTAGCTTCCCCTTTTCAACAAAAAACACTGATTTACATATTTATGAACAACTGAAACTAGATGAAGAATAAGAAGATATTCAATAAAATTTGTTGCAATTCTTTATGTTCAAGAATGTATATAAACTCACTCACCCTTTGATTTTGATCAACTAAACTATTGGTTTGAAGTGAATGCGCATGGCCATGTTTTCCTTTAATCTCAATCTCATGCTTGGACTCTGTTATGGAGAGATGCCTGATTGGGCATCCTATTGAGATGCTAAATCGATGAATCTTTTTGTTAGATTCTTTCTCATGTGTTGTCTCTTCAACCACAACCTCTTTGGTTGCTTGATTTTTTTTATCACAATCCTTTGTCTTGAAAGATGCTAAGTTGTCAACAATATTAGAGCAAAAAATTTCAATGATGCTTGAGAATAAGTCCTTGTCATGAATAATTTCATTTTGCAGTGTATGCTCTAACTTATTCTCATGGTAATTTTCAAAACTCATACCTTCAATATATATGATTTGTTTCTTTTCTTGCTCTACTTGACTGTTTTCATTTGTCTCTTCTTGGATCTGCACCTTGTCAAACTAATTTCCTTCATCCTATTGTCCCGCCTTTTTCTCTTCAAAAGATGATTGTCTAGAGTCTAAACTTGAAACAAATACCTCAAGCTCATCCCAAAATGAGTCCTCTTCATTCTGATTTTCATTTTGTTGTGGAAGAGGATTGTTTATTACCTTATTGTAGCCTTGTTGAGGGGTTAGAACATCACCTTTTTTACCTTCTTCCTAATCTAAGGCTAATACTCCTATGATATGAGACTCATCTTGGTCATCATAAACGAAGCATGGAAGTTCGTTAATCATATCAGTTAGATCATAAGAAACATTAGTCTTTTCTTGATCTAAAACTTGTTGATTTTCAACTACAACCTCCTCAATTTTTTGATCTACAACTTGATTATATCTTGATAAATCAATATATCAATGGAATCTTATATGGATGGAATGATTGTGTCTAAACAAGAAGTCTTATTTTGTTTAGGTTTTTGAGACTGCACAAGTTTGGGGAAAGGCTGCTCCCGAAGGATTGTAGGTTGAACCTGCTCAAGAATAAATTCCTCTTGTATGAAACATAGTGTTTTGAATGTAGAAATACTTTCTCTAAAACATGGGTTTGGAAAACTAAGAGCTAGGCTAATTTTTTGCTCAATAATAGGCTCTTAAAATGAAGGGAAACTCCTTAAACTTTGAATTTCAAAATTGGAAGACATAGGAGAATCATTTTGACTCAAACTTGGAATTTTAACCTTGGGAACCTCCTGTTTGGCAAGTTTTAGCCTCATTTTTGTATCTTTTTTAGCTAACTCCCTCTCAAGCTTTTCTTCAAATAATATTCTTTGTGTCTCCAACCCTTGTTCATGAAGATAGGCTTGATAATCTAACTCCTATTGTTGCATATCAACTTCTTGTTGCCTCCTAAACTCTTCTATCTTCTTTGTGATGTCTAACAATATGTATTTGGTGTCATTCATGTTATTCTTCATATCATCAACCTCTTGGAGCTGATTTTGGACATATAAATGTTGATATGAAGGTTGAGCAAGGGTGGGTGGTAAGCATAAAAAACATGTTGGTTATTTTTTGTTGCATAGCTATTTGGGTTAAAACAACAATATAACTAACTTGATATGGATGTGTATAGGCATGAATTTTATGAAATGGAGGTGAAAACATTCTCTTTTCATAAAACCAACACTATTTCTACTTGAAACCAGTAGATTGTACTTGGAGTTGCTAGGTATTAAACTGTAACCTCTAAAAGGAAAAATACACTGTTGTATATACCAAAATAATAGCTTGAAATTTCAATTTTTTTCTCTAAAGTATACTTTAGAGTCCCACTAGGCATGCCAAAAATTGTTATCAATAGGAGTGCACTCGCATACGAAAGCAAAGATACTTTGCAATCCTGTGTAACATGGGAAAACTTTCAGCTTGTGGGTACCCTATGTTGAAAGTTAACCTCTAGATTATAGGCTAGCTTCTTATAAGATTTTTTAATGGACTATAAACTTTGATGGAAAAGGGAAGAAGGATTGAATTGAATGTATAAACTAAACTTTAAAATTGAAGGTGATGCACCTACTGATGAAAAACTTAAACTGCAACTTGACTCACAAATGACTTTTCAATATTTCGACTTGCACAACCAAATCTGACAGCTTAATCACTTGAATGTTTCATACAAAGGCTTTGAAAAAATATCTCTTTTAAAGGAAAACTTTGTTTTCACAACTAAAGTGATAAAGTAATCACATGCACAATGTATAACCTATGAATTTAAGCATTACTGCATACATACATTTATGAAAGAGAAAAAAATAGAGGTTTCAAAATTGAAACACAATAATCTTTTGATCAAATCCAACACAATGATGATGCCTAAAATATTAAAGGAAAACCTGATAATACTGGAAATCAAAAGGAATTCATCTATTAATAACAAAGTTAAAATAACCTGTAAACTATTGCATAATATAAACTGTAAAGTATTTGAGTTACAAAATCAATCTCTTCTTTGCAGAATTGCAAAGGCAAAACTATCAAGAACTAAGGAAAAAAGACTAAGTCTTTTTCCTATGTACAATAAAGGACTTCAAAAAGCCAAGAGGAGATAACTAAAGTCAAAATAGATGAACTGCAAAGCTAATGTGAAACTACAGTTATGTCTCACTGTTTGCTCCATTTTTTCTTTGCATAATTTTGAGAAAAATGGACTATTCGATTAAATATTAAAGATAATCAATATGGTTATTTTAATATTTATCATCTGAGCTCTTTTTTTTACATTCCATGGTAAATATTAAGGTAATAAAATATTACGTTTAATATTTAATTACATATTTTGTCTTATTTAAAATCATGCAAAAGATATAAGCTAAGTGTTTTTCACTTTAAAATTAAATGATAATATTGAGACAACTCTCAACTCCACCAATATGCATGATGAATTATCTTTGGTCGTGCAAGTTCAAAAATTATGCAAAAAAGGCCTCAAAATTGGAGCAAAATGAGTGATTAAGCGTCTAAAACTCCCCTTGAGTGATGGTCAACCCAAATGGGACCTCAAAACTAATGTAGAACTACCTTTTGAGCCTTACAATCCTCCTAAAAAGGTGGATTTATCTTTTTCCATAGAACTGGTGAAGATTCCTTAAAAACTACAAATTGGGTCAATTAGAAATTTAAAGGGTTCTTTTGTCTCATTGTGTTATAAATTATCTCCAAAAATCACAATAACCCAGGTCATAGTTTTCAATATATAATTGAAACATACAACCACTATTTGTTGCATCTTTTGAATTTGAAAAGGCAGTATGTTGGACTCAACCCGTGTGGGAGCCCATTTTACACCACATGCTAAAATGTTGAACATGATGAACTAGCCATGAAACATGTACCTGTACCTAATAAATCTTTGAATGTATGGTTTTTTTATCTAATTTTCTCAAATGTCAAATTTTTTTATCACCCTAGCTTAATAACTACTTGATAAAACTTTACTAATTTAACTGGTAACCAAAAATTAGTAATAGGAGTATGAGTCATTGAACAACGTAGGCCAAAAGTGCCTAGTGCACATGATTTTGATGGCAGTGGTCTTTGCAAAGAAGTCCCCGCCCATGAGATTGTTATGGAAAGTATCAAGGATTCTTTTCGCTTGCTCCATGGTGACACACCACAATAGAACATCGTTGAAGTTCCTTTTGAAAAATACCCCTTCGATGAGCGTATACATAGTATTTTGTAGTTGGTAGAATCGTCTCTTTTGAGAAGGAAGGTCTGGTGGATATTTTCTTGTGTGCATGAATCTCACCATGTCTATCAGCTAGTAGCCTTTATCCTTAGACCCATTCATTAGAACTATCTCTTCTTTGATTGCCATTTCTTCATTGTGTTCCAGATACTTGCATAGTACTTTTCCTTGGACAATCTTTATAGACTTGACCTCAATGTCATATTCAAAGATCTTAGTGATCCAATTAGCCCTTTTTCGATGATTTCTCCTTGCATGATGTATTCGCGCACACTGAAATGTGAGACATAAACAATCACCTTATTGCAAAATATTATGTGTTGGAACTTCTTGAGTTCCTCAACAATTGTGAACGCTTGCCTCTAGACGAAATTATATTTTATCTCATATTCTTTTAGGGTCGGGGAGTGAAATGCTATCAAATGTTCTCCCTTTCCTTCGTCATCCTTTTTAGTTAAGACAATAGTGATGCTTGACTTGCTACTAAATACAGACATTATGAAGTCCTTTGACAAGTCTAGATCGACCAACACATGAGTTGAAGGAATAACATCCTTAACCTTCTCAAAGGCTTCTCTATCTTCTTTAGTCCATTTAAATAATGGATCCTTTTTCAACATCAGGGTGATTTGTTTGATTATCCCTACAAAATCTGAAATGAATTTTCTCACAAAATTTACCTTCCCCAAGAAAGATTGGACTCCTTTTTTGTTGACTGATAGGGGAAGTTCTTTGATTGCTTTCACCTGTTCAGGATCAATCATAATTTCTTCTTTGGACACTACATGTCCCAATAGCTTGCCTTGCGGTACTCTGAAGATACATTTTTTTGTGTTCAGGGATACCCCAAACTCCTAGCATTTTTTAAAAACCATCTCAAGGTGATCAAAGTGATCATCTTTATGTTTGGAGAAAATAGTTAAATCATCCAAATAGATTAGGATAATCTTGTTAATTAATTCACTGAAAGCGATATCCATGGCCTGCTAAAAAGTGGCTCTCACATTTGAAAGGCTGAAAGGCATTTTAGCATATGTGAATGTTCCCCACTTGGTAGTGAACGTTGTTTTGTGTCGGTCTTCTTCTTTGACCCAGATCTAATTGTAACTAGAGAAGTCATCTAGTAGAGAAAACATTTCCAATTCTTCCACTATTTTCAAGATTAACTCCATAGAAGGCAATGGATAATGGTCTTTTAGTGATGCTATGTTACGGTCTCGAAAGTCAACACATAAGCAGATGTCACCATTCTTCTTTCAGACTGGAACTAGGTTGGATACCCATGTGTTGTACTTGATCGAGAAGATGATCTAAGACTAAATTAGCTTTGTCAGTTCTTATGCCATCATGGCTTCAATCTTCGGATTCACTGGCCTCTATTTTTGGCGGATTGGTTTTGCACCTTCCATCAACTCTATTGTATGCTGGATGATTTTGGGATCATATCCCTTAAGGTCATCATATGACTAGGCCACCACTCCTTCATACATTTCACAAAATTTGATGAGTCTTTCTTTTTAATGATGCAGAATGTCCTTCTTGACTTTGAGCTTTCTTCCATCTCCAACTAGAAGGTTCGCAGTCACTTTTGTCCACTACAAACTTCTTTTTTATCATTTCTTGCATTGTCACAATCAAACAAGTTTTTGAGAGTGACAAGTCCCTTTAGAATCTTATTAGACCTTAGCTGAATGATTTGTCTATCACAGGCCTCAGTAATCTTCAATTGAAGTTGGTCAAAAAATTCTCCTAACTGTTGGATGAATGAGGCAATGTGTTCATCATTGTCAAATACCTGCCAGCTCTAATCATTATCTAGAATCGCCAGTTAGACTATCATTTGTACAAAGTGTTTGTTATGGATTAGGTTGGAGGCAGGGTCAAATTAGGATTCGATTGCGGCCATGCAATCTACATCAATATTTTTTTCTTGGGGCACTGTTTGGATGTTGAAGGCTTCAAAACCCTCAATCAGGTCCTAGACTCTATGTTTGTAGGATCTCATGCGGACATTATTGGCTATGGAAATCCCTCGAACTTGGTTCACCACTAGTTTGAAATATTCGAACACCATTAATTGCTTAATGCCCATATGCTCTACAAGACTTAGACCTTGCACTAGGCCTTCATATTCAACTTCATTGTTCAAACAAGTGAACTAGAAGTGGAAGGACCGGAATGTCTTTCCATTGTGTGGGGATATTAAACATATCCCAGCTCCTATGCCCACCTTGTATCTTACTCCATCAAAGTGCAGTGTCCATAGCTCTGAAGCTTGGTTACTTTCAAGTTTCTTCATGACCTTAAAAAGCACTTGATCTTCATCATAGATGACATAGGTACCTAGCCCAATAGCATGATAGTTGCCAAAAGGGTCAAAATCTATATAATTTCTCAAGAGAATTTATTCTTGATCAGTCTGATCTCTAGTTACTTTTTTATCTTCTAGAAACTCGGTGCAATATGCTTCCTCCTTAGTGAAAGAGGTAAGAGCAACCTCAAAGTTGATCATAGCTTCATTAGCCACATGTTCCAAATGCAGGCCTTCAGACGCTATTTTCCTTTTAACTCCATGCTTGGTCCTTAGGATCAAGTGTGACCAGTCCAAAGAAAGATACCCTCCTATCTTTGAAGTGAATTCTCAGGATAAGTAGAGATCGAACATAGGGGGAACATCTATGATCACAGTATCTTGCAAAAATGTGATGCTAGGGAAGGAGAACAGAGTCAAGGGGAGGTCTTTGATGACACCCACAGTTTCGACTTTGTTTCCATCAACCTGCATAACCCCTCTCTTTAAAGGCTCATAGATAATTCCTAGGGCTTCAACTATCTGCTTGGGCATGACTGTAGTGTTAGTGCCAAATTCAACCATAGCATTGTGCAATAATTTATCTCCTTCAATGACGACCAAGAATAAGGGTTTCAGTTTTAGATTATCTTTAACCTCGATAGGGGCTTCCTCTATGCTATTCATGAGAATTTGGCAAGTGGTGATTGATCAACAACTTTTCCTTTGAGCAATTACTTTGTTTGCTCAATGATTGGATCTTCTCGAAGAGCCTTCTATAGCAATGTCTTATGTTCTGGAATAGCTAAGATATCCCATAGGGACACATTAAAGAAAATTATTTTTTCAATTGTTCCACCACATTGAATGGTGGCAGATTTGGAGGCTTATGCTCCTTAGCTCTGGTTATAACAATTTCCTTTCGTGACGGACATTGTTGTGCCATTGTGAAGGAACTGGGTGACTGGTCGGAAGTACTTTTGGGCTGCAGACTAACTAGTTGTGGGATGACTGGTTCACCTATGAATCTCCTCTTTGAGCGAATGTTGTAATCAGGTTGCACTTGTGCAGTTTTTGATGTGGATGCATCATTGGAAAACACCGCCTCTTCTTCCTCCATCCATGAAAAGAGCACGCAATCAAGAGAAATATTTGTTTCTTACTCTAGGTACATCCCTTGCATTTGTGTGGTAAGTACCATGTTTTTCATTTGCAGAGAGGCATATACATAACCTCCATGGTTTGACACCACACCTTGACTACATTGCTCTACCACCTTTTGTTGTAGATTGCCACGCAGTCAATTTTAGGGTATATGTGAGTCACCGCAAGGGAAGCACCAGGGGTTGGTGTCATCGACTAAGTTGTTTTGCCCCACTGTTAGTTCTCTGCTCGAGCTTTGGTTAGCACTTTGCAGTAGAGTGGGTACCGACACTATTTGATTAGTTATTTGCACCTACCGATTTGTGCGAGTGTCTCCTTGGAACTGGTTTTTCTGGTAAAAAGACCTTCCACCTCAATAATTATAATAGGTTGGCTTCAGAGGGGTGGCTTGGTTTCACTTGATGATGATTATTTCATTGGCCATAGCTCGCAACATCTCCTTGATGTTGCTTATATCATCCTTTGAAGAGTCAAATGTAGAAGAAACATTTTGCGGTGCACCCAGATATGTGTACATAGACTGGGGAGGAGAAAATGCACTAGCATATGACATCTCCTGTGCAAAAACTAATACTTCAGGGAATATAGGCATGGTGGGATGAGGCTACAACTTCCCTGCATCTATTAGATTGTTCTATACCTTAACTACAATGTTATATGTGTCTAATAGCATGGTTCTGCCAAGAGACGAGATCATCATTGAGATGTTAGCGTTGATAAATTTTAGGTAGAACATGAATGCCAACTTGGTTGACAAGCGGATAATAGCCTGAATTCTCTGCCAAGTTATATGGAATGGGGCGTTGAAGTCAGTCATGGCTTCATATGGGGCCCGCTTTATGATTTCCAAATGATGATATTGGGAAGACCTGTCTCCGTCATCAGAGAATCTTTCATAGAAAGGGTCTCTGAGCTGGTCCTAGGTAGCAATGGTATTAGCTTGTAGGGTGTAGTACCAATCCAACGCTTTACCTCTGAAAGAGGTTGTGAGGAACCTTAATGCTAAATTTGGTTTGTAACTCTGTGCACCAAACACATGTCCACAACATCTTGTTGATGTTCGGATGGTGTTCTTGAGCCATCTTTGGTGACTTAGGTATAGCTTTTAAAGTAGAGACCAGAATAGGGACCCAAATTGTGGGTGCTACTAGTGCTACAAGAGGACTTCCGACATCCCATGCCACATAATTTTTGTTAGCGGCGGACAACATGGCTAGTGGAAGGGGTGGAGGAAGCAAAACGTTCACTATATGGGTTGCAGCTTGCATTGTTCCTAGTGGCTGCACTAACAAAACAAGATTATTCACTGTTTCAAATCTAGTAACAAGCCGATGGATCATACACCCTCTTTGAATTTAGATTCATTTAAGTAGTCCCATCGGGTGTGCCAAAAAAAAGAAATTGGTCATGCCAAAAAATTGGAAAGGTAATAGCCTTTATGGGAAACTCAGTTAATGGGGGAACTAGTTGTGCTAAACTGAGTGACCTTCAGGTTTTTAAAGAAGCCAACTTCTTCTATAATTGGGGTTTTGGAATGGGAAAAGGAAGTAGATATAAAAAATAAAGATCTAACTAAGGTGATGCGCCAAGGAGTCGATATTGGAACAGTAAATCTATCTTTTGGGATTCAATTTAAGGGCCCAATCAACAATCTGCTATGTTCCAAAATAACAAAAATAAAAGATAAATCCTAAACAATTCATTCAATGACATAAAATGATTCTCACACACATCCACTAAAAAGAGGAGCCAAAGAAATTATCTAAACCAACAACTTGTATTAAAATCATATAAGTTATGTAAATAAACAATTCGAGACAATAATGGCATAGTATTAATGTTTTATCAAATAGCTTAAGAAAAATAGAAAGGCCAAATAATGGCACAATCTAAGAGTCACACAATAATCTAAAAATAAATATTAAAGGTCTCGAGTCTTTCCCTAGGGTATGTGTAGGATCATGATGGGCCAAAAAGTGGAGATATGATGGGTATTTGTAGGGTATGTGGTTGACGACTTTTTTTTACCCAAAATTGATTAAAAGAAAATGGTTTTTAAATGAGATTCTTAGCTTTCCACCAATATAAATTATGCTTTACTTTGAATTTAATAAATTATTATTATTCACTTTCTATTTGAATTATGACTAAAGCCTTGATTGATAGGTTGATTGAAAAACATCCATAGCTTTCAAATGGTATCACATTTTTTGAATCTGAAACATGTGTCGCATCCTATGCTTCGTATACTATAGGATTTAAAAATAAAATTGAATTTCATGAATTTTGACCAAGTTAAGGTGGTCAAACATACAAGTTTTATATTTTTAAAAGTTGTAATAAAAAAATCATAATTAATTATTTACTTGGAAAAATTACAAAAAAATATGCATCACATCCAACATGAGTCCCCTACTTATATCTAAAATATTATAAAAAAATACTATCATTTTATTGTGGTTAGGGGGTGGTTTACGACCTACTTATTTTTTTCCCCTAAAATTAAGTACTAATGCATTGAAATTTCAAATTTTCACCAAATAGATTTTTTATTTTTAAAATAAACCTAGTAGTTTAGAAACTACATTCAATTTGCAACAGATTCTAATCTTACATATTTTTGAAATAATATAGATAACTTATTCAAATTTTTATGTCAAGTTTCCTAACTCTAATTTTTCTAAGTTTTTTGCCTTTTAAGGGCCTGTTTTTTCCATGATGATCCTGCACATACCCCCTAATTTTTTTTGTGTCTTCCAAACTCTTCTTCTAAAGAAAGAAGTAGTATATATAGCTAAAAATCCCACCGCTTGGAGGGCCAATAATAGAAAAGATCTTGTATCTCAAGCAATGATGCCTGCAACAATGATTTCCTCTGGCTGTTGCAACAAAAAATATTCCAGCCATAGAACATGGTCATTCCCCAGCCAGATGCATCCCCTACAAATGATGGCAGTGGTCCCAAAAAATAATCTGTGCATACAATTGTCGCTTCTGAGTGGAGGCAGTTAGAACACATTGCAGTATGTCACAACTTCTTATTCACTCCATCATTCCCCTTAGTAGAACCCTCGCCGAGGAGAAGTGTGGTGACAGTTCGCAGCCTATCATTCATTTCTCCCTTTCTGCAATGAAATATTGCACTAGGAAGACACATGGCAACATTCTTTACTATCGGTGCTGATTGTGGGGTCCACCCAATAGTGTATGCAGGTGAAAGTTACGTGGCACGTGGACGGGACCTAACTAAAAAGTGAAGGGAAACAACCTTGAAGTTCCCGCGGTGATGACACATTGAAGCATGGCAGGAGCCAGTAGAGGAGTGAAGGAAGTAATCGCTACAAGGAGTGCCTGGTGGACACTTGGCGACAACTGACAGAGTTTACAAAAAAGAGGCTTGATTAAGAAGTGAAGGGAAACATTTTGAACATATGAGGTGCTGGCTGGTACTTAGCAATACAAAACCAACTGAAGGGAGCTTGAGGAATTTTATATTCACAATCATCATATGTTGCACTAAAGCATAACATAAACCATGTAGAGATAAGTTAATCTTATGAACCTAGAACCTAGTACTAGAATATGGGTGAGTCAATATATTGCTTGTTTACATATATTTAAATAAACTTCTAAATTCGAGAAGGATCTATTTATTTTGAACATAAAGGATTATACATTTTAAGTGTACTAAAACTATTTGACCCTATGTTATTCTATAATATAATATGATTATGATACTCGACATCAATAAATTAATAAGGGTTGGGACCTCACTTGGATCCATGTCAATGCTACTTATATTATTGATGCATGAAAATGATATTTTAATATTACACTAAAGGGATGTGTGTACTTTATTAAATTCCTATCAAATGGAATTAAGATTATCAAACAACCCCATACCTAGGTATGCTTAGGTCTCCATGCTTGGAAATTTATACCTTTTGAAGTTCAAATAATTTTGCATGGCTTTATGGAGGTGACCATTATTCTAATGGATATTGATGTAAGAAATTAAAAGGATCATGATGCTTGATCATATTATTAGGATATCTATTGGAGCCATATTGGGGCTTCACAGAATTGTCACACTATGAATAGATCCAAAGTATTACTACCCTTACTATTAGTAAATGTATCTTAATGAGATAATTAGTCCACTAGGTTATACTCATAAATGAATGCTTGAGGTGTTTCTTATTAGTACAATATAGTGGTTAAAATATGAAGAACCAATATAGATGTGATATCTAAGTTCACCAAGTCATCTTTGGATCCAAACTAGAACCTATATAACTATGTTAGACACCATGCATTACATGAGTAGGAAATTCGTGCGGTTCAAGGATGCCATTGAGTTGCGACAATTTCATGAGGTTCAACTTAAATATTGTATGGAAGTTTATATAGCTAAATTAAATCATGTATCCTAGATAATTTGCAAGGAAACCAGTAATTTTGATCTATTTGGAACCGGGCAGGTAGTCCTGAAGAAGAGTCTCCCTATGACTCAGTCCACAGGGGAGGGCCCCATGGAGAACTAGAATAAAGTCAGTCTCAATCCTTCAAAGAATTTATTATATTGATACATGAATGAACCAGACATCATGTCTCATAAAATTTGATACAAGTTTATAAACAAAGGAATTAACGGATCAGGTAACCTGAGTTGATAGAATCAGCGTAAATTATTTTATGATGTAACAACTCACGAGATGACTACATATTTCAATTTAGTCGATTGTAACTACTTATTCTCATAATCAAGGACCCATCTTCCAATTATGGAGCCATAAATAATGAGAAACACTAATTATAGCCTCATGGGTGGTCTGAGGATGAGATAGTCATAATTATTAGGCGCTGATACTAGAAACAGAGCACAGTTGATATGGATAGTAGCCAAGATGCACTGTTACAGATTGATAGGTGTCTAGGGGTATTACTATGATCGATATGGATAGTAGTCAAAGATCAATAGTATTATGCTTGAGATTGACAAGTATCTAGAGGTAGTACTATGTTTGAGATGTATAGTAGTCAAGGAGTACTATTATGCTCAAGATTGATAGGTGTCAAGGTGCAATACTATGCTTGAGATGGACAATATTCAAGGATTAGTACTATTATGCTCGAGATTGACATGTGTCTAGGGGCAATACTATGCTCCAGATGGATAGTTGTCAAGGAGAAGTACTATTATGCTCAAGATTGAAAAGTTTCTAGGGGTAGTATTATGCTCAAGATGGCTAGCAATCAAGGATCAATACTATTGCGCTCAAGATTGACAAGTGTGTAGGGGAATTACTATGCTTGAGATGGATATTAGTCAAGGAGCAATACTATTACGCTAGAGATTAATAGGTGTCTAGGGATTTAATATTCTTGATATGGATGGTACCAAGCAAAATTCTATGCTACTGATGTAAGGCCTACAATTAACAAGTTTGAGAGTTAAAAGGGGGCAAAGCTATTTGTGGTTTATTGATTTCAATAAAACAAAAATTAGAGGATATTTTTAAGCACTTCTTTTATGGGATGAATTATTCCATGTAATCGATCTTCTTTATGACTCCATCACATGTGTCACTATTTATGCCTCTTTTTTATTAAGATTATTTTTTATAAATTGGCCCTCTTAGATTTTAGGTTTGAAAATTGAGGCAAGAGAAGAGTGGAATCTCAATTTTGGAGGATAAGGCTTGTAAGATGAAGTAAACTTAAAAATAGAAAATTTAATGGAGGGAAATCATAAATAATCATAATGAAGTTTTAATTTGTATCTAGTACCAAAGATCCTATCGAGGGTTTGTGCAATGATCATATAATAAATTATCATAATCTTATTATAATTATTGAATATTCTTAACGATCTCCTACTATAAATGGGAGCATGTCCTACAATTTGTATGACTGAAGGACCACTTCATTATCATGTATAGTATCCAATTTCCTCTTATTCAATTAGGCTATTTGTATTCGGTTGATGTTGTTTTCGATTTGTATTTACTGATTGGTGTTGGTATAATCATTCTCTACTTACCTGACGTTTCATGTATGAGACATGTAATGAAATGACTTGTGCAAGAGAAGAATATAATATGAAATATACTACAAATTATTGATAATAGTTCAGAATAATAACCCACTTCAAGGTAAAAACCTCCAAAATTCTCCAAGAACATAATTCATAGTACAATGATCATAAATTAACCACTAGGCCTCATATATTTTGTAGATATGATAGTGATTACACCTATGCTAGCTTAACTACCTATATAAGACTATATTGATGATAATATTACTTAATTAAAATTTATGGTAGTAATCATATTACTACTCATATTCCTATATACACTATAAAATTATGATCATAGCATTCTCCCCCCTTTGTGCAAGTATCACCCTCGACACTAAGCAATTATGGATATTGTTGCAAAAAATTCTTCATCCTCCAAGGTGTTAACTTTGACACACCAATAATAATTTATTAAGGAACTCTATATTTTTCCTAGTCTTTACCTTCTTTGTGTATGCATATAAAATTAAGTTAGGCGACAAAATGGTTTCTCCCTTTATAGCTAGCTTAGTTAGTATTGTTTGTGTTAAATTTTGTGTTGATCCACTCACCTCGTTATTATTTTCTATGTATTTTACTTGTTCTCCTTAATATTAGAAGGTGACTCTTGTTGGTGCAAAAGGTATTCTTCCAAATGTTTTCTAACCCTTTGGTATACCTTTGAAGAAAAGATGAAGGATATTAAATGGTATCGGGTGATCTCATAGTATTGTGTTCTATTTTTGGCAAAATTGGGACATTGAAATCAATAGTTTTAATCTTTTCTCTTTAGCTTTTTGTCACTTATAGAAACTAAACCATTAGGAATTTGAAGATGATGTGAAAAATGATTTTTGAGATTTCATATGTAGATTCTAAATGTGTTTTTTAAAATACATAATTTTTAAATACATTTTTTTTATAAAGTCAATAGCATTTTTTAAAAGTGACATTTATTCCATAATGCATAACTTATTTTACAAAAAGGATAAAATTATAAATTCTTAAACATAGATTGATGACAATAATATATAGTGTGCACACTTTTTCATAATCTTTTATATATTTTATTTAGTGTTAATTTTTGATGTGAGATTACATATAATTTAGATATAGTTTAATTTGATAATACATAATTCTTTTTTTATATATTTAAATTAAACTTTTTTTATTGAAACAACATCAATATGTAAGTGCATTTTTTTTAGAATTGTTTCTCTATTTTTCACGCGTGGAATATAGACCTAGATATTTGGCAAGAAACATGTATTCAATAGAAAATAGGAAATAATAAAGTAAAACTAAATATATTCAAAATTATACTTTTTGGAAAGCTTATGTTGATGCCTTGAATATAACAAAAACTAATGTTCTAGTGACTCAACTTGATGGTTCAACTAACAATATTAGACAAAAATTTATCTACATAATTTTATGGTTAGAAGGAGAGTGATACCTTAAATGACCTTCATTTGAAGGTTTTTTTGTTAACTTATAAATATTAAAATATTCCTATGTACTATGAAGATGTTATATCTATGTACACAAAAATATTTTAAAAATATCTTCAAATGAAGGCACCTTCATTCGAGGAATATCCTTTGAAAAAAGTTATTTTCTAAATTTCTTCATTCTCATGCAAAATTTTAATGCCCACAAGTTACAATTTTGGAGTGAATCCTTTTGGCCTATCCCTCAAAATAGCTTGTGTATTTAATGATGTAGGAGTTTCTATTACGAAATAAATTACACAAGAGAAGAATATAATATAAAAATATATTTAAAATAGTGGTATTGCTATCAACATTCAACTGTGTAGTTTTATGAGTCAAACTACATAGTTGAATCTTGATAGCAATATCACGATTTGATATGCTATAGAAAATATCTCCTACATATTAAAAATCCTTGACAATAATATGCCAATTTTAGGGGGAACCTCCTAGTCTATTTTGAGGCCTAGATACCTCTAATATTATTCAATAAGAATGCATAATAGTCAACATAATGATAATAACTAACATATGCTTCTTATGTACAATACACATCCCATGGATACAACCTATCATGACTTAGATACTTAAGTATAACTCCTACTAAGACCTAAGTACCTATATATGATTATAATAATGATTATATGTAACTTATTTAAGACTTAAGGTAGCCAAAAGCTAACTAGTCATAACCAAATACACACTGTAGGGTAAGGATCATAAAATTTCCCCCCTCTTTACAAAATAATTATCCTTAATGCATAAAAAAATCTTATTCTTCTTCTTCTTCTTCTTCTTTTTCTATTTCTTCATCTTCATCTCATTTCTCTGCTTCTTCTACTACTACTACTTCCTATACTTGTATTTTTTCTTATTTTTCTCTTATTCTTGTTTGTGCTCTCTCTCTCTCTCTCTCTCTCTCTCTCTCTCGTTATTTGTGTCTCTCTTTTTCTTCTTCTTTTTCTTACTCTTTATATTGCTCTTGCTCTTGTTATTCTTTTTCTTGTTCTTATTCTTTTTATTTATCTTTCTCTTTCTTTTCTTCTTATTCTTGCTCTTTCTCCTTTTCTTGTTCTTGTTCTTTTTCTTCTACTTCTTGTTATCTTTCTTTTCCTCCTTTTTTCTTCTTATTTTATTACTTCAAGGTTGAGATCTTACTTTAGTGGAAAAAATCTCCAATAAATTAGCTATTTTGCAGCCCCTATAGTGACTTTTTTGAAACCCTAATTTCAAAATAGATAACATGATTATGCCCCAATATCTCCAAAATTTGGACTATATATTAGAAAATATATTCTTTAAAAACCCTTTAAAAATCAAGGAGGAAATCACCATGATCTAAGAGATATACTCTTCCAAACATAATATGGTAGAAACCCTAATTATGGAATAGATTTCTCAATTCTACTCAAAATGCTCTAAAATATAGATTATATATTCTTCAATATGCTCGTCAAAACCTATTTAAACATTAGAAATTTTTTTACCAAAATATGAGAGATATGTGCTTCCTAAAATGACTTCCAAAATTGAGAAAACATCTTACCTTCATGGTCTAAAGATCATGCTTTGATACTACGTGTAATAAAATAACATGTAAAAGAGATGAATATAATATAAATATACTAAAAATACTTGACAATAATATGGTACTTTGAGTGGGAAACCTTGTAGTCTAATTTGATAGAGATACCACCAACATTCTTCAATAAGAACACAATGCTCAACATGGTAACAATAACTAACCTATGCCAGCTAGGCCAACTTAGATACTTATGTATAAATCCTAGGAAGTCCTATAGACCTATATATGAATATAATGATAATTATTTAATTTATTTAAGAGCTAATATAGCCACAATTTGACTACTCATAACCCAATACATACTATAGGATAAGGTGTTGCACAAACGGTTGATGTTGCACCAAAATATCGATTTGTTAATGCCCGATACAACCACCAAAGTTAATGACTCCACAAGAGTTAATTAAGCCATGCCACGAACCCTAGCACTGCACCACATAGCATAAGGAGACCAAGGGTGCACACCTTGCAACAATCCCCCCAATGCAAGCGAGGTGTTGGAACCCATGACCCAAGCTCTAATACCAATTGTTGCATAGACAGTTGTCGTTGCACAAAAAGATCAACCTGTTAATGCCTAATACAACTAGCAGAGTTAATGAATCCATAGGAGGCAGCTAAACCATGTCATGAACCTAAGAGCAACATTGCACAACAAAAGGAGACCAAGAGTGCACACCTTGCAAAATAAGGGTTATAATATAATCATTTTAAACTATTATGGTTATAATGATAATAATTGAGCTACACCCTTATATATTTTATTATTAAGGATCTTCTATTTTTTTAGGTTTATAATGTATGGATAATTTATATGGAAGCCTCTTAGTTAAAATGATCTATATTCTAAGTTAAAATGTATGAAGAAATCTTAGAAGTTAATCTTAATTAATTTGAAGGTAGTGAGCTATAGAAATATGAAAATAATATCTACTAGATAGTCACTAAGACAAAAATCATAGGAAAATCAAGTATGTTGTCTACCATAGTGATTTTAATAGTATGGTATTTCCCCAAACAACTAAGTGTGCCATTAATAATCATAACTTAAAATTCTAGATTTTGATAAATGAAACAAATAGATTTTGCTTCCAACTTACTATAGATAAAGTTATGAGCACACCCCAAGATAAAAAAAAATACAATAATTATCTTATGAATTTTAATCAATACTTTAATTATATTATGATATTTAAGGAAACCTAGTACCTTAAGGGTTTCATCCATACTAATACCTAAAATGTATGAAAAAAGATTGTTAGTTGGACATAATATAAGTCTTCTACCACCACTATTGGCTCTTTTTCATCATTTACTTCTTTGTAAGTCTATTTCAAATCATTTATTTTATTTGCTATATTTTAAATCATTGTTGAAACATAACTATTTGGCCTTTTTTCTTCAATGTATTGTGCAATAATCTCATAGGTTGAAGAAATGATGATGTAAGGATCATCCAATCATTGTTGATAGTGATTCCTCTATTCTATTAGCCAAAAGAATCCCTCTAATTACCTCTTAAGAGATAAAAAAAACCTTTCCTCCACCAAGAAGGCCTACCCATATGTATCTCATGTTGAGCATGATTCTTGAATCCACCAAGGAAAAAGTCAACCAAGTTTTCCTTTGTGATTTTCACTACTATCAAGGATAGGTTTTAGAATTCTTAAAAATACTCCTTGATTCATCCTATTTTTTATAGTTTAAATAACAAGTTAAAGTGGTTTCCTAACACACTATTTCTATAATGTGACTATAGATACCTTGTAAACACTAACCAAGTGATAATCAAATTAATTTTCTTTTGTTGACCATATGTCTATAAATACCAAATGTATTACTCTAGTTATAGATATACGGAAGCTCCCTTGTTACTTTTTTCCTATTAAAATGTGATGTACATTAAAAAAATCCATTTGATTTATCTAAGTTAGTGGATTCTTTCGATCAAATATGAATATATCCACCGTTTGTAGTAGCTTCTTAGATCTCGTATGAGTGACAACATTTAAATCTAGATTTGGTGGCTTAGATGATCCAAATTGATTTCTTAAAACAACATGTTTCTCATTTTATTAAAATATAAATACTTGAATTTGGAACATTATGTTGTTAGTCTAAGTCATCATGTCTTAATTCATACTAGTGACTTCTTTCACTTGTTCAACCAACCTTTGGGAAACAAATTCTCCTTTGTATTGTTGGTTTTTTCCCTTACCTCTTCCATATATATTGTATCCATCTCTTCTATGGATGAATAAACTTTGTCAGCAGTCTTTGCCAGCATTATTATTAATGTGGTTATATTATATTGTGTTTAGTGGCGGCTGTATACAGTTAACTATCTATAACTATTTCATTCAACCACTCACTTCTTTTGCTAGTATAAATTCCCCGTGATACATCAGTAACATTCACTGCAATATTCGGATCCATTATATATTTGCCAACATATGTTATCAGAGTGGCGAAGGATCCTATGGAAGATTGATGTGTGGAAGAGCTATGAGACAAGGTGATTCAGATTTGTATAGATTGGGCTAGAGCAATTTAGAGGTGTTAGTAAAGGTACGAAGCGTGTGACAGTTCTATAATGGATAGTGGAGGAGATAAAAAATGGCGCTAAAATCTGATTTAGCGATAATCTAGAAATTTTTGGCATTAATAATGAAAGACCTGGATAAAACAGTGTATTACTCTATCTTTATGTGTTGCAACTAGTCAGAGGAAAGGCAAGGATATGGCATAACAATTTGAACTATATGGAATGAAGCGGGGGATTTGAAAAAGAAAAGAAATAGGAGCACATAACTAGTTTATTAAGTGGTCTGTAGATTTCTTGCAAGATAATCTTGCCCATTGCACATATTATCTTGCCCATTGCACAGATTATCTTGCCCATTGCAAGATAATGTTGAGGAATTTTATGTATGCAAATGGTTGGATACGATTGTTCATTTTGTTAATGATGATTAATGCCATGTTATGGAGATTGTGAGTGATTGGTGATTTCCAATTTAGAGATTCACAATGGTCAATATATCATCATTTATGAGGTTAATCAAGTAATCTATTTCTTACTTTCAGTGTTTTGGAAAGTGTATTTCAAAATATTAAAACAATTATTGAGTTTGTCAATGTTATTGATGGATATTCAAACTATTATTCCTGGACTTTCTGGGTCATCTTTGATATTCTTGATGAGGCAGGATAAAGTGTAACAAGACCATATTGGAGGCTTGTGGCACCGGAGGATGGAGGAATTTCTATCATCTCAAGTCAGCTTCTCACTTTGAGATGATGCTTTGTATGAGAAGCATTTTTGGCTTTATTTTCTTTTCTTTGTTATTTATGACAGATTTGAAGATACATATATTGTGAGGTTTTCTTTTTGGAGATAGGTAAGGGGTTTGGTGAAGAGCTCAGTATTGATTGTTGCTCAGATAGTTCATGAGACTTTGACCAAGGATTACACCTTTACGAGAGTCAAGGAGATAACCTATTGAGGATGGTTGTCAAGTAATTATGGTCAGGGACCAAGGGTTATACCTTTACAAGGGTCAAGGAGACAACTTGTTGAGGGTGGTTGTCTAATAATTGTGGTATATGGTTCAAGAGTTCATGGAGGAAGAACTTGGAAATTCAACTCGAAGCTTCTGGAGGAGTTTCACCTTATTCAAGATTTGCTTCTTCAGAAGGAAATCTTTCTCACGACTGTATACACATTTTGTAATCAGTAAGTATTGTTATGTATGCCTGAAGGGGGGTCCCTTAAAAGGTGAATTAGAGCTTTGAGGGATATAGTTGTATGAACAATGTAATAAGGGGGGAATGTTAGCATTATTATCAATGCGGTTATATTACATTGTGTTTAGTGACAATTGTATACAATTAACTATCTGTAATTGTTTCATTCAACTACTCCCTTCTTTTTCTTGTATAAATTCCTTGTGATACATCAATAACATTCACCACAATATTCAAAACCTTTATATATTTGCCAACATTCTTTACTATTGAATTTGATTATTGAACTCCATAACACCCATAAATCACCTACAAGAAATTATCCTATTACAAAAGAAAGATAAAAGCATGATTGTTGCTCAAAAACTTAATAAATTAAATTTATGTAGTAACCTGACTGAATATTGCAATGAACGTTCATGCTTATAAATGAATAAAAAAGAAAAACTTGGAGGAGTATTTTATTAAATTTTGTGATAATTATTCTAATCTCATGCAATGAGACAACGTGTGTGATATCTAGTTCAATATAATTAATTAAAATAAATTCCTTAGTTTAGCTTTAATAACTAAAGTAAAAAAAATCTAATAATTAATTAATTATCAAATAATGTCTTACTTACTATAAAACTCCCTTAAGATCAAATTAGGGAGAAACTAAAAACTGAATAAAGGAAGCTAAATGGAATACAAAATGGGTCCTAGCTATAAGGCCTGATGAGGTACCCATGAACAAGCAATTGAAATCTCTCATAACTATAGAAAAGGAGAAAACAACATGAGAAAAACTCCTCTCCAAAAAAGACATAAAAGAAATAAAATCATACATGTGACAAAGAAAAGTAGGACTCAAAATATTCCCCCAAATGTTGCTTTGATTACATAAATACAATCAAGATCTACCATATGAGAGAAAGGATGAGACAATGAATCTGCTAAAAAGAAGAAGATCCTCTACCAAAATTGAATGTATGAACAAGGATTCTGGAGATGATCCAACAACATCAAACATTGTTCCTCCCCTTAGGAAGTGTAATGCAAGAAAGGTGATTCCTTAGGACTTAAGTAGGATTGGTCACCTTTCACTCACAAAACATTAGAACTCAAATTGGCAATAGCATGAAATTGACTTGTAACCTAAAAGGTGAGTCAATCAACCTGAGATCTAAATTATTTTCGGGGTTTGAAATGTAATTTTGAGGAAATTCAATAATGCAACTAGTTAACTATGAAAATAAACTATTTTATCATCAAGTATATAAAAAAAGAAATTAACAAATAAATTTGGGTTCTAGAAGAGTAAATGGTAGGCACAGAGGTACTTGACCTATAAATTTTAGGCTGATTTAGGTGGAAAATGGTGCCTAGGACACCATTGTCTAGAGAGATAAAACTAAAATCTCATTTCATAGTCCTCAGGTCCCTATTCAAAGGTTTCTTCCTTCCCAATCCCATTGTTATATCTTTGTTGGTTACTAGGAGAACTGTGTTTTTGTATGTTACAAGATGTAGGGTTTGAATGAAAAATTAGACAAATGATCTTCAATCTTCTTTAGATCTATAAATTACTTATTCAAAGAGAGAGGAAGGGTTGTGCCATATAGGGGGTTTCCTCAATCAATCCTTGTGTTGGTGTTTCTACCTCCACAATGAAAAAATTGATGAAAGGGAGCTTATCCTTTTGAGGGATAGAGGCTAAATCATAAATGAATTATGCAAATCAACAAAGAACTACAACTCACCAATCAAATTAGATCTCCTTGAAGGACTAAATTCATGCAAATCTCCTCAAGGCTTGGTTTTAATTTGGCTTATTTTTCTTGAAATACCTACAAGGGTTAGTCCTCACAAACAAAATGATAGCATAAACATGAAAAAACTCACATAAAACTTGACATGATGATTCAATGTTGAAATGTTGCATCAAATATGTTCTTAGTTCCTCTTAACATGATAATAATTTCTTGATAATGCTCCTAATATTAATTATTGCTAGATATTTCACGTTAGTCTTCTAATTTCTCATAAATTAAATCATGATAGCTGACATTTAACATTTGAAATTTGAATAATAATTGCCAACTTTGACATATTAAAAATTGGAGCAAAAATAGGGGATAAAGTTGCCCAAGGTGTCAGTGTCCCAACCCTATTTTGGAAAGTGTAAAGTGTTGAAATCAAAATACTAAATGTTTTCCTTGGTTTTATACATGGGTTTTCTTGATAAATATCAAAATGGGCCATGAAATACATATTTATTATATTAGATGTATAATTAGGTCCATGCACATAGGATGGGTAAAAATCTAGTTTAAAATTTTCAAGGGTGACAATTTATGATGCTACATTTAGCCCCCACTTTAGCGAGAGTATTAACTTACACTCAGACTCACAGTAAAGTAGAAATATCTTAAGAGGGGTCAAATTTGTAAGAGCTGAAGATATTAGCTCAACACCCAAGACCACTTGCAAAAACAATGAAAACCTTCTACAAGAGAGTATGCAAGAAAGAGCTTTCTTGATATTAGGACCTATCAAATGATGAGGTATGGAGTATGATACAAATGAGTACAAAAACCTTCCTTATATAGGCAAGGTTGAAATGTAGTAATGAACATGATGTTGACAAATGTCACAATCCTATAACATGAGACTTCTAGAAAGAATCTTTTATCCTAAGCATGTGAACCTAGAAAATGATACCTAAGTAAACTTATGTAAGTGTAATTAAATAATTAATTACACCAACAAAATTATCCAAATGTTGAAAGGATAGGATGGAAATGAATCTAGGGGAGGTGCAAGCCCTAGGATTCAAGATCCCATGGTAAATGAACATTAGGCTAAAGGAACACATAAGTGAAGTGAAATGCAATTTGAAAAAAAAAAGAATACATGATGAATACACATAATGTTGTAAATACAACATGAACATTAAAAAAAACACAAACACAATTCCAATATGTTGTAGACATAAAATATACAATAAATACAAAAAAAAACACAAGGTTAAAGTACTATAAGGACTTGAGTCAGTGAGTTAAAGAAACCTCAATCTTAAATTGGTCTCAAGTACCAAACATCATCCATCAAATATTCTATGTAGACAAAATAATTCTCTAATAACGATTTTAAATTACTCATGAGGTACATAGATCTATTAGTTGACAAGTTGTGTTATGTTAGGTGTCCATGTAATATTATGGACTTCACAAGACTAGCAAGTTATGTTATGCTAGGTATCTCATGATACACATGGCTCCACTGGCAAGCGAGTTGTGTTATGCTAGGTGGTCCTATTAAAAGTTCTCTAAACTCATAGACCCACAAAATCTATTATACTATGACTATGCAAACTATGCTTCAAGTAGCACATCAATTTTCACATCTAAGGGGATGAACAAAACTTTCCTCAGGGGGTGCATAAAATTTAATGTCCAAGGGGAGAAATAAATTCTCAACATCACAAGGGTTAAACTAAAAATCATACCTCAAGGGGAATTATAAACATCACCACCATTAAAGTGGGTATGTCAATAAGTCAAATCTCACAAGACGTGCATGAAATAGATAGGGCAATGTATGCCCCCATTAAAATTTCAACATACTTGCTATGTTGGTATTCAAAGGAAGAAGAGGGGAAGATGGGATCCATGAAAAGAATGCACACCCACCAAAACTAGCTATCCTTGCCCCCCAAGTGTAGAGACAAGGAAAATAATGTAATTGGCTATGATGTTGTCATGGAAAAGTTGGTGTCTAGATTTAGAGTTGATGGTATAGTGAATTATATTAGAGAATATGGTGTGGAAATGAAAGAGGATGTTGTTATGCTGAAGGTTTTGAGGTCCATGGCGACTAAATATGATTCTAAAAAAAATTCCATTGAAGAAGGAAGAGAAATTGATAAACTCACTATAGATGAGCTACATGGTATATTTACTACTTATGATATGAGAAGCCAGGTGCTAAGTCTTCTAGAAGATAAGTTGCATTTAAGATTGTTGAGAAAGGAAAGGATGGAGTGAAGAAGAAATACAAAGCTACAGTCACTCTTTTAGACATTGAAGAAACTAATGAAGAAGAATAAAAATTCATAAGGAGAATAAGGAGAGGATCCGATAAATATAAAGGTAAGATGCCATTCAAATGCTTCAACTATGGTAGAGTAGGCCATTTTGATTCTAAATGTCCATGTGATAAGGTGGATAACTCTAAACAAGAAGGAGATAGTAAAAATAAGAAAGAGTTTTTCCCTAAAAGGAAGAATTTTGGAAAGAAGAAGAATATTTTGTACATAAACAAAGAAAGTGAAGCATCTCATGCTAGTGATAGTTTAGAAGAGAATCAAGATTGTGCCCTTGTAATGGGAGAAGAAAAAAGAGAATTTCTATTTATGGCTAAAGAAACTAAGGATCAAAAAGATGCACAAATTAAGGATTCACATGAAGAAGAGGAGGAGGTAGTTGTTGATCTTGAAGGAGAATTAATTAGTTCTCTTGAAGATCTTGATGAAATAAGAGATAAATATGATGATCTTAAGAGAGAAAACAAGAAACTGAAAAAGAATTCTCAAAAGGAGATTGACAAATTAACTCCAGAACTTGAAGAATCCAATAAGGTGATAGTTGGTCTAAAAGTTCATGTAGAAGAGCTCAAAAGAGTTGAGGATGTTATGAAATCCAAACTACAATTTGAGATGGATATGTGCATGAAACTTGAAGTAGAAATAGTTTCTTTAAGGAAAGATTAGAGAAGGCCAATGAGCAGATTAATAAGGGACTAAAATTAAAAAGTGGTACTAATATTCTTAATGAATTGTTGAGTACGCAAAAGCCAACCAACAAGGAGAAATCAGGTCTAGGACTTGAGAAAGGAAAGAACTCCTTTGTTGATGCCTTTTCAAAGCTCTATGAAAGATTCAAAGAAAAATAAAAGTCATACCTCAGTGGAGAAAAACATGAAAATGGAGAATCCTCTAAAGATGAGAAGTTAGATGTAGTTGAGAAATCTATTGATGATAAGGAACTAATTGAAGACAAGAAAGTTAACAAAACAATTAATGATCAACAAAAGAAGTAGAATACTAAGAGAATAAACAATGATGGTTTCACAAAAGTACACTATCCAAGGAAACCTAGAGAAAGAAATCCTCATCCAGTCAAAGGAAACACCATGACCAGGTACTCATCGTATTTTAATGGTATTGCTATACTTGTAACAATTTTGGTCACAAAGTTAGAGAGTACAAAGTAATTTAAAGGAGGAATACAAATTTTGGAACTAAAAATTATTTTACTCCTCTAGTTGATATGAATGTAGTTTGTTACAGTTGCAACAATTTTGGTCATATAGCTAGAAACTGTAGAGAACAACTTGTAAGACCAAATAGTCGGTTTGAGAAGAAGAGAAATACATCTCCCATAGTTGAAAAGGAAACAAAGACCCTATGGATATAAAATCCATCAAGCTCCCTTCGGGTTAATAATACTATTTTTCTTAGCTTCCACCTGCGCCCCATACATTTAAATAAAGAGCTTCACCTGTTGTCACCACGTGTCCGCCACGCACTCCTCGCAAGGATTTCTTCCTTTGCTTCTCTTTTGAGCCCCAACATGCTTCCACGTGTTAGCAAGGCAGGCATTTGAAAGCCTGCTTCCCTTCGCTTCTCAACCAAGCTCTGCCCACGTACCACATAGCATTGTTTTGTGTACACTTTTTGGGCAGACCCCACAATTAGCGCTAGCAACGAAGACTTATTCACATTTCTTCTCCACGGAGATTTCATTGAAGGGAAGGAAGGAATGAGAAACAAACCCCACCATAATGCCATGTGTCGTAACTGACTGCATGAGTAAGCAACACATGTTTGCATGAGGTTTTCCTACTTCTATGCTAGGACCACTGCCATCATTTGCAGAGGATGCGTCTGGCTCAAGGGTGATTGCGTTCTATGGCTCAAAATATTTTTTGTTGCAAGGACCTTGGGAAATCATTTTTATGAGCATCATTGCTCGTGATGAAGGAATATTTTATGTTACTAGTTTTCAAGTGGTGGGATTATTTTCTATATATACTGCTTCTTCTTTCGAGAAATGAGTTCAGAACATACAAAAAAATTGTGAAAAGACACTAGGTCTTTTGTATTGTTTTTTTAGATTATTGTATAAGACTCACAGATTGTGCCATTGTTCAGCCTTTTTATTTCTTGTATATTTGACAAGACATTATACTATTCCATTACTGTACTAAGTAGTTTATTTGTAGAACTTCTATGATTTCAATATAGGTTTGCTAATTTAGACCATGAATTTGACTCTTCTTTTTAGTAAATGTGTATGGGAGTTATTTTATGTTATTAGATAAATTACTCAAGTTTTCATCTTTGATTTCTATTATTCTAGGACATGCAAGTTGTTGAACGGGCCCTTAAATCTCATCCAAAAGATAGATTTATCATGCCTACATCTACATCTTGGTGCATCACCTTAGTTAGATATTTATTTTTTTATATCTGCTTCCTTTTCCCATTCCAAAATCCCAATTACAGAAGAAGTCAACTTCTTTAAAAACCTGGAGGTTACTCAGTTTAGCACAATTGGTCCCCCCATTAACTGAGTTTCCCATAAGGCTGCTACTTGTCAATTTTTGGTATCAATAGTTTCTTTTTCTAGCACACTCGATGGGACCGCTTTAATGTACCTAAACCTAAAGTGGGTGTATGAGCCATCAACCTATTACTAGATCCCAAACAGTGAATAACCTTAGTTTGCTAGTGCCACCACTAGTAACAGTATGAACTAGAACCCATCCAATTAGCGTTCCAATCCCTCCACCAGCCATGTTGCCAATTGCTAAAAAAAATTATGTGGCATGGGATGCGGGAAGCCCCCTTATAGCACCAGTAGCACCTATCGTTTGGGCCCCTATCACGACCTCTAAAATTTCTACCAAAATTTACTGGGAAAGGCTCGAAGACACCATCCAAACACCTGCAAGATGTGGTGGATGTGCATTTGGTGCATGGAGTCACCAAGAAAAATATAGCGATAAGGTTGTTTGCAACCTCTTTCAAGGTTAAGGTGCTAGATTGGTACTGTACTCTACAAGCTAACACTATCAGTACCTGGGATCAGCTCAGAGATCCTTTTTACGAAATATTTTTGAATGATGGAGATCAATCTTTGCTATATCATCAGCTGGAAACCATAAAGCAGGCCCCATATGAAGTCGTGACTAACTTCAATGCCTGGTTCCACACAACTTGGTAGAGGATCCATGCTACTATCCACCTATCAACTGAGTTGGAATTGATGTTCTACTTGAAATCCATCAATGCCAACATCTCGATGATGATCAAATCCCTTGGTAAAACCACTCTACTGGATGCATACAACATTGTTGTTAAAGCAAAGAATAACCTAATCAATGTTGGAAAGCCGTTGCCTTGGCCCACTATGCCTATATTTCTAGAAATATTAGTTCTTGCTTAGGAAATAGAATCTACTAGTGTGTTCACTCCTGCCAAATCTATGTACACATATCTGAGCGCGCCACAAAAATTTTCTTCTACATCTGGCTCTTCAAAAGATGAGATGAGTGACGCCAAGGATTTCTTGCGGAATATCTCAAATGAAATAAGTACCACCAAGAATAACCAGTCCACACCTTTGAAGCCAACCTACCAAAATCATAAAGGCATCCGGAAGATCTTCCTACTAAAAAATTAGGTCCAAGGAGGCTCGCGCACAAATCCACAAGCTAAAACAACCAATCAAATTGTGCCAGATCCTACTCTTCTATAGAATGCTTACCCGAGCTCAAGTAAAGAGTTAACATTAGGGGAAAAAAATCTTTCTAATGACATCAATCCTTGATGCTTCCCCTACAGCGACACTCATATGCCCCGAAACTGCCCATGTGACAACCTACAGAAAAAGGTGGAAGAATAGCACAGCTAAGGCGCACTGTCAGACCCTAGAGGTTATGTATATGTCTCTCCACAAATGGAAAACATGGTACTCACCATGCAAATGCAAGGGATGTCCTTGGAATAAGAAAAAGATATAGCTCCTGACCACACACTCTTCTCATGGATGGAAGAAGAAGAGGAGGTATTTGCAAATGATGCATCCACATTGAAGGCCCTGCAAGTGCTAATCTAATTACAACACTTTCTCTAAGAGGAGATTCATAGGTGAACCAGTCATCTTGCATCCCAAAAGTTCCTCTGACAAAACTCCTAGTACCTCTGCAATAGTGGAAAAAATTTAGTTGTGAAAGGAAATTGTTATAACCAGGGCCAAGGAACAAAATCCTTCAAATCTGTTGTCATTTAATGTGGTGGAAAAATTGAAAAAATCCTCTGCTAATGTGTCCCTTTAGGATATCGTAGCTATTCTGAAGCAAAATTCATTGCTACAGAAGGCCCTCCGGGAAGATCCAATCATTAAACCAATAGAGCAATCACTCAAGGGAAATTTTATTGATTCATCATCCATGGTCAAAGTTCTCAAGAATAGTATAGAGGAAGCCTCTACCAAATTTGGGGATAAGCCAAAACCAAAGCCCTTTTTCCTAACTCTTATTGTGTGTAAAAAAATATTGCATAATTCCATTATTGACTCTGGTGCTAGCACAACAGTCATGCCCAAGCAGATAGTTGAAGCCTTAGGACTTGGCTATGAACCTTTAAAAAGGGGGGTTATGCAACTTGATGGGAACAACGTTGAAATAGTAGGTGTCATTAAGAACCTCCCCTTGAATTTATTCTCCTACCCTAGTATCAAACTTCAACTAGATACTATGATCATAGACATTCCCCCCATGTTCAATCTTTGCTTATCCTGGGAATTCACTTCAAATATAGGTGGATATATTTCTTTGGATTGGACACACTTAATCCTCAAGACCAAGAATGGAGCTAAAATGAAGATAATATCTGAACCTCTACATTCGAAACATGTAGCAAACGAAGCCATGATCAACTTTGAGGTTGCTCATACTTCTTTCACCAAAGAGGAAATGTATTATACTGAGCTACTATAGGATGAAAAGGTGACCAGAGACCGAACTGGTCAAGAAGAGGTCCTCTTGAGAAAATACATAGACACTGATCATTTTGGCAACTATCATGCCACTGGGTTAGGGACCTATGTCATCTATGATGAAGATCAAGTGATCCCAAGGATCATAAAGAAATCTGAAGGTTGTTAATCCTTAGAGCTATGGACATTACACTTTGATGGAGTGAGATGCAAAGTTGGAGTAGGAGATGGGATATGTTTGACATCCCCATCCAATGAAAAGATACTCTAGTCCTTTCACTACCAGTTTGCTTGTTTGAACAATGAAGATGAATATGAAGGCCTAGTGCAAGGTCTAAGCCTTGCAAAGTGGATGGGAATCAAGCAAATAATGGTGTTCAAAGACTTCGAGCTAGTGGTCAATCAAGTCTGAGGGATCTCCATAGATAAGAATGTCTACATGAGATCCTATAGACATAGAGTCCGAGACCTAATTGAAAGCTTTGAAGCCTTCAATATCCAGATAGTGCCTAGAGAGAAAAATACAGATGTGGATCGCATGGTAGCAATCAGATATCTATTTGATCTTGCTTTTGATCTGATTCATAACATACACTTTGGTATGAGTGATCATCTGACTAGCAATGCTACATAATGATCAAAGTTAGGAAGTGCTCGAAAGTGATGAACACATCGCCTCATTCATCCAGCAGTTGGGAGAGTTTCTAAGCAACTCCAACCAAATATTTTTGAGGCCTATAAATGGAAAATTATTCAATTAAGGTCCAAAAAGCTTCCAAAAGGATAGGTCACTCTAAAAAACCTATTTGATTATGATGATGCAAGAAATGACAAGAGGAAGTTTGTAGCAAAAAAAAGTGATTATGCAAATTTTCAGGTAGAAGACGGAAGGAAGCTCAAAGTCAGAAAAGATGTCCCACATCATCATAAAGAAAGATTCATCCATTTGTGTGAGAAATATGAAGGAGTAGTGGCTTGGTCGTATGATGACCTCAAAGGATATGATCCTGAAATCATCTAGCATACTATAGAGGTGACGGAAGGAGCAAAACATGTCTACCAGAAGTAGAGGCTAGTAAATCCAAATATTGAAGCCTTGATGGCACAAGAGCTTACAAAGCTAATTCAGTCTCGGATCGTCTTCTTCACCAATCATAGTACATGGGTATCTAACCTGGTTATAGTCCAAAAGAAGAATGAGGACATCCGCCTATGTGTTGATTTCTTGGACCTAAACAAAGCATCCCTAAAGGACCACTATCCCTTGCCTTCCATGGATTCTATCTTACAAACAGTGGCAGGGTCAAAGATGTTTTCTCTACTGGATGGCTTCTCGGGTTACAACTAGATTCGGATAAAAGAGGAGGACCAACATAAAACAACATTCACTACCAAGTGGGGAATGTTTGCATATGCAAAAATTCCTTTCGGCCTCTCAAATGCGAGAGCCACCTTCCAACGGGAAATGGATATTGCTTTTAGGGATTTGATCAATAAAATCATCTTGATCTACCTAGATGATCTTATAGTATTTTCCAACCATAAGGATGATCAATTTGATCATGTTGAATTGGTCTTTAAAAAATTCCAGGAGTTTGGGATATCCCTGAACTTGAAAAAATGTGTTTTCGGAGTACTACAAGGAAAACTATTGGGACATTTAGTGTCCAAAGATGGAATTGCAATCAATTTAGAGCACGTGAAAGCAATTAGAGAGCTTCCCCTACCAATCAATAAGAAGGGAGTTAAGTCCTTTCTGGGAAAGGTAAATTTTGTGAGGAAATTCATTTATGATTTTGTAGGAATAATTAGATCTATCACCCTAATGCTAAAAAAAGGATTAGTTGTTCAAATGGACAAAGGAAGCTAGAGAAAGCTTTGAAAAGGTTAAGGATGCTATTTATTTAGCTCTTGTGTTGGTAAATCCAAACCTATCAAAGGAATTTATAATGTATGTATTCAATAGAAAATCCAACATCGCTACTATTTTAACCCTAAAGGATGATGAAGGAAAGGGAGAACATCTGATAGCATTTCACTCCCAGACCTTAAAAGATTATGAGAAAAACTACATCTTCATTGAAAGGAAAGCATTTTCCATTGTTAATGGACTAAAGAAGTTTTGACACCTCATATCTTGCAACAAGGTGATTGTATATGTCACACACTCTAGTGTGCGTGAGTATATCATGGAAGGAGAAATCACCAAAAAGGGGGCCAATTGGATCATTATGATCCTTGAATATGATATTGAGGTCAAGCACACAAAGATCATCCAAGGAAGAGGACTATGTGAGTATTTGGCACATGATGAAGAGATGGTAGCTAAAGAAGAGCAACCCGAACTTGTTCTAACAAATGAACCTAAGTCTAAAGGTTGCTAGCTAGTAGATAGAGTAAGATTCATGCATACTGAAAAATATCCATTGGGTCTTCCTTCTCAGAAGAAAAGGTTCTATAGATTGCAGAACAACAGATATGCACTTATTGAAGGGGTCCTCTTCAAAAGGAACTTCAATGGCATTCTACTATGGTGTGTCACTACAGAACATGTGAGGAGAATTCTTGACACTTTCCACACTAGTCCCGCTGGTAGACATTTCTCTGCAAAGACCACTACTATTAAAATTGTATGTACTGGATATTTTTGGCCTGTGCTATTCAATGACTCACACTCTTTCATTAATTCCTACAAGGAATTCCAATTCTTTGCGCCAAGGAGGAAAAAATATGCAATGCCTCTCAACTCGATAGTGGCCGAAGAACCCTTTGCACAATGGGGCCTTGATTTTATCAAGATGATTAATCCTACCTCTAGCACTAGACACAAATGGATCCTCACGGCTACTGACTATTTTACTAGATGGATCGAGGCCATGCCCTTGAAGAATGCAACAGAGGCAGAGATTGTGAACTTCCTTGAAGAGTACTAGTAATGAGATTCAGCTCGCCAAAGACCATCATCTCTTAAAAAACTAAGGCTTTCCTGCGCTCTAAAGTATGTCAATTGACACTCATGCATGGAATATTCTTGAAAAAGTCATCGAACTACTACATGCAAGGGAATGTCCTAATTGAGTCAACTAATAAAAATTTAGTCTAACTTATTAAAAGAATCGGGTCGAAACATCAAAAGGAGTGGCACAAGAACCTTCAGGCAGTACTCTAGGAAGACTACATAACCCCTAAACAAGTTCTCAAGACTTCGCTGTATGAACTAGTGTACAAGAAGAAAGCATTATTTCCCATCTCCATGGAGATTCCTACGCTACAGTTGCTTAAATCTCTAGAGGTTGAAGAAAACAGAGCCATGGAGGTTTGGTTGGCCGAGTTTTTTGGAAGTATAGGAAAAAAGAGAAAAGGCTCTGATGGCCATGAATAACCGCCAATAGATAGTTAAGAGGTGGTTTGACAAGAAAACCTTACACCAAGGCCTCAAATGCAGAGACCTAGTGTTGAAGTTCAATGAGAGGGCCATAAATCCTAGCCAACAGGGAAAATTCAATAGTCTGTGGGAATGCCCTTTTAGGATAATTTGATTCAAGCAACACAATGCATTCAAATTAGAAAATATGGAGAAAGAAGCATTGGGGATTCTAGTTAACAGAATCCACCTCAAATTGTTCAATTAAGCTTTATTAATTGTTCTACCTATGTAAATATGTAATTATTGTAAATTTTCCTTTGTGTTCTTTTGTGCGACCAATCTTTCCATGCAACCAATAAGCAGAGAAAATGAACCCATATGTGGAAAAATAGAAATGAACCCATATGCGAAATTGAAAGGTACTCAAATAAACAGAGAAAATGGAACCCATAATCTAGAATAGTAAAAAGAAAAAGAGATAGAAATTTAGTAAAAGTTGTATATTCATTTGATGGTATTATATACTTTGGTATTACATTTCCAAAATTTCTCTGAGGCCATACTTTTAAAATTATATCTATATTCTATGCATTTTTTATATATGGTAAAATCCTATTTTAGGCATGTATACAAAGAACATATGAAAAGTGTTGAGACTTAATAGTAGCAACGGGAGCATCATCAACAATAGCATCTAGGATAACTTTGTCAATAGGATCAACAAGAGCAAAAAGATAATGAACAATAGCAGGGGCATCAACAACAACAATGGCCAGTGGTGGAGGATATACCAGGTCCCTGAAGTTAGTATACCACTCCATGATGTAGAACAACACTACATTATAGCAATACAACAAGAAGTGGTAGGCTTAAGTGACCCTCTGGAGATGCTCTTCATGTGTTAGAATGTAGAATCCACTTAGAAACGGAACCCGCGACACCACTCCATCTTCTTCAATCTATTTGTGGAGGTTGCTCGCCGTGGGAATACCCAGACCATACACTACATTCGCCATAATCTCTCCAAGGCCGCCAAGGTACTACTTCGGGAATATTTCCAACATGAGTCACAAAATCATCAGCTTAGGAACTTGTATATCAAGTAGGGATGCAACAAAATGAGATAAAATGTCAATATTGACCCTATACTTATCTTTGCACTCTATGTAGTCCCTACCCAAAACCCACTTCATTGCTATAATATCCAACGAATGCTTGTTCTTTTTCATTCGCTTCAAACGCTTATTCAAAACTTCACCTAAGAAAGCTATATGAGACTTATTGCTCATAAGCCTAATAGGAGTATTCATGACACCTTATTCTACCCAACTACATAAGTGAATTCTTCCCAATTGCTAAGTGAAATTCTACTAATATCCAAAGGCCTATTTATAGAAATAGCCAAGATATCAGAGGTACCTATGTGCCATAAGCATGATGTTAATTGAGTATTAACTCAAAAATACCACCAAGAGCTAGCTCGAATTTCCCACCCTATTGTTTCTACCTTGTACGAATTGTTGCATGCAAGGTTAAGGAGAGGTAATTAATTAGCACAAGTTGGTGGCAGTCCCAAGTGATCATCCATATGGTCAGGTGCTAATGTGTCACATTGCAAGCATGTTTTAGTCTCCAAGGAAGAACTCAAATCTTTTCAAGTACTCATTGCATATTTGGCTTAATCATTCTTTTTAGGATATTAATTGTCAAGCATGAGAAAGGTTTATACGCCTTTAATCACCGGCTCAATTTCCCAAGAAAATCATGTTGTAGGACATGATTACTAAATTTCATTATGAATTCTTGTCTTTTGAAAAGGGAAAGAAATTCATTTCGCACAAGAAAAGGAGTTGGTAGTACATGCCAAATATAATGTAGAAAGACAACCATCATCTACCACTCTAAGCCAGGAAAAATCTAAGTGTGGCATGTGAAGGAATAAACAATGTGAAAAGCTTCCTTAGTATGCTAGTGACTGCAAAGATTTTTGAGTGTAGAATTACCAAAAAAAACAAGTGAATTTCAGTAAGTTTGAGTATCACAAAAATCCATAGTAGAAGGAAATGGCCCAAAATCCTCAAATGGAAGTGCAAGGTGAGGTGACACAAAGCTTGATTAACACCATGCATGTGGTACCCATAGCTAATATTTTGGTGATACCTCTTATGCTTCACTTGGGATACTAGAGGAGCAGAAGTGGATTCACACACGAGTCGTGGAGAAGCAAAACACTCACTGAGACGAGAGCCAGATAATGGAGGAATGTGATAATATTCATAATCCCATCCTCAGGACTAACCTTAAGAGTCTTAGGGAAGCGGCTTGCAAAAGAATGAAAGTGGCCACTAGCGAGCATCAATTGATGTACAAGCAATGGTTTTGTGGTCTCCCACAATATACGATCCCTTTTGTGCATTACTACTCGGAGCTAGTTCATGAGGTCATTCAACATTTCAACCCAGATACCAACGCCATTGAAGGCTAGGAGTTGAGAGTTATAATCAACAATGATGCTATCAAAGACATGTTTTCCATCCCAAAAAGGGACTCTAGAGAAGAAAAAATGGAGTCATTCGCTCCAAAAAAAGGGGAAAAAATATGGAGAAGCAGAGATCATGCTATGGATTTTTATAACTAGGAAACCCAAAGACCTCAAGAGGATTTCGCAAAGCTGCCAAAAATTCCAATCACACACATCGCTTTTAAACAGGATATATAGGATGCCTTCTCTATGATGGCTTTCATTTGTGGCATGTATGAGCATAAGTGGGTGCAAGAGTTTCAATTGGGTTTGGGTTTTCAGTTGAGGAGGCAACATACCTTATTCTGGTATGACTTCACAGGAGTCATTGTTCAATAAATGATGAGCCAAATCAAGGAATACAAAATAAAACATAAGTTCAGGTTTCCTTCTCTCCTTGCTCATATGTTTTTACATCAAAACCCTGACTTCTTCAAAAACATATGAGGTTAGCTATTTTTGATGAAAAGGGAATAAGAAGGCTAGTTTATGTATGGACTCCTCTCCTTTCTGCAACATATGACTATTATGCATTCTCAGATTAATTTTTGACTCTAATTCTACAAGAATTGAGCGAGGATGGAAATCTTTATTGGTTTTTTGCTGACCAGATAGGGTGGATGTAGAGTTTCACTCCTAAATGTGACTGGTTTCTCAGAGATGATTTCACATTCATTCAGATATGTGTCTTTACCGAGGAACCATTCTAACTCTCGTCATGTGTCACAAATAGGGTGTTGGCCCTTGATATGTTTCAGCAAGTGTTAATTATTGACTATATATTTTACGGAGGGAAGGCTAAGAAGAAAATATTTTTCCTCTACCCACTAAGCTTCAAAACAGTGGTTGTGGCAAAGAAGCAGACACATAAGCTGCTAGAGGAAAAGTTGGCTCATCTAGGGCTAGTCTGGATTTTCAAAAAATGGCAATATAACCTCGATAATGACTTAATAGGCACAAAGATTCTGGTGACTCACAACCCTCAACCTTACTGGGAAAAGTGGCAGAATCCCCTATCATAATAGTATGATCTATTTATAGACCTAGTTCACATTCCTATAGAGGATAAGAGGCCACCATGGCTCAATTTCTATTTTCCTTTGGCGAAGTTTAATGAGAAGTACCAAATGGGGGCCACCCTTCACAATAATTTGGCCAATTATTGGAACCAGAGTGGGGAAAAGATTAAATATTTTTGGGTTTACCATCAAGAGATCCAATGCCCTGATTCCCCATTCCTAGACGTAGACAAGGATGACAAATTTGATACTCTGTGGAACCAAACACATGATGATACTGACACAAGTGATGATGAGGATGTTGACCTAGATGAGGCTAGAAAATATACAGGGAAGGGGAAGGAGAAAGAAAAGGAAGTGAAGATGGCCCTAACACAAAAATTTGGACAAGCACTGAACAACCTAGATCAACTACTCTAAAGATGTGAGTGAATATATCACATTCGGGAGCCTTACAGACACACACATGGGTCGTGAAAAGATGCAGAGTATCCCAAAAAAAACTGTTAGAGGTATTAGAGGTGGACAATTCCCCATCTGAAAAAAGGAAGTGCACAAATGCAGCTTCTGGAGAGGGTTCACAAGAGCCTACAATGAGTTGGGGATCAAAATCCTCTGCAACACAAGTATCTTTCTCTCTCCCTCTTCTTGATTCATAATCTCTGGTTTCTTCCGTTGTCTCTGCGTCGCCTATCACTTCAAGTGTCATCCTTTCTTTCTCTACTTCTACAATAATGGTTGCGGGAGGTTTCTTGTAATTATCCAAAGCGAGACAATTTTCTTTTACTCCCCCTCAATTTACTCCACCTTTCATCGGAGCCCAGTCCGCGTCCACTATTGCTTCTCCTTTCTTTGCAACCTCATCAACTCCGACCCAGGTTTCTCAACAAATGGAGTCCAATGCACCTCTGCTACTGCCACCACTTCCCATTAGTCCTTATGCCACTTCATATTCTAGGCCTTGGTATGTTCCCCCATTCTCCCCATAAACAGTCTCTCTTCCAAAGAAGAAATTCACCAGAGCCACTACTCTCCCGTTCACTTTTGCTCTTCCTCCCGATGCACCCTTTGTAGGTGAGTTGATTAGATCGCCAGTAGAATTTTTGTTGGAGGGTGATAAAATAAGACAAGCATGGGCTCTCAGGCTCTAGAAGCAAAGGGACCAAGATGCTAAAAGTCCAATAGAGCCAAAGGTGTAGACACTTTTCAATGAGGCTTAGCAATCGTTGCATTTTGCAACCATGCATCCGAACAACATCAAGCCTCAAGGGGAGATGTGACTAGAAGATTACATGATCTATGCTATGGGACTTGATTTTCATGCAGCCTGGCTACAAGATAAAGTTGAGCTCATGGAGGAGACCCAACATGTGGTGACCACTAACTTTCTCAAGTTTGGTCGCCAACTGAAGAAGAAAGAAGATGAGCTGAAAAATGTTAAGGAGAGGATAGAGGTCCTACTGAAGAAGGACAAGGCAAGGGATGTCAAATTTTTTCACTTATCACAACAAGCAAAGGTAGAGTAGGCTAGACTCCAAGAGGAACTCGTAAAGCTCAAATCCCAAGAGCCCAACCTAGTCGCTAATCTGTGACAAAAAAACCAAGAATTACATGACCAATTGGCACAGGCAGAGGAGGAGATGCAACAAAAGAATGAGGAATTTTAGCATCAATGTGCTCAATTAGAGCAAATAACGCAACAAAAGGAAATGGACTTCAGGGGCCGACAAGCTCCATTTGAGAAGGAAATCTAGGAGGTAAGGCTCTCCTTGGATAGGGAATCTACAACCAGAAGCCAGGCTAAGGAAAAATGGCTTGCTGAGTTAAGAGCCTTGCAAGAACAAATCTCCACTACAAACAAGAAGATTGTAGAACTAATGTAGGACGTTGGGTTGAGGGATGTGTAAATTGGCCTTTTGAAGAATATTCCTCCCCAACCCCTTCTTGTCTAGTGAGACCTCCTTTAAGTAGCTTAGTGACTATATATTTAATACTGGGAAAAGTTCAAGGCCTTCTATCTGACTCTTTATTTGATGCTCCAGTTCATGGTGAAGGCAACAAGTTTAAGTAGGGAGGTTCATAGAATGATTGAGCGATGCCCACAATACATTGCAGAAAAGGTTCCCAAAGCAAAAAACTGCTAGATAAGTTGTACAAAGTTTGAATGAGGACTTAGTGTACGTAGGGATCGAGGACTGGAGGTCAACTACCAAGATAGCAAAGGAATTCATTTGTTTCCATGCAACCATCCTCCATGCTAGCAATTGATCTGCCACACTAGGCCAAACTATGAACAACACGCAGGAAAAATTCTCCCAACTGACTCAAATGGGCCTACCCTCCCCATTTCTCTCTAATAATTTGGTGGCCACATCAAAGCTTATTGCAACAAAGATTGAGGAGAAGTAGCATAACATATCCACTTTTCAAAGCTTCAATCAATCCCCTACTTCCTAGGATATTGAGGGCGTCACTCATTAGATAGTGTGATTTCTTTTTCAACTTGAGTCCAGGATTGAGATATCCATGAAGTTGTCATTCAAAGAAGTGATCGATCTGCATGAAACACAAGAGAATTTGTGTGATATATTGACTCCATCTGAGGCTGACTGTTGCCTCTATAGATTTCTCTCTCAAAGCTCTAATTACATTACCCAATGGATAAGGTGTTGGAAATAAGGAACACTGAGAGGGGGGGTGAATTAGTGTTTTGCAAAAATTAAATTTATTATTTTGATCTTTAATTCACTTAAGCATTCAACAAAAGAAATATGCATGAACAAAAAGAAAACAATCACAACACCATAACACCAAGATTTTTACGTGGAGACCCTATTAGGGGAAAAACCATGGTGGATTTCCAATCCACAATATAATCTAAGTATACCCAAAAGAAGGATTACAAACTGGGAATGCACTTGCATTCAGGCACACTTCCTAGAGCTCAATGCTCAAAATAGAAAGGATCACTTCCTTAGAATGATTTGGATTAGATCCAAGAGAATGAACTGAAGGAATAGCATCTAAAAATGCTTGATTATAGTTCTAGTTAAGCTCAATAGTCGATCTTATATCCTTTTGACTAATTCAACAATTATGCTTTGCTATGCACAAACTTGCACTACAAAAACCTTGATGCACAAGTGAAACTGTGCATAGTTGCTTAATCAACCTTCCAATAATTGCAAAAAACATTCAACACATATTTCGCACACACAAAATGATATAATTGATCACTTATATATATCCACAATAAAGGATTTAGTCACTACAAGTTGTCTTCAATAAAACTTAAAAATATTAGCAATTGTTGGCTCAAAGCTTGAGTAATATCCAAAGTGCATCCACAAAGTTCATTCACAACTTATTTTGGACACAAAACATAATGATCAAACACAAAAATGTTCTAATAAACATTCCTCATTGAATATCCACAACACATTATATCAACTGAGTCGGCCACAAAACACTGATAAACAGAAAAATATCAACTGGATCTCCAAACTTACACATAGCTTGGTACAAGGCACTAAGATTTCTAGATAACATAATAAATATATTGATAAACCTCCCATGAGATCCACAACTCAAAATAGTATCAAAAAATTTGCATGTGAATTGATGATCACCAAACTATTGGATGCTATGTTCTTCTAACTATTTGCAAACTGTCTGTTGTTGGGAGCAAATGATGACATGTGAATCAGTCACCAACTAGGGTTTCCATCAATGAAAACACATAAAAGCATTTTCAGTGTCTCTTACCAACAATCTCCTCCTTTGGCATTGATGGCAACACTTAGTGAAAAATGACTAAGTGTCAGATCAGTACCACCATGAACTACACTGCCACTTCAAAACTCCAAAAAGAAAATTTAGCCTCAACTCAGAAATGCAACTCCCCCTAAGATGAATACACATTTTTCATTGTACAACTCTCCCCCTTTGAAATCAATGGAAATATTGGGGACACGAAAAACAAAATTTCAAAATTGTACAAGCATAACCTGACTTACACAAATTTGAAGAAATCTGCAAAATCATTCTTCAACACACTTAAATTTTTGTCCCAAACATTTTTTAAACTCTCGAGAATTTTTATGTGACCACAAAGTATATAAGACAGAGTTTTTGTAGCTTCGATATTTACTGGGTCACGAGTTTCCATAGCATCTTTGGCCTTTTTTAATGCATTTACCATTATTTCAATCTTTGAACTAATTATTCCTCTGTGTTCTCATGCTCTCCCTACAATCCTTTCATTTTCATGCTTCAAGTTCCTTATTTTTTAGGCAAAGATATTACCTAACCTTCATGCTCACCAACATTACCGGCTAATGGATCAAGAGCATTAGAAAGGGTAGCCAACTATTTTTCAATATCCTTCACCTTTTTCAAATTGGATTTAGTGAATTTTGACAAAACTAAACCAAATGAATCCTTGACATGAGTAGGCATTAATTTTTGTGGGACACTAGATGCAAGGCTTAGCAATTCACTATCCTCTATGTGATACTTTAGAATTTTCTCACTGGCCTTAGCTTGAGAAATTGAAGCAACCTTTCTCATCTGAATTGGGGATAAAGTGGATAGATTGATTGTGCTTTCATCCAATTCAGGATCAAACTATTCCTACTGTTCCATCAAATATTTCTTCACTGCCTCGGCAGTGTCTCTTGCCTCCACTCTAATTTCCTTGAATTGAACCTTTTCTTCTTCAACCTTGGGTTCTTTAGAGACTATTTTTAGATTTCCTTTAGGCACTTCAACTTCTTCATTTTGTACCTCCTCCTCAACTAATACCACCTTAGGAACTTTTTTTCTTTTTTTAGACTGCAGGAATCGAGTAGCACAACCCCCTATAAACTGCAGTGCGCCTGGTAAACTTTTTAACGTGACTGGCAGCGCTGGCGTGACACGCCCTCCTATACCACGGGATGGGGGGAGACTAGAACTCGTGACTATCAGAGCCGCAATGGAATTACTTAGCCAACCGAGCTAGGGCCCCCGCCCACCTTAGGAACTTCAATTTCCATAGGTATTTATGTATTTTCCACATCAGGAGGAATCTGAAAGTCCTCAGCATCTGCATTCACTTCCTCATTTTCTAGAACATTTTTAGTATTTACTTCTTCAACATTAATCTTATTCTTTAATAGAAACACTTCTAAAAAAATTTTGGTTTCATTAGCAACAACATCAATTTCACCGATCATGAGTTTATTCACACTTTTCTTGCTTTTAAAATCCTTCTTGGCCTTTTCAAGGAGTGAATTCATCTCCTCAATTGACATTTTTGGACATAGATCTACAAGAATTCTTTTCCTCAGATTCTCTTCTTCTATTCTGGCATGTAATCTTCTTGACTCCAAAACATCATACAAACTCTTGGGTAAACCAGACATGATTTCAATAAGAACTTTATTGAAAATGTTCATATGTTTAATTGTTGCTTCTTCAAGAATTCTTTGACTGGATTCATGAAAAGTTTCAATCCATTCATAGAGGGGCTTATGATTACCATCCTTAATAACTGCATTCTCAACTTCCTCAACTAACATGGCTAGTATGTCAATTTTTTCTTTTTCTTTGCTTTTTCCTCTTCATCGGAGGTTTTTCCCTTGGTTAGCTTTGTATCTTGAGTCCCGGTAGCCTTCATTTCTATTGCATATTCATCTGTATCATTCTCCTCACTTTCTAATAGTCCTTCATATATTCTTGTGCCTTTGTTCTTCTTCCTCTTACCAGAAGCCTTATCTTGAGTTGGCTTGGCTGCAGGAGTGGACTGGGATGGGGAACTCCTGGTAGATCTAGTGTGGGCAGAAGATACTCCAGGACTAGTAGACTTAGTTTTTGCTAACTCTGTTACTACTTCAGCCTCATCTCTCTTTCTTCTTGCTTCTCTCAAAGATTCTATAGGTAAGCCCATGATTTCTATGAATACTTCTACTTCTTTCCTTAATGTTTTGACTATCTTAGGCTTCGGTAATTGATCATGGACTTGCATGCTCTTTTCTGCATAGGTTCCAAACCTTTCTTCTATCGGATCCAGGGGCATGCTCAACAAGTGTTCTGCATACATCTTCAAAAAAATTCCTCTACTTCATATCCCATGGGGATTATCCATATTGTTTTGGGATCAACAGCTTCCATATGGCATTGGCCAATATCCACCATGAAGCAGATAGTATCTTTGTACTTTTCATAATTGAAGTGGGAATTCTTTCCCTAGCATGCATCATATTCTGGAAATTTTTGAAGTACCCCCAGAGGGTAGTATTCCTAATTTGTCGATCACCAATTCCAAACAACATGTTCCTTATTTGAACAGCTATAGGCTCATCATTTTTTCAATGTAATTTTCCAACACCCAGAACCTCATTCATGAAATAGAAGAATAAACATAGCAAAAAATTACCATATTTTAAAGTATTCTTCTTTTCTTTCTTGATTTTACTCGGATTCTCCATCAACTGACTTCTGAGCAACTCACATAAGTCATAATCAAGATTTTTTTTTACCATCTCATAAGCTGCATAGATGGTCATACTGGATATAGACTTATCCTAGCTTGAGTGATAGATCTTGTAGCCAATGACCATTGATGCAAATTTTACATCCACTTCAGTAATGTCTTCTATTGTCATTGTCCTTCTATCCCATTGAGCACCTGGTGCATCAGTAACCTTCTCATTCTTCATGGATTTCAAGACTGGAAGTCTACCAGTGGAATTCAGACCCGTGACTACACATATAGCCTCTTTCATAATTTTAAATGGAACATCCAACCACATGATTTTGACATGAACACGGCTCAAAATATATCGCACCCGTTCATTTTCTTCAAGTATGGGAAATTTTGCAAACTGCGTGAACTTGTTCTCTTATAGGGTTTTAAATTATGTCTTTATAGTAAGATCCTCTCTCATTATATGATGGGAATACAGATTCATCATTTTAGAGCTTCCTAATTCTTCAATATTGGAATGTATATAAGCCCTAATATCTTCAGTATGCAATCCTCTGTACGGTACAAATGAAAACATAAATAAGGGCTTGGTCTCAACAAACTTATAAGGATTCCATTTGAACTTTGGAAGGGATTTATCCATGACTTTGACTACTAGAGGATTGGTCATGATTGAAAATTCACAAATTCATAGGCTTTTCGATAAATACCTTTCCATCGGATCGAAGTTTGATCACAGAACCTTCTTCATGCTTGAATCTCTCCACAATTCAACAAATTTCACTCTAGTGCTCTCCAAACTTCTTTCCTCCAAAATGCAAAGTGACAAATGAAGGGTGAAAATTTTATTTTATCATTTGTACACCTAACCCTTTTTGTTGCAATAAATTCTTTTACCCTAATTCATCTAGTTACCTTATTTCCATGTACTGAGATAGATGATTCTTTTGTGAATCTCCAAAATTCTACAATATTGCTTCCAATTGGTTGAACAACATCTAAAAAGTATCAATTCACATACTTGACTTGTCCACATTCCAGTATCAATTTCCTGTAGGGGGTTAAAATATTTTTCTGACAACTCCCCATAGGCCAAAGGCCTAAAACTAATTCCCAAAGGAATTACCAGAAGTAGATTCTGGTGCTAGTGTATTTACTTCAACAGAGGGATTCACCTTCACCCATTTCTTCTGCAATTGTCTTTTGATCACATTAGTAGTGACTTTACCTTTTCTCTTAACATCATGTTGCATGTTCTATTTTACTGGACCTCTTATGTTCCAATAGGATCTAGTAGTGTGGCCAAGTTTATTGCAATTGTAACACATAACATTTCTCTATCTAGGCCAATTGTTCCACTAAGTTTGTATTGATCTGCATTCGTTGGCATTATGCCCAAATCTATTACATGCATAGCATCTGACATCTTTATGAAATTTATTCATCACAACTATGCATTCACTTGATTTATGACCATACTTATAGCAATTAAAGCACAGACTTGAGAATGATGGTCCACTTGTGTTCATCCTGCTCCTACACTGAGAAGTCATATGACCAAATTTTTTGCAAGAAAAATAGTAGCCGTTGAATATTTAAGCATTTGGTTGTCTTACCAAATTCATTCTAGCTCCATTCATCTGATTTCCTTGCCTGAATCTCCCTTGTCGGATTTCTTTTGTCCAGATCCGAAACTTTCTCCTTCTTCATATCCAAGACCTCACCTGTCACCATCAGTCCTCTATCCTTTGATCAATTCATCAAGTTTGCCTGAGCTTGCTTTGAATTTATCCTTTTACTCATTTGCAGTAATGAGTTCATTTCTAAGATCATCCAGTTGTTTTTCAAGTACTTCCTCATTGTTTTTAGATTGCTCCAGTTCATTGTCCAATCAGCTACATTGTTTAGATTTTTCTTTCAAGGATTGTGTAAGCTTTTATTCATTTTTATTTCTATCTTCAATCTCCTTGGTCATCTTCGTCATGATAGATTCCATCTCACGCTTCAAAGCAACATTTTCTCTAGAAAAAATTTCACATTCTTCTATTTTCTCCTTCAAGGCATGACTGAGTTGTTCATCATCCATGCTTTTGTTCTTCTGCTTAAGTTGATCAAAAAATTCCTTTCTTTTCTCTCTTGATTCATTGATTTTTTCTTTCAATGACTGAATGAATTTCTCTCACTCTCAAGATTCTCTTGCAATTCCTGGTTCTTAGACTTTGACTGGTCAAGAGCATGTAAGGCCACCATAAGTTGTTGTTGAAGACTACTTGTATCCATTCAAAAACTCCTTCCAAGATCTCCCCAAGTTGTTAGACCTCTTTTGAGGAACTAGCTCTAATACCAGTTGTTGGAAACAAGCAACACTAAGAGGGGGGGTGAATCAGTGTTGTGCAAAAATTAAATTTATTATTCTGATATTTAATTCACTTAAGCATTCAACAAAATAAATATGCATGAATAGAAAGAAAACAATCAAAACACCATAACACCAGGATTTTTATGTGGAAACCCTATTTGGGGAAAAACCACAGTGGATGGCCAATCCACAATATAATTTGAGTATACCCAAAAGAAGGATTACAAAATGGGAATGCACTTGCATTCAAACACACTACTTAGAGCTCACTACTCAAAATAGAAAGGCTCACTGCCTTACAATAATTTGGATTAGATCCAAAAGAATGAACTGAAGGAATAGTATCTACAAATGCTTGATTATAGTTTTGGTTAAGCTCAATAGTCGATCTTCTATCCTTCTAACTAATTTAGCAATTTCTCTCTGCTTTGCACAAACTCGCACTACAAAAACCTTGATGCACAAGTGAAACTGTGCATAGTCACTTAATCGACCTTCTGATAATCACAAACACCCTTCAACATATCTTTTGCACACACAAAATGATATAACTGATCACTTATATATATCTGCAACAAAGGATTTAGTCGCTACAAGTCGGCTTCAATAAAACTTAAAAATATTAGCAACTATTAGCTCAAATCTTGAGTAATATCCAATGCGCATCCACATCGGTCATTCACAACTTAGCTTGGGCCAAAAACATAATGATAAAACACAAAAATATTTGAATAAACATTCCTCGAATATCCACAACACATTATATCAATTGAGTTGGCCACAAAACACTCATAAATAGAAAGATATCAACCAGATCTCCAAACTTACACATAGCTTGGTACAAGGCACTAATATTTTTGGATAACATAAGAAATATACTAATAAACCTCCCATGAGATCCACAACTCAAAATAGTATTAGAAAATCTGCATGTGAATCGATGATCACCAAACCATCGGATGTTTTGTTCTTCTAACTATTTGTAAACTATTTGCCGATGGGAGAAAATGATGACGTGCAGATCAGTCACTGACTAGGGTTTCCATCAATGACAACACCTAAAAGAATTTGTAGTCTCTCTTTCCAACATAAGGCTCTGGTCTTCGAACCAGAAAATTTTTGGTTCCTCGTTCCATAGGCAAAACGCCCCTGGTAGTCACCAAAAGTTATGGATCTAAAATCCCTCAAGCTCCCTTCGGGTTAATAATACTATTTTTCTTAGCTTTCGCCCATGCCCCATACATTTAAATATCTTTGGCCCTATTTTTTTTAAGAGCTTCGCCCATTTTCACCATGTTTCCGTTGCATGCTCCTCACAAGGATTTCTTGCTTCGCTTCTCTTCTGAGCCTCGTGATGCTTCCACCTATTAACAATGTGGGAATTTGAAAGCCTACTTCACTTTGCTTCTCAGCTGAGCTTCACCCACATGCCACATAGAATCATTTCACATACACTTTTTGGATGAACCCCACAGTAAGCACTAGCAATGAAGACTTCTCCATGTTTCTTCTCCGTAGGGATTTCATCAAAGGGAAGGAAGGAATGAGCAACAAGCCTCGCCATATTTCTAGGTGCCATAACTAACTTTGTGGGTAAGTGACACATGTATGCATGAGGTTTTGTTGCTTCTGCATTGGGACCATTGCCATCATTTGTAGAGGATCCACCTACCTCGAGGGTGACTGTGTTCTTTGGCTCAAAATGTTTTTTGTTTCAATGGCCTTGGGAAATCATTGATGTGAACAACATTGCTCATGATGAAGGAATATTTTATGTTACTCGTTTTCAAGCGGTGGGATTATTTTCAATATATGCTACTTCTTCTTTCCAAAAATGAGTTTGAAACATACAAAACAATTGTGAAAAGACACCAAGCCTTTTGTATTTTTTTTTTTAGATTATTGTATAAGACTCACAGACTGTGAGCCATTGTTCAGCCTTTCTGTTTCTTATCTATTTGAAAAAACATTATATCATGCCATTACTATACTGAGTAGTTTATTTGCATAACTTCTATGATTTCAATATAAGTTTTTTGATTTAGACCATGTCTTCGACTCTTCTTTTCAATAAATGTGTATGGGAGTTATTTTATGTTATTGGATAAATTATTCAGGTTTTTATCTTTGATTTCTATTATTTTGGGACATGCAGATTGCTAAACGGGCCCTTAATTCTCATCCAAAAGATAGATTTATCATGCCTACATCTACATCTTGGTGCATTGCCTTAGTTAAATCTTTATTTTTTATATTTTCTTCCTTTTCCCATTCCAAAACCCCAATTATAGAAAAATTCAACTCCTTTAAAAAGTCAGAGGTTACTCAGTTTAGCCCAATTGGTCCCCTCATTAATTGACTTTCCCAAAAGGATTTTGCATGTCAATTTTTAGCATCAACAGGTCATAGAGAAAAAGGAAGAAAAAGTTGAAAAGAAACAAAAGAAGGTTTGGAAGGAGAAAGAGCAGAGCTCTACTATGTCTATGATTTCCCAAACAATATAACATGAAAAGTAACAAGACTTGTGGGTAATTGATAGTGGTTGTTCCAAGCATATGACTGGAGAGAAAAGAAAATTTATTGAACTTAAAATGAGAAAAGGAGGATCAATGAGCTTAGGTGATAATAGTTTTGTTAAGATTCATGGTAAAGGAATTTTGAGCGTAGATGGGAAGAAAAAAACTAAGGATGTGCTCTATGTTGAAGTTCTAAAACATAGTCTTCTTATTGTGAGATAGATGTGTGATAATGGATACAAATTTGTATTTAATTTTGAAGGTTGCAAGATAAGAATAAATGATAAAACAATTTCTCAAGGGATAAGGACTGATAGTAATCTCTATAATCTATGTGAAGTGGAAGGCCAAACATGTCTGGTTAGCGAAACATATAAGAGTTGCCTATGGCATAGAAGACTGGGACATGTGAATTTTGACAATTTGGTGAAGATAACCTCAAAAGGATTAGTTAGAAATATTCCTAAGATTGCAAAACCTGATAATGTCATCTGCCAAGGATATCAACAAGGAAAGAAAACAAAGTTTAAATTTCCCACAAAGGACTATTCAACTACAAAACCCTTGGAGATAATTCATACTGAACTATGTGGTCCAATGAGGACAAGGGCATTTCAAGGAGAAATATATTTCATGTTGTTGATTGATGATTATACCAGAATGGCATGGGTCATGTTTTTGAAGGAGAAGGCTGAAGCATTTGAAAAGTTTTAAATCTATAAGAAGCTAGTAGAAAATGAGACTAGGAGAAGAATAAAATGTCTCAAGTCAGACAGAGGTGGATAATTTATGTCAACTGAATTAATGGAATATTGTGAAGATCATGGAATCAAACACCAGTATTCAACCCCAAGAACACCATAGAAAAATGGCATGGTAGAGAGAAGAAATACGATTATGAAGGAGATGGATAGAGCCATGTTGAACAAGGCAAACTTGATAGATACATTTTCAAAAGAAGCAATACAAAATTTTGTATTCATTCAAAACAAAGCTCTTATTAAATTTAATAGTGGTATAATGTCATATGAATTGTGGTTTGACAGGCCTACATTAGTCAAGCATTTATAAGTATTTGGAAGTTGTGGACATGGAAAAAGTAACCCTTCTACTTTTTCTCATGTTCAATCCCTCTTAGTGGATTTTGGGTTGATTTTTCCTAAATTTAATGTGGTAATGTGACCAACACATTCACATTAGGTCTTGGACCCTTGAGAATCATTAAGAATTCTAGGATGTCTTGTAAAAGTGTTGTGAAGTGTTGTAACCCACTTTCGCACTTTTCTAGGACCCTTTAATTATAATTTTCATAAATAACTCCTTTTAATCACTTACCAAGTCTTATTTCAAAGTGTTGTAAATACTTGTAACAAACTCTCATGCTTTTCTAGACTTGTCACATCACTAATTCAACCCTTTCTTATGTTTAAATGACCCCTTAATGCACTTTTCGGCCCTAATTAAGTGAACTTTTGAGAATATTCTTGTTAAACCTTATTAAATACACTTCAATCCCCAACACCCAATAAAATTTCCCTAGTGGGGCTAAGTCGCCACTTGGGGGGACTTAGTCCCACTGGGCACAAAAATAAAATAATTTGAAAATTGTAGCGAGATTTTATTCTCTTAACCTTGAGGTCAGCCTATGATGTGTTATTTTTGGGAAATATTGGAAAATCAAGAATAAATAAAGGGTTTTCCCCTCATTTTTCATCTCCTACAATCTTCTAATTTCCTCATTCCTTTAGTGCATTTTCTTAATCATTCTCAAGCACTCTAAGCACTTTCAAGCATCCATTGGAGCATCTTGTTGCATATCATCAAATTTATATATCAAGGGTTTGGTTAGTTTGTGACATTACATGTTTAATCATCATTCTCTTTCTATTTCATTTCATTATCTAGGGTTTGATTACCAAATTAGGGTTTGACCAAGATAAACCCCTATTCTCTAACCCTTAACCCTTTTTCCCCTCTTTGCATGTGTGTTTGTAGGTCTTGTATGCAGATTTTTCAAAGAGTTTGGAGTTAAAAAGTGGTCAGCAATCCATCAAAGTCATTCAAGTCAACAAAGCCCTAATTGAAGCTTGGAGACCTCCTTCGACCCGTTTTCTACATAATCTAAACCAGACACCTGTCAAGAAGGGAAGTGCAAACCAAACGCTACAGATTCCTACCCAAAATTTCACGAGATTCCAAGGTGGACTAAGTCACCATCTATGGAAAATTAGTCCCACTACTAGGCCTAAAAAGTGATTTTTTATATTTTTGGGTACCCATTTGGAAGAAACCTGTTCTGACATAATCTCCCCAAAACTGGACTAAGTTGCCCAGCTTGGTGCAAGTGTCCAAGTCAGCTTTTCCAATCAAATCTACAATATTCCAGAGCCTCTCGACATCACACTTCAATTTCCAGGTGTACAATTTTAGTTTAGCATCTTTATCTTGTTCTTTATAACATTTATTTTATCATTCTGCATATCACAATGTGTTTTTAAACAACTTGCATTTCTTAGATTTTACATTAATAATTCATTCATTTTATTAGTTTTTTGCATTTAGACATTGCATCTAGGCATATTCCATCCCTCCTTGCATTGATTTTGAGTGTAGAGATTTCCCATTTTGGCCCATCTTTCTCCTTTTAGGTGAAAAACCCTAGAAGTGCTAGAAAGACCTTGGGAACCAAAATATTTGTATACATTTTGGTGAACCTGACTTTTGAAAAAATTCTTTATTATTTCTAGTGAATTTACATCCTAAGTTTAACTTGCATCAACATTGCATTAGGTTTTGCATTGTTTAATTTGCATCTTAGGGTTTTAAAAATTTCATTAGCAAAAAGCTCATATAGCTTACATTTTTGTATTATATTTCATTGGATAACAACAAAATTCTGAATTTTCATACCATAGCTACATCTAAACATCTGAAAAACATCAAATTACATTTAAAATTTCTAAAGAAACCTCAAAAAAATCACAATTGGGACTAATTCACCACACTGGGTGACTTAGTCCTTCTACACATTTTGCACTACAATTTTTGGCATTTTTTGAGCATTTCCTGCATTTCTATTTTATGTTCTTGCATTTTGTTCCAATTTCCTGATTTTTTGTTTTATTCCATTTAATTTTCTTTCATTCCTTTACATCATGGCCTTCTATTTTAATAAGTTTTGGATGTCATAAAAATCTTTATTTGACATGTCAAACTGTGCCTTTGGAATTGATCCTAATGACCTTGATCTTCCTTATGCTCCTTCAACTCCTCATGAATGTCCTCCTCATGATGTTGACATCATTAGAGAATATTATGACAGAATGAATAAGTTTTTAAACAAATTTCTTGACAACCTTGAAGCTAATGCATCCTTTTATCCATCCATGAAACAACAAGATCTTCCTACACTATCACCTCCTGATATGTTTGGTTATTTAAATCTTAAAAAAAATGAAGGACCTAAGTTCCCTCCCTCAAGTGGACCTAGTTCTTCTACACAACCAACTCCTCAACCATTCTATGATAACAAAGTTACAAACACACCAATCAACCTTGAACAAACTTATGGAAAAGGTTTTACCATATTAAGCAAACAAGGCTATGACACAAAAACTGAGCATAACATTCATTAACTTTTAGAACAAAATCCAAAAGATGAAAACACAACAGGGTTTGGATATATCAAGATCCTCCTCATGACTTCAACCCTCCTTTCGAATATTGGATACTTTGTGATGATGGAGTGGTGATCTTTGATTCCCCCCCAATCTAAATGTTCTCCTTCCTTGTGAACAACCCTTACATGATAACAATGACAAGGATGATAGGAACACTTTGGGTCCTCCTCCTCCTCCTTCTATTAGAGAAAAGGTGAATCTAGAAAATGCAAGAGGCCTTAGAAGTTGTAGCATAGAAAAATGGACCTCTTGCTTGACATGGGAATAATTCATGATAAATTGGACTTAATGAGGCTTTCATTCAAGTTTTTTGAGGCATTTTATGCATCCACGCTAGGTCTTGAACCCTTGAAAATTGAATAACATTCTTTTAACAATGTCTTGTAAAGGTGTTGTAAAGTGTTGTAAAGGAATTTCACACCTTTCTAGACTTAATAAACCCATTTCTCCCTAATTCAACATTGTAAAATCTGTTAAATGACATCTTCACATCAATCTAGAAGGCTTGTAAAATGAAATTAATGTTAAACTAGTGTTGTAATGTGTCTTGCACATTCACATTGGTTCTTGTGCCTTTCTAGGCTATGTGGACCTCATTTTAGTGTTGTAAAGTGTATTTAATAACACTTTTCCATTGAATTTTGTGTCCCAAGCCCTAATTCACATTCACATAATCATTAATAGGCCCCTATTAAACCATATTGTGCATCCCAAGGAAATATTTGATAAAATACCTGACAAAGTTACAATTTAAACTGTATTTCCTTATCTCCTAGCATCCTAGCTATCAAAATGGCCCCTGTGGGACCCATTCACCATCCATGGTGAATTAGTCCCATCCAAGTGGGACCGATTTTCCATGGGTGGTGAATGAGTCCCATTTGGCTCATTTTTTACCTTTGACAAGGAAAATTTGAAATTTAAGTTTATTATTTTCACATGTCAACATTAGGGGATCTAATTTTTGGGCTAATAAGGTTAATTTACTATAAATTCACCTATCTAAACCATAAATCACATTCATTCTTCATTACCCATCCATCATTCTTCCATCTCAAGTCAAGCAACTCAAGGTTTTTGCATTACAAGTCATCAAGATATCAATTTTTAGACTTTCAAGGGTAGATTCTTCATGTTTTGTTATATACATTCAAGATAAATCATCATGGAAAGGTAATCACCTCCATTATTGCATGTTTCATTCCATTCTTCCATCATTTTGGTTTAATTACCTAAAAGGGGTTTGACAAAGGCAAACCCACATACCCTAACATTCAATATTTATCCTTCTTATCTTGTGTTTTTGTAGATTTAGGTCTCTTGGAAGCTTGGAAATCATAAGAATCAAGTTGCAAAGTTATTCAAGTCTTCTCTTCATTGACCAAGTGAAAATATGAACAAAAACTCACTTTCAGGTTTGGAAATCAGAGTTTCGGAAGCAGACACCTCTAGAGAATCAAAGTGAAGACTGAGAGCTTCGGATTCCACCTTTGAATTTTCAAAAATTAAAAAGTGGACTCATTCACCATGGGTGTTGAGTGAGTTCCACTGTAAGGTCATTTTTTTGTTTTTTGTATTTTTAGATACCCTTTTGTCTGAAACAAGTTTCATCTCAGTTTTGCAGAATTGGGACTGATTCATCTAGAATGGCGAATGAGTCCCACCAAGCCTAAAAATTAGCATCAACATCATTTCAAATGTTATTTCTAGCCTCCATCAGGATTCCAGGTGCACACTTTCAGTTTCGTCAAGTTTTGTTGCAATTTGCACTGATTTCTAGGTGTTTTGCATTACATAATGTGTTTTCAAAAAACATGCATTTTGATAGTTTCCTCTTAATAATCAATACATTTCATTAGTTTTCTTCATTTAAATCAGTTCATTTAATCATATTCCATGCATATTGCATTGACTTTGAGTGTAGACATAAGCATTTTGGCCCTTCTTTCTCCTTTTAGGTGAAAAACCCTAGAAGTGCTAGAAAGGATTAGGAAGCAAAAAGCTATATGTTACATTTTGGTGAACCTGCTTTTTGAAATACCTTCTTGTCTGATTTAGAGTACTTCATCATAAATATATCTTGCATTAGTAATTGCATGAATTCATTTGCATGCTAGGGTTTTTCATTCATAGAAAAGTGCATTTAAGTGGCATTGTTTGCATCTACTTTCATTTAAATTTTCTAAAATTCTTAATTTTTAACTTAGGTCTATTGGATGCTAGGAACATTGAGAGGGGGGGGTGAATCAGTGTTCCACAATATTTGAATTTCAAATTAGATGTTAAACTATCAACAACAATACTTAACCTTTTATAGCATTCACAACATATAAACAGAAGGAAACATACAAACTCATTAAAGAGACAATGTGAACACCATAACACTATAATTTTTACAAAGAAACCCTGTTAGGGGAAAAACCACGATGGAGATTAATCCACAAAGTATACTCGGTTAAAAGTATGATCAAAAGGGAATGCACTTGCATTCAAGCACACTGCCTGGAGCTCATTGCTCAAAATAGGGAAGGCTCACTGCCTTAGAAAATATTTGAGATTACAAAAAAATATTGAACTAAGAATATAGCATCTACAAATGCCTGGATTTGGTTCCAATGAGGCACATAAAACAAATTTTGGACCTCTTTTCCAATTCACACTTTTTCTCTGCTTTCTTACATGAAAACCATTCTGGTGCACAAACAGAATTCACTTCAATAGATCTTCTCATATTAGCTCATACTGCTTCTCTGCACTTTTTTTCTTACACACCTTCTCACTTCTTGATCCACACCACACACCAAAAATGATTTTTTGATCTCACATATATATCCGCTAACAAGATTTTATTGCTATATGTCGACTTCAAGAAAAATATAATATTCTTCCACATGTCGGCTCAAATCATCAATTAGAATTAATGTGTACCCACACAAGTCAGATAGACTTTAGAAGGGACCCAAATCAAAATTCCCAACATAAGAAATAGTTAAACAAATATTCCTCATACATCTAGAACACACCATACACAATAGGTCAGCCATAATGAGAATAAACAATAAATCATTCTATCGAATCTCTTGTACAATGATTTCTACAACACTACAAAACTTACCAATAAGGTAACATACATGATTGACAAGCTTTCCTGGGGATCCACACAATAAAATAATGATCCGGTGAAGTATTCAGACCAACTTATCAATCAAATACTCTCTTCTTCATGCTTTCTGTTGGTAGATTACAATCTTCTACTTTTCTTTCTGGTAGGAACTACTTCTAAACTACGGACCATACTAATGACTCCAATTTCCATGAATGACAACACTAGCAACCAAAAAAAATCTCAAATCCATATGCCAACAATCTCCCCCTTTGGCATTGATGGCAACACTTAGTGAAAATGACTAAGTGTCAAAACTCAAAAAAACTACTCCCCCTTTGGATTTCAAGGCATTTTTCACTGCATTCTCCCCCCCTTTGACATCAATGAAAAAAACTTCCGCTAATTTCTCTTCCCATTTAGTATTTTTACTATACTCTCTTTCACTGCATTCTCTCCTCCAATTTATCAAAAAAATAAAATGTTGCAACTGCTGCTAAATTCAAAAAATTAATTTATACTTATCTTTCATTTCTGGGAGAAATTTCTTCCAAGAGTCCACTGCAATCCTAGTAGCAATTATTAGACTATTATTTTCTAATGTTTTGTTGATGACCTGGACAAGGGACTCAGGAATGGTAATGGATCCTTCCAAATTTTCTCCTTTCTTCAGAACTTCAATCAGTTTCTATAATATGCATTCAGTCTGATCCTTCACTTTCCAAAAAGTTTCCATAAGAGTGTTTCTAGAAAAGTGAACCTTTGCATGCTCAATCTGCAGCTCATAAATCTTCTTCTTAACTGCTCCATCCTTGTCTTGAACCATACTATAGTCCTATCTAATTCTAACAAGCTCATTCTCAATTTGTTCCAACTTTTCCTTGTATTTTTCAACCACATGAGGCCACCTAAGACAGTAATTGTAGATCTTGTTTGCTGAGTCAATGCATTGTCTTAGCACATTCATTTTCTTTTTCAGTTTGGTCAGAGATAGCCTAAATTGCATCTTCAAATGTGAGATTATTTCATCCTCTTTCCTGTCTAGAGGCACAGAGTCCATAGCCTCCCTGATACATTCAATCAATTCTTCTAGAAGTACATTATGCAGACTCTCCAATTCAATGTTGTTATCAATAAAGTATCTTCCTAGAATTTCCTCAATGAGGTCATGTTCATTTGATGGCCCATTTATCCATATGTTAGTTATCTTTTGCATTCCCTCTTCTTCCTGAACAATCTACAATATCTTTGCTTTAAGTAAAACACCTTTTTCATCACTTTCTTCTGCTATTATCACATCTGGTTCACCTAGTTTTGGTTTATCTCTTGGTGTATTTTCCTCAGAGTCTTCATCCACTATATCCACAACCATCTTCTCTTTATCATTTCCCTCAACTTTTGTTGACTTAGGTGTCGGAAGAGTGTCGCGAGCCAACTCTCTTTCTCTCTTCTACTTTTTCTCTGCCTTACCGGAGGATGATCCAACTTCAACTACTTTCGCCGAGAGAGGAATATCACTTACACCAAATTTTACTAACAAGTTCCTAAAGAATATTTCATAAGCTTGTTCACCATTTTCAAAAGAGTTGAAATGCTCAAAAAATTTCTTGCAAACTAACATATTTTCCTTCCATACCACATTGTCATTATGAGGCAAGCAATTCAGGAAATACATCATAATGCATATAGCCAAGGTACCAAACCTAAAAGAGTAATCTATATCCTTCGTCAATTGCACATTCTCCATCAATTGATCCTTTAGTAATCCACATAGATCAAAGTATTCATTTTCTATTATCATCTTGTGAGTGATATACACTGCACCTGCCGAGGTTGATCCTTCTTTGATTCTGAAGAAAATTTTATAAGAAATTCCATGTGCAGTATACCTCATTAATGTATCTATGATTGTTGAGATTACCAGAGCCCTCTGATCTCATGTTACTCCGGTAAGGGCTTCAACTTCAACATTTTGAATCAAATTTTTTTTGGAACAACACCAACATTGCATAATCCTATTAGATTTTTGATTGCATCCTCAAAAATTTTATAGGGTTTATCCAGAGTAAGGATGTCACCATCCAATCTATTCAAGATAAATTAAACTACCTCTGCATTGACGAAATGAGGAAATTCATTCCAGATGTCCAAGTTCTTATGTTTCGCTCCTCCAAGCTTCTTCAATTCAATGGAAAAAAAAAAATTCTTTCATCCTTGAGCTTTCAACTACTATATTCATCCAGAGTTACTATTCCTTTGATTTGCTTCATTTTTCATATTGAACAGGGTTCTACCAATCATGGAATAAGTATGAAATTGATAATCAATAGAAATACCTGCAGAATTCGCCGCTAAATTGACTTTCGCTCCTTCAAAATTTTGCTGAAAAGGTTCTCCAACTATTATTTTTTAGCACACAGTGACAAATGAGGGTTCCAAATGCCTCTTTATAACTTTTCACACCTAACTTCATTGTCGCATTAAATGCTTTGCCCTAGAAGTTTTGGTTACTCTATTTTCAAACAGTAAGAGAAAAATCCATCAGCGGACCTTCAAGAAGCGATCACCAATACATTTGAGGATGAATAACACACCAACTGACAACTTCCTACAATCCCATATCAACTACACATAGGGGTAAAAATATTTTCATGAAGACTCCCCCTAGGCCAATGGCCTAGAATCAATTGCCAGATGATTTACCAGAGGAAGCTTTCGGTACAGTCTTATTACCTTCATCAAATCCACTCTTCTTTACCCATGTTTTCTTCATCTGATCTCTTATCTCTTCCATAGATGCTTTTCCTTTTCCCTTATCACCTTTCTATGAATTTATGCCTTGATAAACCAAACCTCTCTTATCCAGGTTTCTATTCCTGTAGAATCATTCAATGTGACTAAATTTGTTACAATTGTAGCATACCGGATTCTTCTATCTATACCATCCATTCCACGTATTTCCTCTTGATAGTGCATTGATTAGTAGCATGTCCAAATATTCCACAGGAGTAGCATTTAATGATCCTTATACTGACTGACATACTTTTGCATTCTGATGACTTATGACCAAACTTCTTGCATTTAAAACACTGACCAAAAAATGATGGAGTTCCAGAGTTTATCTTACTTCTACACTGAGAATCCATATGTCCAAATTTATTACAAACAAAGCAATATCCATTAATTTTTTAGCATTGGGTTGCCTTACCGAATATCTTTTTCCTTTGTTCTTCTTTTTAGGGTCCTTATGTTCGGATCCAGAGCTTTTACCCTTCACATAGCCAAGACCTTGCTTATCATTTGCATCCTTTTGACCTTTAGTTATCCCATCAAGCCTAGAAGAACTGATCCTGAACTTCTCCTTAAACTCATTTGTAGTAGCAAGCTCATCTCTAAGAATAACTACCTGTCTCTCAAGCTCTTGTTCATTTTTTTGGGATTGTTGCAGTTCAATCTCTAGCTAAATGAATCCACTATTAATTTTGTTGCATTCTTCAGATTTTTCTTTCAAGGATTGGGCCAATTTCTCCTCATTCTTCTTTCTTTCTTCACTCTCTTTAGTTAGCTTCATCGCCACAGATTGTGTATCAATCTTTAGGGCAGCATTGTCCTTACCAAGCTTTTCACACTCTTCTGTTATTTCTTTTAGGGTTTGATTCAGATGAACATCTTCTAGACCTTTGCTTTCTTTTTGCTTCAACTAACCACATAGTTCTTTCCTCTTTTCCCTTGACTCATTTATTGTATCCTTCAATGATTGAATGAATTTTTTGGTAGCCATAAGATTTGATTTTAGTTCCTTGACCTCTACTTTAGATTGATCAAGATCATCAAGTGCCACCATAAGTTGTTGTTGAAGACCACTTGCATCCATTGTAATCCAAGATCCACCTCAAGTTGTTAAACTCAAAATAGGAACAAGGTATGATACCTATTGTTGGACACTAGGAACACTGAGAGGGGGTGTGAATTAATGTTCCACACTATTTTAATTTCAAATAAGATATTAAACTATAAACATCAATATTTAACCTTTAATAACATTCATAGCATATAAACAAAAGGAAACATGCAAACTCATTATAGAGGAAATTTTAACACAATAACACCCAAATTTTTATGTGGAAACCCTATTAGGGGAAAAACCATACTGAAGATTAATCCACAAAGTATACTCGGCTAAAAGTATGATCAAAAGGGAATGCACTTGCATTCAAGCTCACTGCTCAAAATAGGGAAGGCTCACTGCCTTAAAAAATATTTGAGATTACAAAAAAATGTTGAACTAAGAATATAACATCTACAAATGCCTGGATTTAGTTCAAATGAGGCACATAAAATAGATTCTGGACCTCTTGTCCAATTCGCACTTCTGCTCTTCTTTGCTCTACTTTCTTACATGAAAACCCTTTTGGTGCACAAACAAAATTCACTTCAATAAATCTTTTGATATTATCTCATACTGTTGCTCTGCACTTTTTCGCTTACACACCTTCTCACTTCTTGATCCACACACCACACACTAAAAATTATTTTTTGATCTCACATATATATTCGCTAACAATATTTTATTGCTATATGTCATCTTCAAGCAAAATATAATATTCTTCCACATGTCGGCTCAAATCATCAATTAGAATTAATGCATACCCACACAAGTCAGCTAGCTATAGTAGGGACCCAAATAAAAATTTCCAACATAAGAAATAGTTTTAAAACAAATATTCCTCATGCATCTAGAACATGCCATACACAACAGGTTGGCCATAATGAGAAAATAAACAATAAATCATTCTACTAAATCTCTTAACTCGTACACCAATTTCTGCAACACCACAAAACTTACCAATAAGGTAGCATACATACTTAACAAGCTTCCCTGGGGATCCACACAACAAAATAATGATCTGGTGAAGTATTCAAACACACTTATCAACCAGATACTCTGTTCTTCATGCTTTCTATTAGTAGATTACAATCTTCTACTTTTCTTTCTGGTAGGAACTACTTCTAAACTATGGACCATACTATTGACTCCTGTTGCCATCAATGTCAACACTAGCAACCAAAAACAATCTCCCAAATCCATATTCTAACAAGGTCTACATCATAGCACTCAGAACACATTAAAATCCCTAAAAAAAATTGGAAAATTTTGAAAAAAGTCCATATTGGGACTCATTCGCCACCCTGGGTGAATCAGTCCCTTTTGACCTCTGAAACTACCTTTTATAGAGCTAAAAAACCTATTTTTAGGCTTCTGTTTGGTGCCATTTCCTAGCTATATTAGTTAGTTGCATTTTTGTAACATGCATTTCATCAAATCTAGCCTAAATTAGCTCAGCATGGTTTAAATTTCACATTTTCATTCTCAAATTTTTACATAGCATACTCAATCAATTATTTCTTAAAATTGTATTTCATTTCAAAATTTTACATTGCATTTTGAGTTAGCATAGATTTTTCTTTCAAAATGGGGTATCTGCGGGATCATCATGGACAAAATAGGCCCTTAAGTGGCAAAAAAAAATTATATAGAGTTAGGCAACTTGACTTAAAAATTTGAATAAGTTATCTATATTATTTCAAAAATATTTAAGAATAGAATCTATAGAAAATTGAATTTAGTTTCTAAACTATTAGGTTTTTGTTTTTTTTTTAAATCAATTTGGTGAAAATTTGAAATTTCAATGCAGTAGTACTTAAATTCCAAGGAAAAAATAAGAAGTAGGTGTCTATCTGACCACCCTAACCACAATAAAATGATAATATTTTTTTTATAAAATTTTAGATATAAGTAGAGGACTCATGTCCAAATCGATGCATTATTTTTTGTATTTTTTTCCAAGTAAATAATTAATTATGATTTTTTTTACAAATTTTAAAAATATAAAAACTCGTATGTCTGACCACCTTAACTTGGTCAAAACTTCATGAAATTCATTTTTTTTCTTAATGCTATAGTATGCAAAGCATAGAATGTGACGCATGTTTCGGATTCAAAAAATATGATATCGTTTGAAAGCTATAGATGTTTTTCAATCAGCCTATCAATGAGGACTTTAGTTATAATTCAAATAGAAAATGAATAATAATTATTAATTAAATTCAAAGTAAAGCATAATTTATATTGCTGGAAAGCTAAGAATGTACTTTAAAAACATTTTTTTGTTTCATTAATTTTTGGTAAAAAAAAGTAGTCAGCCACATACCCTACACATACCCATCATATTGCCACTTTTTGGCCCATCATGATCCTGCACATACCTAATGTTAGTTTCAATCTTTTCCAAATTTGCAAAGAAAAAAATAGTCAATAAGCATGATTGTCATTCATTCAATGCATGTCGTAGTTATGAGAGTCTCTAAGCACAAGAAAATGAAAATGACAAATGTTAACTTTAAACTCACACCCTCTCCTATCTCCCCTATTTGTGTGGATAATATGATAGAAGAGCATACAAACATAGATACTTATGATTATCATAGTTGTGATTCTCCTAATACCTCTCCTTTTAGTGACAAAGGTATCTTAGTGAAAGAAGACACAGTCGTTGAGAATCATGGGGATCTTGTTTGTCCTTCTCTTCATACCCTTTGGGAAGATATTTTAGCACAAGAGAATGAAATCATAGAAACATTCCTAAACATCACCTTACCTAATTTCCATTGTGAGGATAATTTTGAGGGAGATAAGATTATAAATGATGGGGATGTGTTGGTCTACAACAACCCTCTTTATGATCCTTCCCCTGTCTATCCTATTTTGGAATACATTCAAGAACAAAGGCATGACATTGTAAATGCTCGTGATAATCATACTTATTCTTCTCCTAGTATCTCCCCTAGTTGTAAGAAAGATGCTTTTATTTTAGAAAACACAACCAATGAGAGTCATGAGAATCTTAGTTATCCCCTTTCACCTAAGCAAAACCTTATTAAGCAAGCCAATTCAACCATTGATCATCCTCATACTTGTGATGAAGTCCTTTCAGGAGAACCAACCTTAGAATGTCAAGAAAATTCGGTTTATAGTTCTCCTCAAAACCTTCCTCCAAGGAACAATATCATGATGCAAAACATGAACCACAATAATGATAGACTCTCACTTGCTAAGGTATGTTAACATTATTCAACCTTAACTCATCCTTTACCCCCCTTCACACAAAAAAACTCCAAATAAACCTGAACTCATCCTCTACCCACCTCACAATAATGTATCGCAGTAGCTAAGTTATAATACCATTGCTCATACATATAACACTCGCAATAATCTGCAACCACCACAACCAACCCCAACACCCTTAAATTTTCCTAATCATATCCCCCCTAGACCTATCTTACTAGGTCTTCCTAGTGGAAAGGAGTACATTATTGTTGAACAACTAAAGAATACTCCTGCTAAAATCTCATTATGGGACCTTATTCAAGCCTCCCCTCACTATCACAACATAATCCAATCAGCCTTGCAACAAGTTCTTGTCCCTTCTAATGCACAACCAACAAACATCGCATCCATAATACAAGGAATAAATGTTGACATTTTTTTCCACCAAAGTGAGCTTCCTCCTTTGGAAGTGTAAAAACAAAATGAAGCATTCATGATCATCGCTCAATACAAGAGAAAAGAGATTAGGAGAACTCTTATAGATATTGGTTCTGCTCTCAATGTATGTGGAGTGAACCTTCTTGATATACTTGGTGCTGATAGATCAAACATCCAATTCGATTCTTTAACCATCAGAGGATTTGACAATGGGGTATGTGCAGGATCATCATGGAAAAAATAGGCCCTTAAGTGGCAAAAAATTCAGAAAAATCAAAGTTAGGAAAATTGACATAAAAATTTGAATAAGCTATCTATATTATTTCAAAACTATGTAAGAATAGAATCTGTAGCAAATTGAATGTAGTTTCTAAACTACTAGGTTTTTTTTTTTAAATCTATTTGGTGAAATTTTGAAATTTTAATGTAGTACTTAAATTTGGGAAAAATAAGTAGGTGTCTATCTAACCACCCTAACCACAATAAAATGATAATATTTTTTTATAATATTTTATATATAAGTAGAGGACTCATGTCCGGATGTGATGCATATTTTTTGTAATTTTTTTCCAAGTAAATAATTATTATTATTTTTTTATCACAACTTATAAAAAATATTAAAACTCGTATGTCTAACCACCTTAACTTGGTCAAAACTTCAATTATTATTATTATAGTACGTGAAGCATAGAATGTGATGCATGTTTCAGATTCAAAAAATGTGATACCATTTGAAAGCTATATATGTTTTTCAATCAGCCTATCAATCAAGACTTTAGTTATAATTCAAATAGAAAATGAATAATAATTATTTATTAAATTCAAAGTAAAGCATAATTTATATTGGTGGAAAGCTAAGAATCTCCTCTAAAAACCCTTTTTGTTTCATCAATTTTGGGTAAAACAAAAGTCGTCAACCACATACCCATCATATTGCCACTTTTTGGCCCATCATGATCTTGCACATACCCAACATAAGCAAACAACCATTTGGTTTGATCACTTTACCTCTTAGAGTTGGGGTGGCCACATTGGATACACCAATCCATGTTATGCCTAATGATCTTTCATATAACCTTCTTCTAGGCAGGTTGTCGATTCATGCAATGAATGGTGTGCCTTCCACTCTTCATCATAAAATGAAATACATCTACAACATCCAAGTGTACACACTCGACATTAAGCATGATCCTTATAGTTTCTTGCAACTTGATAAAACTAAAGAGAACCCCTTGAACACATTAACACCAACCACACAAGTGGAACCCACACAACAAAAAGACAAACAACAACATATTGAACAAGTCACAATGTTATTAGAAGATGATTGGGGTTCCTTGGATTTTGAAAAAAAAATGGACGACCTTTCAAAAGCATCCACCTCAACCACTTTAGACAAAGAAGAAAACTACATAGTCACCTTTGACGATGCTTATGACCAGCCACTTCCTGATCCAAAATCAATGAATATGCTTTATGGAAAAGGTTATGAACTCATGAAATAACTTGGGTATAGTGGAAAAGGATGTGGTGCTCGAGAACAAGGTATCCACAACCCTATAGATCCTAACACACAAAAAATGACTCATGGTCTTGGTTATTTTCCTTTGATCAAGATCAACAAACCTTCACTCAACATCAACAATCTCACACAACATACTCCTAAATCATCCTTAACAATCATCCATCCTGAACTCATCAACACTAGTGGTCTTGAACATCATCCTTTACCAAACATGAAACAAACAATGAAATCTTCACTTAATGTCAATGTCATCTCACAAGACACCAATGATTGGAATTCGATAGATTTTTCCTCCTCCCGTAAGAGAGAACAAAATATCACAATCTAGAGAAACTTGTGTAAGTATAACATCTACTACTAAGCAAGATGTGCATTTGTCATCAACTATAAGACAACCTTCTACCATTTATCAAGAGGGTATCTTGTCGAGACTCCTCCAAGATCACTTGATCACCCTCCCTCCCAGAACTTGTAAGAAATGCTATTACAAGACTTCATTTTGTGCCTATCATAGAGTTCCTAATCATTCCACTAATGAATGTAAGGCCTTGAGTTGTAAAATCCAAAAAATTTAGGATTTTTGTATTCTTCATTCTATGGGGGTACCTAATTCCTCTAATTGATACCTAAACTATTGATTTTTGGCTCTTAGGACTTCTCTAACTTTTCTAGGGTTTTTCACCTAAAAGGAGAGAATTAGGCCAAGAATGCTAACTAGTTCATTCAAATAATGTTATGTGTGATGTTTTATAACCTAAATAAAGTTAACTAAATGCAATTGAATGATCTAAATGAATGAAAATGAATGAAAAAGTGAAATTAAAGTTATGTTTGAAAACACACTATTATATGCAAACAACTAAGTAAATGAAGAAATTATGCAAAACAAAAGAAAATACGATGAATTTGAGTGCACCTAGATGAAATGTGATGAATCTGGAGTGTTCTGAATGCTGATGGAAATTACTAATTTTTCACAGTGGGACTCATTTCCCTAGGGTGGTGAATTAGTCCTCCTCCTGGTGAAAAACTGTTGGAAGCAAGTTTTTGTCTATCAGGATTTGAAAGATCTGACAAAACTCAGATGTTTTAGTCCTAAGGTGGGACACATTCGCCACAAGTGGTGAATCAATCCTCTCCCAAATTTTTGAAAAATCAAGAGACAACTCTACAACAACAGATCTGGGAATCACTGCTTGTTGGGTTGGCGAAGTTAGTTCTACAGAAAACAGATAGAAAACCTTCTCCAAGTTTGAAATAGACTTAAGTTGACTTGAAGCACCTAGTTGACTTATACACCAATCTTCAACACCAAAAATATTTTCAAATATGCATACCTAGGTCTGCAAACAAACAAGCAATAGGGAAAATGGTTTGAGGTTAGTGAATAGGGGTTTTCCTTGGTCAAACCCCGCTTTTGGTAATCAAACCTTCAATAAATAATGAAATGTGAAGGAATGATAAACTAAAAACATGCAATTTCTATCAACTTTCCAAACCCTTGATGATGTAAATCTGAAGTAATGTCAATGGTTGCTTCAAAGTGCTTGAATAGTGCTTGAATTGATGTTGTAGAATGCTTGAATTCTTGAAATATGAGATGAAATGCTTGAATGAGTGAGGAGATGTAAAATGAGGTGAAAATCACATATTTATACACTTGTGCCTTAGTTACCCGTTCATACCTCATCACAGGCTGACATCAAGTGATTTTGAATAAAATCCCGAAAGGAAATTTAAAATATTTTGAATTTGGGGCCAAGGGGGACTCATTCGCCACCCATGGCGAATGGGTCCCACCTAGGACCTAAAAAAAAGTGTTAGGAAATATGTTGTATTTAATATTGTTTGTTGGGATAATACTCAAAAATACACTTAATTAAGCATATGAGAGCATAAAGGGGCCAAATAAAGCATGAAAAAGGGATAAATAGTGAAGATGTGCCTAGAAAATTGTGAAAGCTTGTTACAAGACTTTACAACACTTCAAAATAGGACTTATTGATGAATAAAAAGGTGATTTTTAGGTGAATTGTAATTAATAGAGTCTAGAAGAATGTAGAAATGTCTTACAACACTTCACAACAACTTCACAAGACATCATTCTTTGAGTTTTAGTACCTAAATAAGCATGTCCAAGCCATCTTACAACATAAAATCGGAGAAACATAGTTTCAACACCATGAAAAAAGACCTAAAAGGCCATGAAAATGATAAGGGTCCATTTTTCTATGACACAATACCAATTTTCACTTTCACCTTCATTTCATTACTCATTTCGGCTCACCCTTGTCCTACACTAAGTGGGGACAAGGGGTTCAATAGCCTTGTCCTCGTATGTCACTTGTTGTTGCTTCTTTTGGCTAGTTGTTAACCTTTCATGAACATATTAGAGCAAGCTTGGGACGTGGACGATGTGCCTTAAGTTGGCTCACATGTGACATACTACCCTTTTTCATGGCATAGCTTATAGGAAACATATGACTTGGCAACGATCTTTCCAAGTAATCTCTCATGTCCTATTCTTCTACTTTAAAGCAATTTATCATAGTACAGGTGTTCGCAACTACTTTAAAGTGGGGGCATACATCACCACTCACATTTCATTGTGTGATTTTTTTTTCTTGTGATTTCCTCTCTTGGACACATTTGGTACAATGTTCCACATGATTAGACCTTGCACTTGTCCTCTCTTGGAAACAAGATGAGACCGTTTGCACTTATCCTCTCTTGGAGACATTGAGCATGATGTTCCCTAAGATGAGACATTGCACGACTAATGCAAAATCCCTTTGAACAATCCTTACATTATTCTACATTAACAATGTCTATGAGTGCCAAGCATATGAAGTTTTTCTTACCTCATGGAGCTCAAAAATTATTTTCCTTGTGACACCTTAATGTTAAACTAGTGTTGTAATGTGTCTTGCAAAATGAACTTAATGTTATTAAAGTAGTGTTTTAAAATGAACTTAATGTTAAACTAGTGTTGTAATGTGTCTTGCACATTCACATTGGTTCTTGTGCCTTTCTAGGCTATGTGGACCTCATTTTAGTGTTGTAAAGTCTATTTAATCATACTTTCACATTGAATTATGTTTCCCAAGCCCTAATTGACATTCACATCATCATTAATAGGCCCCTATTAACCCATATTCTACATCCTGAGGCAATATTTGATAAAATACTCAACAAAGTTTCAATTTAAACCTTATTTCCTTATCTCCTAGAATCCTAGCTATCAAAATGGCCCATGTGGGACCCATTCACCATCCATGGCGAATCAGTCCCATCCAAGTGGGATGCATTCACCATGGGTGGTGAATGAGTCCCATTTGGCTCATTTTTGACCTTTGAGCCGGAAAAATTGAAATTTAAGTTTATTATTTTCACATGTCAACCTTAGGGGATCCAATTTATGGGCTAATAAGGTGAATTTCCTATAAAATCACCTCTAAACCCTAAATCACATTCATTCTTCATTACCCATCTATCGTTCTTCCATCTCAAGTCAAGCAACTCAAGGTTTTTGCATTACAAGTTAGCAAGATATCAATTTTTAGACTTTCAAGGGAAGATTCTTCATGTTTTGTTGTAGAAATTCAAGATAAATCATCATGGAAAGGTAATCAACTCCATTATTGCATTTTTCATTCCATTCTTCCATAATTTTGGTTTAATTACCTAAAAGGGGTTTGACCATGGCAAACCCCCATGCCATAACATTCAATATTTCTCCTTCTTGTCTTGTGTGTTTGTAGATTTAGGTCTCTTGGAAGCTTGGAAATCATTAAGAATAAAGTTGCAAAGTTATTCAAGTCTTCTCTTCATTGATCAAGTCAAAATATCAACAAAAACTCACTTTTAGGTATGGAAATCAGAGTTCTGGAAGCAGAAACCTATAGAGAATCAAAGTGCAGACGGAGAGCTCCGGATTCCACCTTTGAATATTCAAAAATTTGAAAGTGGAGTCATTTGGTATGGGTAACGAATGAGTCCCAATCCAAGGTCAGTTTTTGGTTTTCTACATTTTTAGATACCCTTTTTTTTTTTAAACAGGTTTCGGCTCAGTTTTGCAGAACTGGGACTCATTCACCTAGAATGGTGAATGAGTCCCACTAGGCCTAAAAATTAGCATCAGTAGCATTTCAAATGTCATTTCCAACCTCCATCAGGATTCAAAGTGTACACTTTCAGTTTCGTAATGTGCTGCTACAATTTGCACTCATTTCTAGGTGTTTTCGCATTATACAATGTGTTTTCAAACAACATCCATTTTGATAGTTTCCTCTTAATAATCAATACATTTCATTAGTTTTATACATTTAAACCATTTCATTTAGACATATTCAATCCATATTACATTGACTTTGAGTGTAGGCACAAGCATTTTGGCACTTATTTCTCCTTTTAGGTGAGAAACCCTAGAAGCGCTAGAAAGGATTAGGAAGCCAAAATCTATGTTACACAAGTTACAAAAAATCAATTTTCCTCTCGATCCACCACCTAAATGTGAAAGAATATTGAAAATACTTTTAAACAAAGGACTCATATTATTACCACCTATGAATAGGTTGGTGATCTATCCTAAGGATGCTAATGTTCCACATTGTGCATATCATCATGCTCTAGGACATAGAAGCGATGAGTGTCGCCAATTGAAAGAAATATTGAGCAAGTATCATTTTGATGGAAATAATTGCTATCCAATAAATCCATAAACCACCATTAGACATCTTATCATATAATGGTTGCAAAACATTCTCTTCTCACTATTACACATGTGACATCTCCCATCACCCATCTCGGCTCATTCTTGTCTTGCACTCGGTGGGGGAAAGAAGTTGCTAACCTTGTCATAGTAATGCATTTGTCATTGTCCCTTAGTTGCCTTATTCACTTTCTACTTATACCGATTGAGATTGGGAAGCGAATGACTTGCTTGATGGTTGACTTGCATTTTTCTTACTATTTTTCTTTTTCTTTTTCTTTTGAGTGTGCCTGTGCGTATTGTGTTCCTCTGTGACGTGGTGTTTGATGTTCTCCTCTCTTTGTGACATTCTTCTATTTGTACCTTCATTATTCTATATCTCGTACATCACTTTCGCTTTTACCTTTTATCTTTTTCTTATGTTTTCCTTTTTGGAATGACGCAAGGTATTGAGACCGAAATGTCTCTTTCATGTTCTAAAGACAAAGATTTTGGCTTCCAAGGTCTTTCTTGCACTTCTAGAGTTTTTCACCTAAAAGGAGAAAGATGGGCCAAAATGGGAAGTTTCTACACTCACGGTTAATGCAAGATGAATGGAATACATCTAAATAGGATGATCTAAATGCAAAAAATTGAAGAAAGATGTTGATTACTAAATGAAAGCTAAAGAAATGCAAGATGTTTGAAAACACATTGTGAAATGCAAAAGGACCTAGAAATGAAAGTAAACAGTACCATAAATGAATGAAACTGAATGTGTGCACCTAAGAACTTGCTAGAGAAAGGGGATGAATTTTGAAATGCTACTGATGCAAAAAATTTGGCCTACTAGGACTCATTCACCATTCTGGGTGAATTAGTCCCAGATTTGGGAAATTGCTCTAGAGACCATTTCAAACAAATGGGTATCCAAAATGGTAGAAAAAAAATTTCAAGCTTGGAAATGGGACTCATTCACCACTGATGGTGAATGATTCCACTTTTGAATTTCTAAAAATCCAAAATTGGAAACAGAAGTCCTCAGTCTACACTTCGGCTCCTGACAGGTGTTTGCCTCTAAAACTATGATTTTTGGGTCTGAAAGTCACATTTAGTGGATATTTTGACCTTTCAAGGAAGAATATGACTCAAATAATTTTGCAACCTATTCTTCAATGATTTCCAAGTCCTCAATATACCTAAATCTGCAAACACAAAAGAAAAGAGAGAAATGTTGGATGTTAGGGCATGGGGGTTTGCCTTGGTCAAACCCCTTTTTAGGTAATTAAACCAAAATGAAGAAATAATGTAATGAAGCATGAAAAAATGGAATTAGAAACTTTCCATGATGATTGATCTTGATTTTCTACAACAAAAGATGAAGAATCTGCCCTTCATTATCAGAAAAATGTTATCTTGATGACTTGAAATGTTAAAACCCTACCTTGCTTGATTTGAGCTAGAAGATAAATGATGAATGAGTTAAATTTATTAAGAATTAGGGTTTATTGGCTTACATTAATAGAAAATTCACCTAATTTTCCTATTAATTTGATCCCTAAGGCCGATATGGAGAAAAATTAAACTTAAAACCTATTTTTTCTCACTTAAACCCCAAAAAATAGCTCAACTGGGACTCATTCGCCATCAAGGGTGAATGGGACTAATTCACCCTAATGGCGAATGGGTCCCACAGGGGCCATTCTACTATCTAGAATGCTGGGAAGTAAGGAAATCAGGTTTATACGGTGACTTTGTCAGTTATTTCATCAAATTATGCCTCGAGATGCACAATATGGGGCCATTGGGGCCTATTAATGATGATATAAAGGGTAATTAGGGCTTGGGACACAAATTTCAATGTGAAAGTGTGATTAAATTAACTTTACAACATTAGAATGAGGTCCACATAGCCTAGAAAGGCACAATATCCAATGTGAATGTGTAAGACACATTAATATTAGATTAACACTAAGTTTATTTTACAAGCTTTCTAGATTGACATGATAATGCAATTAAATACATTTTACATTGTTGAATTAAGGGAAAATGGGTTCATTAACTCTAGAGAAGTGTGAAAGTCTTTTACAACACTTTACAACACCTTTACAAGACATTGATAAATGCATTTGCAAGGGTTCAAGATCTAATGTGGATGTGTAAAACACCTCACAACACTAAATCAAGTCCTCATTAAGTCCAATTTGTTGTTAATTAATCCTTAATCAAGCAAGCAAAAATAGGTACTTTTTTTGTGTCCGCAGTTAGCCCCCACTTTAGTGAGAGTGTGAACATGCTTCAAACTCACACTAAAGTAGACATTCAAGAAAGACCTAATCGTACCAATGTGGATGGTCTAGGATAACAAAGATCGAGGAGGCGGTCAATCCCCCAGGATCCAAGATTCTAAGTCAAGCCAACATAAGTGCAAAAGGACACACACAAGGTGAATGATTTGTAGTAAAACAACATACATGATCATGCAATGGCAAGAACTAGAAAGAAGAGAGAAAATAAAAAGGTGGATCAACCTTTGACCATTTTTCCAACATGATGTGAATTAGATCTAGGCTATTTGTCCAGAAAATGCATACTCACTCTGAGGCAACGAAACTATTGGTTGTCTGCCAGGTGAGAAGTCCTACAAGGTGAGAAACATACACTCATTATTGGTATGCACTCACACACACGTAGGTGGTTATGGGGAAAATTCTTGCCTCAGAATGGGCTTCCCGCTCAACCATACCAAAGTTATACTTCCTAATAACTTTAATGAGGTGCCACAATGAAAATTGTTTTTGAGCTCTATGAGGCAAGCAAAACTTCGTATGCTTGACACTCATAGACATTGTAAATGGTGTAAGGAATGTTCAAAGGGATTTTTCTTAGTTCGTGCAAGGTCTTAGGGAACATTGTGCCTAATGTTTCCAAGAGAGGATGTCTCAAAGAAATATCACACTCTTGGAGGGAATCAAGCCCAATAACTCTGCCAAGAAAAGGATGCATTGCAAGAAGAAATAAATCACACAATGAGATATGAGTGTCGATGTATGACCCCACTTTAAAGCGGTTGTGAACACCATTACTGTGAGGAATTTCTTTAAAGTAGAAGAAGGAGAACCTGAGAGATTACTCAAAAATCCCTATGCTAAGTCATATGTTTCCTATAAGATATATCATGGAAAAGGTAGTATGCCACATGTGAGCCAACTTAAAGCATGTCGTCCACATCCCAAGCTTGCTCTTATATGTTCATGAAAGGTTAACGACTAGTCAAAAGAGGCAACGACAAGTGACATACGAGGACAAGGCTACATAACCCCTTTCCCCCACTAAGTGTAGGACAAGGGTGAGCCAAAATTATTAATGAAATGCATGCTAGAGTGAAAATCAGTATCAATTAGAAGGATTAGGTGCCCTCACATAAGGAAGAACACCAAACTCCTTAAAATGTTCAATTTTACTACTCAAAGTCTTACATTAATTAGTAGAATGACCGTCAACTCGATGATATGTACAAAAGGAAGTCTTGTAATAGAATTCCTTTTTGAGTTATTGGAGGAAGGGTGATCAAGTGATCTTGGAGAAGTCTTTACAAGATACCCTCTTGATCAATGGTAGAAGGTGTTCATGTAGTTTGCAACAAAGATATATCTTTCTTAGTACAAGATGTCATACTTAGACAATACTCTTTACATTGCGAGATTTTGTGCTCTCCTTTACAGGAGGGTGTAAAATCTAATGATTTTAAATCATTAGTGTTTTGTGAGATGACATTGACATTAAGTGAAGATTTTTTTTTTGTTTTGTTCCCTGTAAAGGAAAAGCATCAAGACCACTAGTGTCTATCATTTCAAGATGTACAATGGTTAAATTCGTCATAGAAGGATGGTTTGTGATAGTGTTGATGTTGAGTGAAGGCTTGGTGATTTCTATCAAATGACAATAACCAAGACCATGAGTTGTGTCTTGCGTATTAGGTTTCATGGAGGGCTATGTGCAGGACCATGATGGGCCAAAAAGTGGCAATATGATGGGTATGTGGCCGACGACTATTTTTTTACCCAAAATTGATGAAATGAAAAGGGTTTTTAAAGGAGATTCTCAGCTTTCCACCGATATAAATTATGCTTTATTTTGAATTTAATAAGTAATTATTATTCATTTTCTATTCAAATTATGACTAAAGTCCTGATTGATAGGTTGATTGAAAAATATATAGCTTTCAAATGGTATCACATTTTTCAATCCAAAACATGTGTCATATTCTATGCTTTGCATACTATAGATTAAAAAAAAAAAAAAATTTATGAAGTTTTGACCAAGTTAAGGTGGTCATATGAGTTTTTATATTTTTAAAAAGTTGTAATAAAAAATTCATAATTAATTATTTACTTGCAAAAAAATTACAAAAAATATGCATGACATCGGGGCATGAGTCATCTACTTATATCTAAAATCTTATAAAACAATATTATCATTTTATTGTGGTTAGGGTGGTCAGACAGACACCTACTTCTTATTTTTTCCTTGAAATTTAAATACCACTGCATTGAAATTTCAAATTTTCACCAAATAGATTTTTTTTTTAAACAAACGTAGTAGTTTAGAAACTACATTCATTTTTCTACATATTTTATTCTTACATATTTGTGAAATAATATAGATAACTAATTCAAATTTTTACGTCAAGTTTCCTAACTCTGATTTTTCTGAATTTTTTGCCACTTAAGGGCTTGTTTTTTCCATGATGATCGTGCACATACCCGGGGACACGAATACCTTGTTCTCTAGCACCACATCCTTTTCCACTATATCCTAGTTATAATTTCATAAGTTCATAACCTTTTCCGTAAATCTTTTTCATTGATTTTGGATCGAGTTGTTGATGGTTGTTGTGTTCGTCAAAGGTTGTTGTGTAACTGGTTATGGTTGGGTCTAAAGTGGTTGAGTTGGATTCTTTTGAAGGGTAATTTGAGTTTTGTGTTGTCATGATGAATTTTTTTTCCCCTCAGTTGAATCTTTGTTTATGATCTCATTCTCATCCATGAGTGTCGATGTGAAATCTAAGGAACCCCAATCATTGTCTAAGAGCTTTGTGATTCCCTCAATTTTTTTTCATTGTCTCACATGGGTTTGACTTGTGTAGATGGTGTGAATATGTTGAAATGATTTTGTTTGTTGTTCTCAATGTTCAAGCAATTGTTTGGATTGGGGTCAACTTCAAGTATGTGCACTTTATTGTTGTAGATGTATTTCATTTTATGATGAAGAGTGGAAGGCACACCATTCATTACATGAATCCATGGTTAGCATAAAATGAGATTATAGGAAAGATTGTTAGGCATAACATGGATTGGTGTGTTCAAAGTGACTTCTCCAATTGTAATAGGTAAAGTGATCACACCAAGTGGTTTATTTTCTTCATTGTCAAAGCCCTTAATAGATAATGAATTGGGTTGATTTTTTGATTTATCCACATGAAGCCTATCCAAGAGGTTTACACTACACACATTAAGGGATGAGCCATTTTCAACAAGGGTTCACTTGATCCCAATGCATTTGTATTGAGATAGTATTGTGAAAGCTTCATTTTGTTTTTGCACTTCCAAAAGGGGGGTTCACTTTGGTGGAAAACAATGTCATCATTCAAACCTTGAATTAGGGATGCTATACCATTTGGTTGCACATTAAAAGGGATGGGAATTTATTGTAAGGCTATTTGGAGCATAGTGTGATAGGTAGGTGAATTCTAAAGAAGGTCCCAAAGGGATATCTTTGTGAGAGTGCTCTTAAGTTTCTCAACAAGATCATACTCCCTTTGTCGAGGAGCACTAGGCAGTATATAATTGGAAAAAGGTAAGGAGGTTGGGATTGGTTGTGGTGGTGACAGATTGTTTTGAGTGTTATATGTATGAGCAATAGTATTGTGACTCAGTTGCTACAAAACATTGTTCTTATGCAGGTAAAGGACAAGTTCAGGCTTATTTTGAGTTGAAGGTTTGTGTGAAGGTGGATAAAGGATGAGTTTAGGTTGGTTTTGAGTTTGTTGTTTGTGTGAAGGTGGGTAGAGAATTAGAGGGTTCTTAGGATGTCCCACGGGGTATGTATGAGTTCCATTGATCGAGGGGGATCTAATGGACACTTACATATTCATAACCTTAGTGGTTTTGGTTTGATGTATCTCTAATAAAGGGAAATTGAGAATCACCTTTTTATCTAAGGAAGACACATTAGTATTGTTGGAATTTTCTAGCACCATGATATGTGCCCTAGAAGGAGAGCTTTTAGTAGAAATACGAATCAAATGTTCTTGAAATTCATGGATTGGTTCTTCTAAAATGACTACATGGAAATTAGGGGAATGATCAATGGTTGGATTCTCTTATGTATCAATAGTGGGGAAATTAGGAGAAGACTCTATTTGATTGTCATTTTTCTATAAGGTTTCATTCTCTTGTTCCATATTGGCTACCCTAGTAGGAGAGCTTATAATATGTTCATTCAAGGTTGAATTTTGTAAAGTAGCTTCATCACAAGTGGGGGAGGCATCAAGAGAAGGACCTTTATGATTTTCAAATAAATTGTCCCAAAGGGTGGGAGCATTAGGGAAGGGATGGTCAAGATTCTCATGGCTCTTAAGAGGTATATCTTCTAATACCAGCCTATCCTCGTGGCATCGAGGAGGGATATTAGGAGAAGGAAAATGTTGATGGTCATGGTTTGGAGACTAGTAAGGTGATATTTAGAAATGTATTTATTATTTCATGTTCTTGTTTTCTAACATCTTCCAATGGGGGATGAGGAGATGGAAAATCAAGACCCTCAATGCTTGTATCTTCCTTCACCAAGATACCTTTTTCACTAATAGGAGACATATCGAGAGAAGAACAAGTATGATTGTTACGATTGTCTACACTACCATTCTCGCCAATGGGAAATGTAATATTAAGGATTGTGTCAACGGTTTGATCATGTTTCTTAAAGACCTCATTGTTGTAATAAAAAATGGAACTCATAAGAGGGAATGTTGCATTTATGCAATCCATTTTTAACAAAATCAAAGCCACATCTCTTGAAAGAAAACATTCTATCATAGAAAAGTAAAGAAAATACAATGAAATGACTTTAAAATGGAATGTTGAAATGCAATTTTTAGATATGAAACAAGGTAATTTTATGATTACATTATGCAACAATCTAAAAGAAAATACAAATGTGAAATTAAGAAATGCATGAAATGAACTAATGTAAGCTATATTTAATGAAACACATGTAATAAAAACTCAGATAACTTATACAGATAAGTAATGGCAGTACACAAAAGTGCAGAAACAGGGTTTTTAGCTTTGTAAAAGGCAGTTTCAGGGGTGGAAAAGGACTAATTCGCTCCAGGTGGCGAATGAGTCATAGTAGGGATTTTTTTCAGAATTTTGAGATCTTTTTGATTTATTTGGATGTATTATATGCTATATGATGTAGACCTAAGATGAAAATGAAAAATTTCAGAAATTTTCAATGATGTAAGATGTAAAAATGTAACCTATATGCACTTTCACTAATGCAAAATTTGAAACCCTAGAATGCAACTTAACTAATACAAAATGCAATGCAACCTAATTCTAGGATGATGGTGGACTCCAAATTAGACAAGAAGTTATTCAAAAATCAGGTTCACCAAAATGAAGAAAAATATTTTAGCTTCCAAGGTCTTTCTTGCACTTCTAGGGTTTTTCACCTAAAAGGAGAAAGATGGGCCAAAATGGGCAATATCTACACTCAAGATTAATGCAAGATGAATGGAATATGTATAAATAGGATAATATAAATGCATAAAATTGAAGAAAGATGTTGATTACTAAATGAAAACTAAAGAAATGCAAGATGTTTGAAAACACATTGTGAAATTCAAAAGGACCTAGAAATGAAAGTAAACTGTAACAGAAATGAATGAAACTGAATGTGTGCACCTGAGAACTTTTTGAAGATTGGAAATGAATTCTGAAATGCTATTGATCCTAAAAATTTGGCCTACTAAGACTCATTCACCATTTTGGACGAATTAGTCTCAGATCTGTGAAACTGTTCTGGAGAATGTTTCGGACAAATGGGTATCCAAAACTATAGAAACACTTTCTAGGCCTGGAAATGGGACTCAGTCACCACTAATGGAAAATTATTCCACTTCTGAATTTCTAAAATTCCAAAAGTGGAAATAGAAGTCCTCAATTTGCACTTCGGCTCCTAATAGGTGTGCGCCTCTGAAACTTTGATTTTTGGGTTTAAAAGTGAATTTTAGTAGATATTTTGACCTTGAAAGGAAGAAGATGACTCCAATAAGTCTTCAACCTATTATTCAATGATTTCTAAGTCCTCAATATACCTAAATCTATAAACACAAAAGAAAAGAGAGAAATGTTGGATGTTAGGGCATGGGGGTTTGCCTTGGTCAAACCCCTTTTAGGTAATTAAACCAAAATGAATAAACAATGTAATGAAGAATGAAACAATGGAATTAGAAACTTTCCATGATGAATGATCTTGATTTTTTGTAGCAAAGGTGAAGAATCTACCCTTGAATGTCTGAAAAATGTTATCTTGATTACTTGAAATGTTAAAACCCTAGCTTGCTTGACTTGAGGTGGAAGGAAAATGATGAATGAGTTAAATTTATTATGAATTAGGTTTTAGAGGCTTACATTTATAGGTAATCCACCTAATTTTTCCCCCTTAAACCCAAAAAATGGCTCAAATGAGACTCATTCACCATCAAGGGTGAATGGGTCCCACCTAGATGGGACTAATTCACCCCTAATGGTGAATGGGTCCCTTAGGGGCCATTATACTAGTTGGAATGTTGGAAAGTAAGGAAATCAAGTTTATATGGTGATTTTATCGGTTATTTCACCAAATTATGCCTCAGGATGCATAATATGGGGCCATAGGGGCCTATTAATGATGATGTAAAGGGTAATTAGGGCTTGGGACACAAAGTTCAATGTGGAAGTGTGATTAAATGCACTTTACAACATTATAATGAGGTACACATAGCCTAGAAAGGCACAATATCCAATGTGAATGTGTAACACACATTACAATACTAGATTAACACTAAGTTTATTTTACAAGCCTTCTAGATTGACGTCTTAATGTAATTAAATACATTTTACATTGTTGAATTAAGTGAAAAGGGGTTCATTAAGTCTAGAGAAGTGTGAAAGTCTTTTACAACACTTTCCAACACCTTTACAAGACATCGATAAATGCATTTGCAAGGGTCCATGACCTAATGTTCCAGACATGTAAAACACCTCACAACACTAAATCAAGGCCTCATTAAGTCCCATTTGTCATTTATTAATCTTGAATCAAACAAGAAAAAAGGGATACTTTTTTCCATGTCCACATGACCCAAAATGCCCCTTTTTCTTTCTCTTTTCCTTTTCCTTTTATCTTTTTCTTGTGTTTTCCTTTTGGGGATGATGCAAGGCATTGAGATCGAAATGTCTCTTTCATGTTGACCCAAAAGGTTTTTCTTTTTTCTTCTGCCTTTTTGTTTTCTATTTTCTTGTGCTTTCCTTTTGGGGATGTTGCAAAGCATTGAGACATCTCTTGTCTCTTCCATGTTGACCCAAACAGATCTTTCTTTTTCTTTTTTTTTCGTTCTCTTTCTATCATTCTTCCAGTTCTATGTATTTGGGGAATGATGTCAATTTCAAGATCTTTAAAAAACATTGTAGCAACGAACAAACTAACCCCAAATCCATAGATCCCTTATGTCTTTGGTGTTTTCATTTTGGGGGAAACCTCTTCCTTTTTCTTGTTTTCCTTTTTCTCGCATGACGAAGCCTTACTCAGAAACGTATGACTTGGCATAGGGGATTCCCAATTTGTCTCACATGTCTTGTTTCTTTCTACATTTTCATTTACTACTTTAAAGTAATTGCTCATAGTACGGTGTGTAGCAATTCCTTTAAAGTGGGGGAATACATTGGCATTATTCTTTTGCATTCTCCTTGTTCTTGGATCTTAGTGAAGCCTTATTGCTTCATACAATGTGTTTTGTCACTTTATGGATGACATTGCGTGCAGTGTCTTTCATGAGCATGATCTATCTTAGCATATTACATTCCTCTTAGTGGCTTGATGTGATGCATTGCATCCCTTAAGTTGCAAATTTTATATCCTTTGATTGGTCCTCTCTTGGAGTCATTAGACACAATGTTCCCTAAGTTAAAGACCTTACACGAACTAAGCAATACATCTTTGAACATCCTTTTGCATATTGCATATTGCATTTGTTATATGGTCACCTTACATAACACAACTTGCATGCCTATAGTTCCATCATGTTTGTTCATGAGCTCCAGCATACGAAGTTTTTCTTGTCTCATGAAGTTCAAAATGTCATTTTCTTTTGTGGCACCTTATTAAAGTTATCAAGAGGTATAAATTTGATATGGTTGAGCGGGAAGCCCATTCTGAGGCATGAATTTTCCCCATAGCCACCTATGTGTGTGTGAGTGCATATCAATCATGAGTGTATGTTTCTCACCCTTTTTGGCCTTCTCACCTGGCGGACATCCATGAGTTCCATCGCCTCAGAGTGAGTATTCATTTTATTTTTGGACAAATAGCCTAGATCTAATCCACTATGGGATGGAAAAATGATCAAAGCTTGATCTAAATCTCTCTTTTCCTTTCTCCCTCTTTCATTCTTTTACATCATTCTCATGTGTGTTTCTTGTGCTCATGTTTATTTTTACATAGGATCTCCATCCTAGGGGCTTGATCATCCCTCTTCATCATTGTTGTCTCATCTTGCTAAGCATTAGTTCATTCAAACCCCTCTTTATTGCATGTTCTGCTACTTTAGTGTGAGTTTGAAGCAAGTTCACCCTCTCACTAAAGTGGGGGCTAACTGTGGACACGAAAAAAGTAACCCTTCTACTTTTTCTCATGTTCTAGGATCTCTTGTAAAAGTGTTGTGAAGTTTTGTAACCCACTTTCACACTTTTCTAGGACCCTTTCATTATAATTTACTTAAATAACTCCTTTTTATCACTTACCAAGTCTTATTTCAAAGTGTTGTAAAGAGTTGTAACAAACTCTCACACTTTTCTAGACTTTTCATCACTAATTCAACCCTTTCTTATGTTTAAATGACCCCTTAATGCACATTTTGGTCCTACTTAAGTGTATTTTTTAGAATATTCCCATTAAACCTTATTAAATACACTTCAATCCCTGACACCTAGTAAAATTTCCCTGGTGGAACTAAGTTGCCACCTAGGGCGAATTAGTCCTACTAGGCACAAAAATCAAAATAATTTCAAAATTCTAGTGGGATTGTATTCTCTTAACCTTGAGGTCGTCCTATGATGTGTTATTTTCAGGAAATATTGGAAAATCAAGTATAAATAAAGGGTTTTCCCCTCATTTTTCATCTCCTACAATCTTCTAATTTCCTTAATCATTCTTAAGAACTCTAAGCAATTTCAAGCATCCATTAGAGCATCTTATTGCATATCTTCAAATTTCTACATCAAGGGTTTGTTGACTTTGTGACATTACATGTTGTTTATGGGTATATGCAAGATCGTGATGGGCCAAAAAGTGGTGATATGATGGGTATGTGTAGGGTATGTGGATGACAACTTTTTTTTACCCAAAATTGATGAAACGAAAAAGGTTTTTAAAGGAGATTCTCATCTTTCCACCAATATAAATAATGCTTTACTTTGAATTTAATAAGTAATTATTATTCATTTTCTATTTGAATTACAACTAAAGTCCTGATTGATAGACTGATTGAAAAACATCTATAGCTTTCAAACGATATCACATTTTTTGAATCTGAAACATGCATCACATTCTATTCTTCACATACTATCACGATTTTTTTTTTTTTTAAAAAATTCATAAAGTTTGACCAAGTTAAGGTAGGAGACATACAAGTTTTTTTATATTTTTAAAATTGTAATAAAAATTCATAATTAATTATTTACTTGGAAAAAAATCACAAAAAATATTCATACATCAGGGACATGAGTCCTCTACTTATATCTAAAATTTAATAAAAATATTATCATTTTATTGTGGTTAGGGTGGTGAGACAGGACACCTACTTCTTCTTATTTTCCACAGAAATTTAAGTACTATGTTTGAAATTTCAAATTTTCAAAATAATTTTTTTTTTTTAAATAAACCTAGTAGTTTAGAAACTACATTCAATTTTCTACAAATTCTATTCTTACATATTTTTCAAATAATATAGATAACTTATTCAAATTTTTATGTCAAGTTGCCTAACTCTGGTTTTTTTTAATTTTTCACCACTTAAGGACATGTTTTTTCCATGATGATCCTACACATACCCTTATTCATCATTCTCTTTCTATGTCATTTCATTATCTATGGTTTGATTACCAAATTGGGGTTTGACCAAGACAAACCCCTATTATTTAACCCTTAACCCTTTTCCCCCTATTTGCATGTGTGTTTGTAGGTCTTGTATGCAGATTAGTCAAAGATTTTGGTGCTAAAAGTGGTCAACAATCCATCAAATTAATTCAATTCAAAAAAGCCCTAATTGAAGCTTAGAGACCTCCTTCAGCCCATTTTCTTCATAATCTGAACCAGACACCTGTCAAGAAGGGAAGTGCAGACCGAAAGCTACAAATTCTTGCCCCGAATTTCCTAAGATTCCCAGGTGGACTAAGTCACAATCTATGGAAAATTAGTCCCACTACCAGGCCTAAAAAGTGATTTTTATATTTTTGGGTACCCATTTGGAAGAAACCTGTTCTGACAGAATCTCCCCGAAATAGGACTAAGTCACCCAACTTGGCGTAAGTATCCTAATCAGCTTTTTCAATCAAATCTATAGGATTCTAGAGCCTCTCAACATCACACTTCAGTTTCTAGGTGCACAATTTCAGTTTAGCATCTTTATCTTGTTCTTTATTGCATTCATTTTATCATTTTGCATATCATAATGTGTTTTCAAACAACTTGCATTTCTTAGATTTTACATTAATAAGTCATTCATTTTATCATTTTTTTACATTTAGATATTGCATCTAGCCATATTCCATCCCTCATTTCATTTATTTTGAGTGTAGAAATTTCCCATCTTTCTCCTTTTAGGTGAAAAACCCTAGAAGTGCTAGAAAGACCTTGAGAACCAAAATCTTTGTATACAGAAGTAAATGTTATATCAAAAGAGAAGCTAAATATTTGGGAAGTTTTGAGTCAAGATGTGATGAAGGGGTATTTTTGGGGTTTTCCAATTAGAGCAAAGCATATGAATGTTACAACTAGAGATTGCATAAAATTGAAGAGAGTGTACATGTTAGGGTTGATGAAAGTAAAGTCAAGTCTAGCAGAAACAATATTGAAAGAGAATCAGATGATGAGGATATAGGTGCAGTAATAGAAGAATAAGAAAATGAAGAAGAGAATGAGCAAGAGGTTGAACGTGCTCCTATAAAATATGTGCAAAAAGATCATCCTGCAGATCAGATAATTGGTGAGAAGAATGAAGGTGTGGAAACTAGAAAAAGACTTGCAAAGAACAAGGAACAAGTGAACTTTTCCCTTTTATCTCAGATTGAACTGAAATGCTTTGACGAATCTAGTAAAGATGAAAGTTGGATGAAAGCAATGGAAGAGGAACTCAAACAGATTGAAAAGTACAAAACATGGGAATTGGTTCCTAGACCATCAAGAAAGAATGTAATTGGCATCAAATGGGTGTTCAAAATTAAGCTGATTGAAGATGGAGCTATGGTCAGAAAAAAAAGTAAGGTTAGTGTGCAAAGGATATGCTCAAGTGGAAGGTATTTATTTTGAAGAAACATTTTCTCTAGTTGCATGATTAGAAGCTATTAGGATGTTTCTTGCATTTTTTGTGTATAAAGGTTTTAAAGTATATCAAATGGATGTCAAATCTACATTTCTAACTGGAAACCTTGAGGAGGAAGTATATATCAAGTAGCCAAAAGGTTTTCAGTTGTTAGAGAATTATGATTATGTCTACAAATTGAGAAAAATAATTGTATGGTTTGAAGCAAACACCAAGGGCTTGGTATTCAAGACTAGATCAATATCTACAACAACAAGGATTCAAGAAAGGTTGTACTGATAGCAATCTATATCTCAAATTTGAAGGTGAGTATATGATCATTGTTGTAGTATATATAGATGATATTATATTTGGTGGTAGCAGTGATGTAATGTGAAATATTTTCTACAAACATGCAAGATGAGTTTGAAATGTACATGCTAGGAGAACTCATATTTTTTCTTAGTTTGCCAATTACACAAACTAATAAAGGTATATTTATATCACAAACCAAGTATGCAAAAGAAATTCTTAAAAAATTTGGCATGGAGGATTGTAGACTAGTCAATACTCCCATGATTACTAGCTACAAATTGAGCAAATCTGATGAGTCACCTGATGCAAATTAGACTTCATACAGATCTATGATTGGAAGTCTACTATATTTAACTACATATAGGCCTGATATAATGCAAGTGGTTTGTATGGTAGCTAGGTTTTAGGTAGAACCTAAAGAATCACATGTCAATGTAGTCAATAGAATCTTTAGATACATCAAAATTACTATTGACTATGGTTTATGGTATCCCAAATGTAAATATTTCACTATAACAGCATATACATATGCAAATTAGGTAGGAAGTGTGGATGACAGAAAAAGTAATAGTAGAGGAGCTTTCTTTTTGGGAAACAAACTAGTTTCTTGGATGAGTAAAAAGCAAGAATCTATCATCCTTTCTACTATAGAAGCTAGATATGTTGCAACAATTGTACATGTTGTACTCAATTCTTATGGATGAAGCAAAAATTAAAGGTCCTCAAAGTAGAGTACAATGAGCCTATCTTGATTCTTTGTGACAATTCAAGTTCCATTAATATGTCAAAGAATACAGTGATGCACTCCAGAACAAAGCATATATTAATCAATTATCACTTCATCAGAGAAAAGGTTGCATATAAGGAAGTCAGCATGGAGTATGTTCCTACCAAGGAAAAAGTGGTTGAGATATTTACAAAGCCTCTTCCTACAAACCAATTTGAATACTTGAGGCAGAAGTTGGGAGTAGTTACTCCCACCACATATCACTAAACATTAGTGATAGGGCATATATCCAGGGGGAGTTTCATTGATCATTTATTTAACCCTAGTTAAGAATAGTGTGATCAAGTCATGTAAAATCTTATTTTACAAATTTCTAATCACTTGATGGTTGTAGAAAATTGTCAAATTTTAGCATTTCCTCATGGGGAGTGTACCCTTTTTCCATTGATGTCAAAGGGTGAGAAATGTGATACAAAATAGAAGCTTAATGAGAAGAGAAGAGATGTATGTCATAGGGGGAGATGTTGTTCTACAGTGTGAATAATCAAACTAGTGCAAAGCTTCAATGGTACCTAGATGAGCAGTTAGGGTTTTGCCATCGATTCCAAACAGTGAGATTATTGGTATATAGTTTTCACTGATGTCAAAAGGGAAAATTTGGAAAAGGAGATCATTGGAATGGTAACAAAGGATGAGTGGGAGAGTAGTGGATCTAATGGAAGATTTGAATTGGGTTTCTCGAGAGCTTTCCAGAAAGGTATTGTGTAGGTCGAGAAAGTGAAGGATGCGCCCAAAAAAGTTTTATTTATGCTCTCAGGTGTTAGGGCTTATCAATTAAACCCTAAGGATACTTGCAGTCATAGCATTTAGCATATATTTATGTATTGATGTTGACCTAGTATTAGTGGTTGTCAATTGCATTAGGTGCAACTTATGTCTTTACAGTCGTGAGGGTGACCAACCCTTCTGCCTAGTGATTTAATTTTATACATCCCCTTTAGATCGGCATGACAATATGTGGTCGGTGAGAGAATGGTAGATGTCTCTTTGACGGGTTGATGATCATCTTGTCGGTGAGACATGATGTTTCAATAGGAATCTGGGATATGTCTCTTCGATGGATTGATAAGGAGTGTGGAAGAGACTATATGGCGTTGGTGAGACCTTTGTCAATGTCTCTCCAACATGGCAATGTGAAGTACTCAAGTGGGACCCAGTCATGGTGATGTGGGTGACAATGATGATGAAGAGGACACATGGCATGATAGGATTTAGTGAATGGTAATCCACATCCCTATTGTGGATTACGATGCAATGACATGGCGATGAGGTGGATAGGTGACATCATCAATGGCCTTCATCGGCGTGAGTGATGGTTATCGACGAGACTTGTTCAGATGTCTCTTCGATATTTTGATATGTGCTTGATCAAAGAGAGATATGTAGATCGGGGGGAGTTTCATCATTGTCTCTTCAAAAATATGATGGCGGAAGGTCGATGGTGATGATTAATGCAGTAGGATCTAACGGTGCTCACAATGCCTTGTTAAAAAAGTTGGCGGGGCCTGTTTAAACCCACAGGGTTAGCCGGATTGGTGGAAAGCTTCCATGTTGGTTGGTATATGGTAGTGGGACCCGATGATGGCAATAACAAAAGCAAGCTAAGGTTCATCGGTGAGATAGAATGGTGTCAGCAGGATGGTGAAGTATGTCTCCTCGACAACCCGATGACTGTTCCATCGGTGAGACAAGAATAGTTGGCTAGTACTTTGAAGCATGTCTCGTAGACACAACGATAAGGAGGAACATTCACTCATCAAAGTGACATGATGGTTTTGGTGGGAGTTATTCAAATGTCTCTTCGATGGGACAATAAGGTGAAAAGCAAAGTGGGACCCGACAAGATGGTGATGATGACAGATTGTGACAAAGAAGAACAAGTGGCAAAGAGTGATTGCTCAATATGCTAATCTACATTGTTGTTGTGAATTAGGTGGTGATGACATGGAGAATAGATAACATGTGATCCCATGCAAATGTCAAAGCGAGATTAGTCTATCAGAGAGAGAAGTTAGCAAGTCTCTTTGATGTAATGATTCATGATTGTCATAAGGTGGTAGTCAATGGATGGACAAGATCGTCAACACAAATTTGAAGAATAGTAATCTGACGGTGGTAATTTAGAGGTGCTGACAAGAATGATGGAAAACTCACATCCTTGTTGTGAGTTGTGTGGCAATCGGTAGACCCTGCATATGACAAGCAAGTAGAAATCAAAGAGAATGGTGGACGTAGGTGAGACTGTAGTGAATGTCTCTTCGACAATGCAACATGATGTTAAGTGAATGTTGCATGATCGACGATGGGGATTTAAATGACCACTTATCCAATGGTCAGGGTTAAAAGGCTTGATGATGAATATGATCATGGTGTGAGAGAGAAGATCGATGGTCAGAATTCAAAAGTAGAGGTCTGCAATAGCTCAATAGTGTGAACAAGGATTTAAATCTAGCAACCGATATATGAAAAAAATAAAATCCCTCAACTACCCAAGTGAAAAACTAATTAGGGTGATCTGATCTACAAGTTGGCGGCATAGAGAGTCATGTCAATCAATATCAAATCTGATCAACTCAATAGGAGAATGTATTGAATGCATATTAGATTCTAAGGTTTGACAGAGAGCTAATTTGGGAAAATTCTCTGATATAGAATTTAATGTTGTATGGCTCAATGCAGGGGATGGTGATATCTGGTAAATCCTATCAGTTTTCTTAAAATGATGAGTTGAATAGTGATGCATGGCTCGATGTAGAGGGAACTTGTTGAAGAAGTCCTCATGTGAAAAACCCTAACAGATATTTCATTATATAAGAGCTAAAATGAAAGAAAAACTAAGAACGGTAGTGAGTGAGAATAAAATATGTTAAGAAAAGGTGTCTACAAGTTAAAGCAGATAACTATAACAGAAAGTTAAAAAATATGAAAATACATGAAGCTGGTTACAGTGGAGTAAGAGAGAACAAAGAGAGAGAACTTATGTATTGAATTGATCCATTATAGGTTGTGTACAACCATTTTATGCATAATTGATTGCATAACTTTGTAAGAGGTTGTAGCCTCCATTTGCATTGGGTTGTAGTTCAGATCAAGGTGTTGTAGCATCCCTAAATTTGTTGCTTCTAAAACAGGGAGTTGAAGCTTCCTTGGGGTTGTAGCCCTCAAAACTTGTAACTGAACTTTGATGCTTGTTAGGCTGGACTAGGATAGTAGATCCTAGCAGCATTTTTCACCGTGGTTTTTCCCATCTTGGGTTTTACATGTATATCTGGTGTCATGTGTTGATCTCTCTTGTGCTTGTGGTTATTATATATGTTCGTATTTTAATCTACACATTTAAGTTTAAGGTTGAATCTACAAAAAAATTTAAGGACTAAAATTTTTAATATCTACTAATTCAACCCCCTCTTAGTAGAGGGTGAAGCCACAATAGTGGTTTACAATTTAATGGAGGAAGGAAAACTAAGAAAAAATGACCCCATGGCAAAAAAATTGGTTTTAGGGGTTCGAATGAACCTACAAGTTTGACCGAACTAAAAAGGGGTTCAACCGAACTTGGGTTTGAGTGAACCCGTTAATTACTGGGCCAACATTTCCCACCAAAAAATCAATAGAAAAATGCATATTGAAGGGGGTTCGAACAAACCCCTAGGGGTTTGCTCGAACCCCCCTTATTCCTTATTCTCCCCCTGAAACACAAAAAAACCTAAATTTTTATGCTTCAAAGTTTGGGTTGAGGATGAAAATGGAGGAGTCTTCACAAACCCAACTGGAATTAGGTATTCCTCGAAACGAGCTATCCAACGAATATAATTTTAATATGTTTTATTTTTATTATGTATTTGTTTTTTTAGTTTTATTAAACATAGGTTTTTCATCAAAAATGAAGCTCTTTCTTCTGCACATGTGGAAAAATAGCAGATTATCAAAAAAAAAAATTGAAAAATATGAGTGCACCAGATATTGATGTCCTTGATCCAACAAAAACAAATTGAATTTCGATATATTTACAAAAAAGGTTACATGTTATATGGTCGCACTATGTCTGAATTGTAATTGGTTTGACTTTGAAACTTGATTAAAGAAAAAATATTCAATAAAAAACTATCTAATTAAGTGGAAGCACTAGATATCGAAGTTAAAAATCTAAATTCGAAAGAGTTAGAATATTATCCTTCATGTAAAAAAAATTATGTGTTATACGGTGTGCGTCACTTTTGAAAAATGTTGTTTTATGAAAAAAAACCAGTTTTCGTGGGAGATGGAAAAAGAAGTGCAATCTGATTCCAAAAATTTTGAAAAAAATATTTTTAGAATCTAATGACAAAATGTGACAAGACTCTAGTTTGCATCATCTTCAAATTCCTCACGGTTTAGCCACTATAGGTGCTCGAATGTGAATATTTAGTTAAAAAATAATAATTTTAGTGTCCAAATTGGCCAAAAATTGTAAACCACTATTGTGGGATCACCCTAGATCATTGTGTTCTAACATCCTTGGCACTAATGGATACATTCCTCCTCATCTCTTCAAAAAGAAATGAACCCACCACATCTTCAGTGTTCAATATAATAGAATTACTCCCAATAGCCATAACAAGAGAATCCCATGAATCAAGAAAAGAACAAAGAAAGATCTGACATTTCTCTTCCTCATCCATTTTGACACCAATCGATTCCAACTGAGCCACCAACATATTGAATTCTTCCAAGTGGTTTGTAATTTTTCCACCTTCTTCCATTCTCGAGGAATATAATTTCTTCCTCAAGAAAATCTTGTTCACAAAAGATTTAGCTTGATGCATCTCACCAAGCTTCTTCCATAGTTTATGTGCAGAGGTCTCTTCATGGAAATTGGTTAAAACAAAGTCTTCCAAGCACAATCTAATTAGACCCTTGGCTTTACAGTCCATAACATCACATTGAGCATCCTGAGTAGGATTTGTAGGCCTTGAAACATTCTCATCAATAGCATCCCACAGATCTCGATCTATCAACAAATCCTCCATCTTCAACTTCCACATTTCAAAATTATTTCTAAAAAATTTATCCACCTTTATTATCGTTGATGAACTTTCCATCTGAAAATTCTTGCAACAAGATCACAAAGTGTCTTCTACACAAGCTCCCACTAAATCTAGATTAGTTCAAAAAACCCAAAAACCCACAACTGAAACCAAAGGTGATCAAGCTCTAATATCACTTGTAAGGAAGCTAAGGTAGCAAAAGAACTTCCTACATTAATCTTGAGAGGAGAATAGTGCAAAACTTTTACTAATCTTTAACAGTTACAAAAACTTAAACAAAAATATTGTGCATACCACAACACAATGATTTACGTGGGAAAATCCCTTTCAGAAGAAAAACCCCACACTCCAAAATCCTCCCAATTTATATTATTCAAAATTCACAAAGATTAGAATATACTTACAAAGCAAGCTTCTCACAGGAGTATCACCACTCAGAGATCCAAAGGCAACACAGCTGCTATCAGACTCTCAGAATACATGGCAATACATAGTCGTAGTACAATGCCCTTATTAAATAGGGTTTCCTTCTATGGAAAGTTGAGCTAATAAAATATTGGCCATCACATATGAGACATAATGAGGAATGGTCTTGATTTACAATAATAAAATATAAATAAAATTTTCCTTTTAGGGGCGTTGTCCTTGATCCCCCACTAGGGCACACTGCCCCTAGACCCTAGCTAGGGGATGATCCCCCTAGACTCCTCATGGGTGAGGAGGGGAGATCCCCCCATGCGCCCCATCATCGTCGATTGAATAGTACCTTAAGTATCAATAGTACCTTATGTAATTGCAAGGTTGGGACACATTTTCTCAACAAAGGTAGCCTAGGTGGCATCCAGAGAAAAATAATAGTACATAAGAAGTAGAGATTAGTTGTTATCATTAGATTGAGTATTTTATTATTATAGAATATTATTGGAGGTATCCCCATCAAAGTGGTTTTAGATCTTGTGCTCTAAAAGTGGAATATTATTATAAAATATTTTCAAAATATTTCCTATTATATTCTTCTATTCTATAAGCTTTTTGTTACAACACCCCCTATTATTTCCTCTTGGTTTGTGTGCATCCTTTCAAGGTCTTCCTCTTCTCACATAGCACTAGTTTTCCTAGGCATTTTCCCTTATATATCATTATGTGCCCTATTTCTCCCCTAACCTCACATCTTTTGGTTTTTTAGGTCTCTTTTCTCTTTTCTACATGGCCTATAATAGCTAGTATCCTTCGCCCTTTTCTATGTTCACTCTATTTTCCTCATGTTCATCTATTGTAACCTTCCTTGCTATATACTCTCTTTGTTCTCTATGTTTATTCTTGTTAGAAATTTCTCTCTCCCACTCTATTTATATTTTCTCTCTTACCCTAAAATCTAATAAGATATACACATAATAATTCTTATAAGACAAAATAGAAGATAGGAATCACAACACAAGAGGTATTTGTGGCCTAAGATCTAATATCTAATATATGTAGAAATAGAATAAACCCTTTAGGTAGAGTAATATTGTATGGTACGCCTTATGGAAGAATCCACTTCACGCTATGTCTCCAAGAGATCCCAAACACAATAGATCATACTCATCACATATCCTTACAACAATATTAACTTTCTTCATATATATCTCCTCCTAACAACATAATGAAGGGGTAATCCCAATGAATGCATACTCATTAGCTAATATAATCAATCACACAAGTTCACCACATTATAAAATATAAAAAACTTAAGGTATATGTGTCACATGTTGACGTAGATTCATTAATCTAAATGCATTATAATAGCATATCCCAAAATACATAACAAACTCCTTTCCTTTTCCTTTCCTTTGCCTTTCAAACTCCGAGAACTCTCTCTCTCCTACATACCTAATCCTTCTTTTGAATTTATTGTCCTTGTCTAACAATACCCACCTAATTTGATCATTCAAAATTTATCCTTTTCCCTCCTTTGGTTCTCTCCATTTTTGTATTGAGCCTCTCTTCATTTTTTTTTATTTTTTTATTTTTTAATTTCAAAATCAAAGCAAATAAATTATTGCCCAATTGTATTGGAATCCTTTCTTGAAACAATCTAGATGCCAAGGGGATTAGTTAGATGTAGATTTAGACAAAATCAACTTCCTCTAGATAACCTTTCACCTATACACATTCTCTACCAAGACCCTACCAACAACAAATACATAAACAAATATTACTCTCATGCTTTTAATTTTTTGTATGCAAATCCATCAGTCCAGAATACTCTTACATAGTATAATAAAATTCATACCCTAACCCTTACACACACATACATATACAATCTAGAATAAATACAGTAGACAAAAGCAAAATAGCACAATAAAACTCAAACCTTAAAAGAAAAAAGATAAAGCCATGTTTTGTTTATATAGAATACAATTTCAGTTACTCCATCATCTCTAAAGAAGCACACATTTTGGTTCTATTTGCCCAGAAATTTACAGTTGAAGAGGTGGGTGAAATGTATGCAGTCTACTTGAGTTGGAATCTGTCTTCCAAAAGTCTACCCACATGTTTTTATGATGTTTTAGGTATTATCTATCCAATAAGAAACTTTCCGACAGCTCAAATACTCTGAAATCCCATGGACCGTACGTCACTTGGTCATAAGCATTGAATTGTAGCCTGGTTTCTGGTGTACCAAACTCTGTGAGACAGAGAAATATAACTTACACATCATTGTAATGTACAAGGAAAAAATAAATGTAATACGCCCATGCCTAACTCGTGTAGGTCCAAAGAAGGAGATTTTGACGTCCTGCTGCAAATGAAAATAACGCTCATACAATATCAGTGGGCCAAATAAAAAAACAATTATAAATTTTACTTTTGTTTAGTTATCTATAATAAATAAAAAATTAGAAATAATGTTTTGAGATGTTATTTGATTGGTCAATAGAAAAAAAAAATGGGAGCTTAGTGGAAGAAGTATTTTGTATATGTGATTTTCATTTTGGTAGATGTATGATTTTGATATTGAATATTAAATGTTTTCGTCTAAGATTTTCAAAAGTCAAACATAAGATGTGGTTTTCACACCTCAAAGATATACATTTCATTGCTATGCAATTAGTGTATTATATGAACACATTTTATTATAGCTCTCTACCCCCCATCTCTTATAAACTGTAGTGTGTTGTTAAACTTTTTTCATGTGACCAGTGACGTCGGTGCAACACACCTCTAGTACCACAGGGACAGAGGGGAGACTGGACCTCGTGTCCTCTTTCCTACAACATGATGTTTTAGCCAATCAAGCTAGGCCCTCCACCCCACTCCTTTTTATGAATTGGGGTGATAGAGGACATTTTATTATAGTTAGCAATATTATATTGTAGTTATTAATATGTATGTAATATCATATAAATAATATTTATTTTGACAGTTATGATTTTAGACAACAATGAGTATTATTATTATAAATATAAAAATAAAATTGTATAGGAAACTATACCAATTTCATTTAAAATGGACATTTATTGAATGGTTCTCTGAAGTATTATCTTAGAGACAAGGATTGCATAGACATTTGAAATCTAGCATCATCTAACACTATTTTTCACATCATCTTCTATCACCACATCACTACATTATTAACTAATAACATGATTTTTATTATATAATTAATTAGATCAATTTCCCTTCAACATAAATAGAAATTAACCCATCTTTGCTAATTAATTAAATAATTTTTATTGTTTAATTAACCATTCATATTCTTTTGTCCCAAAATAAATAAAATAAAATATTTTTTTCTTACTTTAAATAAGATGAAACATATATCCTATTCATTTCTCTATCCTCAAAATAAATGAAAAATTTAAATACATGACCAACTAAAAGCAAAAGTCAAACTAACTATACATCTCCATCATCCATCTTTGTGCTACATCTTTATATTTTAACCATTCACCTAAAGATAACCCTAAAACCTAAGATTTAATAAACTCATCTTAATTAATCCTAAATATCCATTTGTAATCAATCTCAAACCTTCATCTTTTAGCTTATTTTATAATGGTAAGGCATCTCAACCAAAAAATTTCATACTACAACATTAAACTTAGACCATTCATATTTCAATCAAGAATATAAAATTTATTATCAATCTCTCATCATGGGGGATAGGTCTTGAGCTTAATGTTACATGCTACCTAAGTCATACACAATCATATAAGAAAATTCATAAAACAAAGGAGATCTCTTGCTTGGTAAGTAAAAGGAGATAATTATTCAATTTAGTATTTCTTAGCTCAACCCAAGGTTACACTTGATTTACAATAAAGGGTAATATTGGTTTAATATTCTTATAGTTTATTCTAAGTTTAGCATTTACAAATAGCAACCGTTTCTCTTCATTTTTCTTATTTTCTATGTAACAAGTATTTTTTATACTGAAGTAGTTTTCAAATGAGAATGATAGCAATAATTATAATGTGATGAGAAACTCAAATCTAGTAGTTAATGTCTAGTTAACCCATATCTATTATGGACACCTACATCTATTATGGCCTTTTTCTAATGTTTACCCATGCAAATTATGCATGCTTAGAGCCCATACCATTTTGAATATAATTTATACATGATCACCTCTTGTAATTGATGTAACATGAACAAACTTTGGGTTATTTTATCCCATAATAGACCTACATAAATAAATAAAATTATGACCATACAAATGGCAAGTCAAGTGATCTAGTACCTTCAAAATAGATTATATTATTTATAGTATAAACTTTTCCATTAACAAAGCCAACGGCCACCCATTAATTGCAAAGCACCATTATGTATTAGGAAACATTCTTAATGTTGAATTATCTAGATGATCATCATCATCCTTGTGTGATTATGTGTGGACAAAATATGTAGGTAAATAGTGTCCAACTAGTGTGGTCAATAAGTTTAACATTCCCTTACTATGGAGAATGAAAATATTATTTATTACATGTAAAAATATTGATTTATCAAACAATACATATTTCCTTATTATTGATAGAGATGTTTTGTGTCCCATGATGACATATCATTTTCATATGTTCCTAATCATTTAAAATATATGAAATATCATATATATTAATCTAACTTGTTCTAATTTATGTTTATATTGATGAAAAACTAAGTCCAAGTTCATAACTATTTAGAATGTATCCCATGATGCTTTGTCATAAGCGATATCTATAATCAAGAATAATATAAATTATAAATGTTAAAATATATATGGTTATGTTAGAAACTAATTAATTTTTGACATGTAAATTAGAAATTTGATATGAAGTAGAACAACCAAGTTCATATACATGCATACAATGGTATGTCCTTCATAAGAGGTAATTGGGTGAGATAATTAAAAATGATAATTAACCTTCCACAAAAATATTTTATGCCACATGAATGCAATTCTACTAATGGTTGTCAACTTAAAGGTTGTGTATTTTTAATAAGCTTATTTAAGATTTTCCATTAAAAAAATTATTAATATAAGCTACATTTATAGGGTGCAATACCTTTGACACAAAAATATCTACGAATCAGAGTTCATTAGATCAAAATAAAAAAACATGACCAATTATAGAAGATAGATAGTATGCAAAAACAACACAGAGACAACAAACCAAAAACCCCCAAAAAACAAATAGAAACCACCCCATCACCTAGCAAGATTCTCCAATTCCTCCATGAGGAATTTATACACATCCCCACTAGTTAGGCTAGTAAGATTCAGTAGCATTCTTTTTAACTTCATCCTTTAACACCATAGATAGAGTGACAACCAAGTGATGAATAACCTTTATGGTGAATTGATTCATTCTATTGAGATTCCTTTCCAAGGTGAAAAACACACTAGTAGGCCATTAAAGGCTTCCTCCTTTGCAACATCTAACTTGTTAGTCTCTTCATCCAAAATTTGGTGATTGGAGGAGGTCATGGTGGGATCTTCTAGAATCATCTAATTAAGCTCTAGAAAGAGACTGGGTCCCTCTATGTACTCCTTTGTTTCCTCCATTGTATCATGCTTTCTTTCATCCTGTTCTTTTGCATGCTTTGAGCTACCAGAAATTTCATCAACCTAGACCTCCAACATATGTTTAGCCAGCTAGTTGGACCTCCTAATGCTAGTCAAACAATTATCCATGCTCGTTGCCACCACAGGTTCCTCCTCAGAGTCTTTAGACCTAGTTTCCTCATCATTTTTAGTGGGTGGTTCTTCAACATAGAAGTTTATGCCCTTTTTCCTCTTTTTTTGTTCAACTTTGGTTTTGGCGAGCATTTTTCTACCATTCTTAGTAGGGGTGTTCTTTAGTTCACATAGTCCAACTACAGCATTGGTTTGAGCTTTCCCAACACTTCATTTCTTCTTTCTTAGCAAGAGGTTTGGGTTTAGTATCTTCAAGGGGTTGGTTGGTAATGGGGGGTAGTTTCCTCTTCGATCCCACAAAAACAATAGGCAAAGGTTTCAAAGGAGAAGGATAAGAGGTCTCAGGTTCCTCAACTCTAGTGGTAGATAGGTTTTGGAGGGAAAAGGGCTAAATGAAACTGATAAAGGTGAAGGATGATACCTTGGTGATGGGGTAATGGGGGTTTCTTATAATTATTGGTAGCAAGATCTAGGGTTTCCTTGACAAAGCTTTCAAGGGATGAAAGCGGAAAAATGGGAAGCTAATAAGTAGCCTATGGCATAAATGGTTTAGAAGTGGAAAATGATAGAAATAGTAACATTTAAGGTGGCCTTCTAAAGTGATATATTTCATAAGAACAAGGAAAAACTAATCCCAAAGGCGCGGGGAGTTTTCTCTAGTTGTATCTTGCATGTAATTTAGTGGGTTGTTGGTTCTCCTTGAAGAAAGTCTACAAAATTTCCATGTCCTGCACCTTAGTATGTTTCTTAAGCTTCTTCCTAGTGTAGGGAATCCTTGTGGCTTTGGAAATAGTGTCCTCACTCACCTCAAACAAAATTCCCCCTTAGTAACCCTTCTATCACACCAACTACTGGAAAATTAAGTGGAAAGATTCCCATCATGACATTTTAAACTCTCCATTAGGGGGGATAAACCACCTTCCATGTAGATGTGCCAAAAAAGAGCATCACAATGAAATTCCTCGTAGGAGCCTGGTTCGGTTCTCAAATGATAACCACCCATTTTCAAACACAGAGCATAGTGAATGGTAACAAAGGTAAGAAAGATGGAGTTTTTTTCAAATTGCAGAAAGGGTAGTCAAAATGAAATCTTGTCTAAAGATAAACCGTCATAAGAAATCTTCATATTCTACCTAATTAAGGTGATGAGATCTTCCCATGTATAATTAGGCATTTCCAAAGGACTTAGGATAGCAGAGCAATCACAAGGAGTGATGGAGTACTTCGAGGAAGAGTAAATAGCCATCATGACACCGAAAGTAATTATTATCGAGCCATGATAAAACAAAGGTTTGGAAGGGTGTAGAAATATATCAACCACTCGCATGTTCCAAATAAATAAAAGAATATTAATATCAGGAGAAACCTCATACACACATGTGAGAATAAAACACATTGACTTAAACCTATGATAGAACATATCTTGGAGTTCATGAAACCTAAAAATGTTCTATCTAGATCTAAACATGGATATGAGGTCCCTCCAAAATAACCTCTCATTTTTTTCATCTTGAGACTATTTGGCCATTCCAAGAATTAATGCATTCTTGCAAAAAACTTATTTGAGGGTAGTGTAAACATGCCAACAAACATATTTTGTCTTCTCTACATTGTGGATCCAAAATTTACCTATGCCAAAATATTAATGTGGGTGTTTGAATTCTAGGGGAGCTCCTAGTTCATTCCTCAATTCTCTTTATTGTTCTAGGATACATTGTTCAAAAGAAAATTCTTAAGATCCTTGAGAGAAAAATAACTATATATAACAAAGTAGTTTTCAGATTTCATGACACCTACAAATTTTCTATATATATCTATAGGTGGATTTTGGGTCCCTCCATAACAACCTCTTACTTTTTTCCATCTCCAAATTATTTGGCCATGCCAAAAGTGAATTCATTCTTACAAAAAGTATCATTTGAGAGTAGTACAAACATGCCAACAAGCATATTTTTTGTTCCATGTATCATGGGATTGAAATGAATGTTTCAACACATCAAGGTGGGTAGTTGAATTCTAGGGGAGGAGTTTTCTTGTTCTCTAGGTCTTTCAATCCTTCCAAGCTATATTATTCTAAGGAAATCTCTTAAAAGACATCAAATTAAAAACTACTAATACATGATCAATAAATTCTCATAGTTTTGGATCTTATGAATGTGTTTTCTAGACCTACAAGTGGATATAATTCTAGCATAATACCCTTTCTCATTTTTTGTCATCTTGAAACCATTTTACTATACCAAGAATGAATGCATTCTTACAAACAGTTTCATTTGAGAGTGGTGAAAATGTTCCAACAAGCATATTTCTCATTATGTGTATTGTGGGGCCAAAATTGTTGTACCAACAAGTTGGGGTGGGTGTGTGAATACTAGGGGATGCCTCAATTCATTCCTTGAGTCTCCCAATCATTCCAAGATAAATTATTTTTGGGTAATCTCTTAAGAGCCTTGAGATAAAAAGCTACCAATATATGAGGGATTAGTTCAAAGAACTCATGACACATACAAATATTCTATGTAAACCTACAAGTGGATATATATTCCCTCCATAATTTCCTATCTCATTTTTTTATAATCTCAACATTGTTTAACCATGCCAAGAAAAAATGCATTATTATCAAATGTTTCATTTGATAGAAAAGTAAACATGCCAACAAAAATATTTTATGCTTTATAAATTGTGGTGCTAAAATGACTACCGAAATGTTGGGGTAGGTAGGTGAATTATAATGGAGGCCTCAATTCATTCCTTCAGTCTCTCAATCCTTGTAGGCTACATTATTTCGAGGTAGTATCTTAAGAGCTCTAAGAGAAAAATATTTTCAATCTATGACATAGTAGTTCTTAAATTTCATGGAAGCTATACTTTTTTTGTTTAGAAATACAAGTGGATAGAGGTCCTTCCACAGTAACCTCTCTTAGTTTTTATCATCTCGAAACCTTTTGATCATTCCAAGAATGAATGAATTCTTGTTAAAAACATCATATGAGAGTAGTGTAAATGTGATAACAAGCATATTTTATGTTTTGTGCATTGTTGGGTCAAACTAGATATACCAAAAAATCGAGGTGGTTTGGTGAATTCTAGGAGAGGCCCCCATTCATTCCTTGTGTTTCCCATTTTTTCTAGGCTACATTATTTTTTGATAGTCTTTTAAGAGCCCTAAGAGAAAATATTCAATCTATAACAAAGTAGTTTTCAAAGTTTGTGGAACCCGTGAATGTTTCATCTAGACCTATATGTGGATATGAGATCCCTCCATAATAACCTTTCTCATTTTTTTTCATTCTGACATCATTTGACTATACCAAGAATGAAAGCATACTTACAAAATGTTTCATTGAAAGAACTATGAACGTGTCAACAAGCATATTTTATATTTTATGTGTTGTGAGGCTAAATACACTATGTCAACACATCAAGATGGATGGGTAAATTCTAGAGGCCTTAGTTCATTGCTCAAGTCTTTGAATCCTTCTAGGTTACATTATTTTAAGGCAGTCTTTTAAGACCCATGAGAGAAAAATACTATCAATTTATGACATATTAATTCCTTGTGTTTGTGACACCTAAAAGTATTTTATCTAGACCTAAAAGTGTATATGGGGTCACTTCATAATAACCTCTATTTATTTTTTCATCTCAACACCATTTGAACATACCAAGAATAAATGCATTATGGAAGAAATGCATCATTTAAGAGTATTGTAAGCATTCCAACAAGAATATTTTATGTTTAATATATCATGGAGCTAAACCAACTATGCCAATAAATAGCATTATGCGGGTGAATAATGGGCGAGGCCTTAGTTTTTTCCATATATCTCTGAATTCTTTAGGTCTACATTATTGTGGGGAAATCTCTTAAGATCCTTAAGAGAAAAAAATTATCAATCTATGATAGAGTAGTTCTCAGAGTTTGTGGCACCTAAAAATGTTCCATATGGATGTATAGGTGTATATGGGGTCCTTCCATAATAACCTCTCTTATTTTTCATCATCTTGACACTATTTGATTGTTTCAAGAATGAATGCATTCTTGCAAAAAGCATCATTTGAGAGTAGTGTAAATGTGCCAATGTAAGCATATTTTGTGTTTCATGCATCATGGGGTTGAACCAACTATGCTAACACATTAAGGTGGGAAAGTGAGTACTCAGGGATGTCTCATTTCATTCCATGGACTATTTCAATCATTCTAGGCTTTATTATTTTGAGAGTCTCCTATAATCCCTAAGAGAAAAAATTTCAATCTATGACAAATTAGTTCTCAATTTTTGTAGTAACTATGAATATTATGTTTAGAATTATCTAAATATGTTAGGTTTCTATAGAGTAATATATCTTATTTTTTACCAATATTATACCATTAAATGATCATGTCAAGAATGAAATAATTTTTATAAAAAGAATCATTAGAGAGTAGTATAAATGTACCAAAATGCATATTTTGTGTTTTTTGCATCATGGGGATTAACCAACTACACTGAAATATCAGAGTAGGTGAGTTAATACTACTAGAGGCCTAATTTTATTCCTTAGGTATCTCAATCCTTCTAAGCTACAATACACTAAGGCACTCTCTTAAGAGCTCGAAGAGAAAAAACTTTTCAAACTTTTACCTACCTATTATCTCAATCCATGCCACCTATGAATGTTCTATCTAGACCTACTAGTGGATTTTGAATCCCTTTATAGTACCCTATCTTATTTTTGGCCAAATTTATACCATTTTACCTTGTCAAAAATGAGCACATTCTTTTAAAATGCATCATTTAAGAGCACCATAAAGGTGTTGTGTGCAGGTGATTTTTTCCCATCTAAAATGCACTAAATCTAACTAAAATCATGCAAAAGACAAAAACAACTACAAACACTCAATTTTGGGGTAAAATGATGAAACTCAAGTTGAAAATGAAGATAAATAGTAGAAATCACCTTGTTGAGTTTGATAGCTTCATTTTCCCCTTTGGATGAGTTGATTTGTGTTCTCTATCATGATTTCGACATCATAATGGCTTATTTTTGCTTGATTTGGATGCAAATATTATTGGATTTTTCTATGGTTTTATGAGTTTGTGAGAGATTTTGTGTTTGCATAAGGGTTTAATGAGTGTGGTATATTTCTGAAAATGACTAAGTGTTTATTCATTTAGCCAAGGAAGATGGGAATGGATAGTGGAGATTGAGGAAAAGATTAGATCAAGGGTTGAGATTCCTTGAGGCCTCTCAACCCACAAGATGATGACACTTGTCATAATGTGGGTACATGAGACAAGATGGGAGTACTTGGTAGCTACCATAGGTAATGGATGTGGCAAAAGATAATTAAAAATTCCCTTATGGTCCCCATGGGGGTGGTAAAAGGAATTAAAAATTCCTTGGGGGATGGGAGAGGAATAAAAAATTCCTCCAAGTACCTTGGGAAAACAAAATGGAATTAAAAATTTAATATGGGCATGGGTAGTATTTATTAGGGGTTTGACCAAGGGGTTTGATTAGGCTAGATAATCAATGGATTAGAATGTGAAAGTGATGGATTAGGTAGGTGATTAGGTGGGTAATGATGATTAAGGATCCACTTGCATATTATGGAGGATGTGACACTTTCCTAACCAAGGACTAGGAATGTGCACATCTTTAACCAAGGATTATGAAAATTAATCATGATTAGAAGAAGGTTATGGAGGATGTGACTAGGTGAGAAATTCGGGAAGGAGAATTAAATATTAAATTTAATTCCTAGAAGGTTAATGAAAAATTTAAATTTATTAGTCTATTTACTTAATTTGGAGAGGAAAGGTAAGGCTATAAATTATTTAATTAAATAATTAAATACCTTAGAAAACCTTAGGGGAATGATGAATATTAATTAAATAATGATGATAAATTATTTAATTAATGTGGATGGGAAGATGGAATAGAAAAAAAAGGGATAAATTTGACCAAATGTGAATGGTCAAATTTAGATGTCTATATTTTCCCCTCTTTGAGATAGTGTTACGAAGTAGCATCATTTCAAAGAAGAATAAAAAATATAGCACCTAGAAGAAGATGATTAGATTAGGGAAGGTGCCCTAGTCATTCAAAGGATTGACTAGGAGGAAAGATGATGAGAGTGAAGATGAGGATTAGGATAGAGGATGCCCCCTCAAGAGGACATGTGGGTTTCGGAGAACATGGGTGTGCTCTCAAAATGGATGAGATGATGCAAGATAAATGAGGAAGATGATGCAATATTATGAATATAATTCATGATGGGAGGAGGAAGAGATAATGGAAGGAGAAGATGATAAGCAAGAAAGAACCAAAGGATTCAAGGATAAACATGTTGTTTCCCTGGTCAAACTACAATACAAAAGTGATTGATGATGGATGGAGTGTTCTTGACGTGGGCATGATATATCCTAAAACAACACAAGGATTGGGAAGGAGACATCCCAATTATGATGATGAAATTTTTTTTTATGTGGGAACAGTATATCCTAAAATATCACAAGGATTGGGAAGGATACATATTGATGATGCTAATGATGATGGGAGTGTTGTTGATGTGGAAATGATATATCTTGAAATAACACAAGGATTGGAAAGGATACATCTTGATGATGATGATGATGTGTTTAAGATCCAAGCTTACAACAAGGCTATGAACAAGACCAAGGATGTAATTAGATGATTTGTCCTAGATTGAATGGATTAGGATTTTCTTGAGATGTGAGAGGGCTAGGAGCAATATGATTGATGAAATGGAGTGAAAGATTCTTAGAATAACAAATCTATATTATCTAAAACAACTTAATGCAAATGAAATGATGATGAAAGTGTTGGAAAAGATGCTTAGACTAAAAAACTATACTATCTAAAAGAACTTAATACAAATTAAATGATAATGAAAGTGATGGAAAATATTCTTAGAATAACAAATCTATATTATTCTAAACAACTTACATAATAATGAAATGATGATGCTAGAAAATATGAATGGATGATAGGTGGAGCAAAAGTGTACTAGTCAAAACTAAGAAAACCTAATAGGGAAATGGATGGGAAGGCCTCACTTGCACAATCAAGACCCAATTATTTGGAAAGAAAATGATAGGAATGAGGATGAAATGATAGAGGGAAATAATTGATGGTAAAACGGGAGATGGAGGAGATAAAAGTAGAGTGACCAAATCAAGAAATTTAATTGTTATGCATTATGATTCGATGTAATAAGCACAATTAATTTGATATAATATGAAATACTATGCACTAGGCTATAAGGAACCAAGGACAGTTTGTGTCTCATGCATAGGATTGACACAACAAACTAAAAGGTTAGGCCAACATCCCAAAGTCACAAAGGGCTTTGGTGGGGCTAATATTGAAAAACCATAAACACAAAGGATAACTTATTGTAACATAAGACCACGAGGATCTTGGTGGGTACTATGTGGGATAACCAAGAAAACATGATCACACTAAAAACCAAGATATGCCCCTAGTTTTACCAATCAAAGTGCACCATGATATGATGGATTGTGGCAACCTTGACTGGGTATAGTAGGAAGCTAAAATGATAAAAAAAAATGCAAAAGAACCAAGAAATTGCAATAAATCTCAAATATCCTTTTCCATGAGGATGATAGGTGGATTTGATTGATATGGTCTGATGTGAGGAGTGATATATCTTGAAAAGACCAAATATGGATAGGATTGATGAGGATCAATTTGACATTGGATACTTAAGATATATTTAAACCTTAGGGGGATAATGAAAATTCTTATAGGAACCAGTTAAATAGGATCTCTTGATGGCATGAAAAAAATGAAGATAGACCCTAAAGGATAGACCTAGGCCTCTAGGGCTCATCAATGATGGTCTTTCCTGCGTGAAAGAACAGAGACAACGTAGTTCGACTGACCTAGAGGATGGATGATGGAAAATGTAATGTATAACCTAATGATAAGTAGATACAATGATAGAATCTATATGATGACACAAGATTGACCTTGTGGATAGGAGGGTCAATATATGCGATAGAATTACAATTGAGTGAAGCTCGGGAATGGGATAGTTATCCCTCAGAAGATGAAATGGGAGGATGGTAGGATGGATAGATAAGTGATGAAAAGTGATAGGGGATTATGAAGATGTGTGAAATAGGTAGGAGTGATGATAGTGAGATAAATAGTATTATATTACATTGGGGTAGCATGTAGTGAGATACTAATGATAAGGGATTATGGATAGGAAGATTATATGATAGGATGAATTACATGGATAGAGGATTAGGAGATACTTGATGTGGATATGGTAGAATGATAGGATGGATATATAGGAAGATAATAATTTGGAGATGGAATGTATTAGTGAATGGATGGATGGGAAGATAAGGATTTGGAGATGGAAGGATCATGGGATGAAGGAATGAAGGGATGAAGGCTTTGGAAGTAGTAATGGAAGGAGGATATGGAAATAATCATAGTGAGATGGAAGGGATGATAGAATGAAAAAATGATGTATCCAAGGACCATGTTGCAAAGGAAGAAAATTCCCCACTCTAGATATATCACATGTGATGAGGAAAGAGGGATAGAAGATAGAATGGGTAGATAAGGAAAGGAGATGGATTGTAGCATGATGGGTGGATAAGGGAGGGAGATGGATGTGGATGGGATGGAATGGATAAGGAAGGTAGATTTATGATATCATGATGGGTGGAAAAGTAATATGAGTGTGTGGATAGAGGGAATGTATGCCAAGAGGTGTCCAAAGCATGTATATATATTTTCCCTTGTATTTATCAAGATCACAAGGAAGATGGATGGATTGGGATAAATGGGGTATGGTAGGTAGGATGGGTAATATAGGTGGAGTTTCCCCCAAATATGGAAATAAAAATGGATGGGTAATTTACACATGATTCATATTTACCAATTTTTCATCATGGTAATTGTCCAAGGTGCTTGTTTACCAGGTTTTCACCATTAGACAATTTTTTCTCTTTACTTTTTTTTCAAGTTTTTTGGACTTTTTTTTTTATATATATTTTGTTTTTGGAATGTGTGTGGATGGATATGGATGAAGATATGGATGTGGATAAGTGAATTTGGAATATATTTGATAACGGGATGGATGAAGGACTCAAGCATAAAGTTCCATATGAGGTAATAAGAGCCTATGTAAGTGACTATTGGATGTTGGTACAACCTTATTAAGATAGACGGATTATGCAAGGGAATGGATTAAAGGGATTTGATGGGGGAGATATGTGGGATAATGGATGGTATTTTGGAAAGTGTATGGATGCAAGAAGGGAAGAGGATTGTGATGGGAGGATGATTTCAGGATCAACATTGTCACATATTATGGTGGATGTGGAATGATAGGATGATTAATTAATGGAGAATGTGGGGATGATGGAGGAGTTAGTGGATTGAATTTTGGGACATAGGGACAAAAATATATTTAAGAGATCAAAGATGGGGATGCACATAGCTTTTGTATTAGAAATTTTGGATGTCATTATAGACTTTTCATTTGAAGGAATTGCATCTTTTTGCTTTGGGATCCACATGGTTTTAATTTTACCTTTGGTGGTACTTTATGGCCTTTGGAATTGATTTGGATTTGGATTGAATTTTTATTTTCTTCATCATGTCTTTTCTATGGGACATGGTGATCTTTAGATTCATGTGGATATTTGGATTCATATGTTTTACTCTAGTAGATCCAAAGTGCTTTAAATAGTAAAGGGATGGGTATGAGGAGATGAATTATATGGAGGGAATATGAGTGGAGTGATAGAGGTATGATTTTGAAGATGGTGTATAGGTGGAGGATTTTGTATGAAGTTAATGGAAATGTGCCTCTATTGATCCTGATTAGGGATTATGAGAGTGGGATGTATATGATGGGTGATAGGGATATGTGAGTGATGGATTAGGGGATGAGTAGGATGAGATGGAGGAGGTGATTTTTTGATATAAGGTCCTAAAATGGACTTAGTAGAAGGAGGATGTGTGATGGTGGATGGAGGGACATAAGGACCCAAAATAGACTTAGTAGATGGAGGATGCGTGATGGTGGATGGAGGGACATAAGGACCCAAAATGGATTTGAAGGATGAAGGATGAATATGGATGGTTGTTTTGAGGTGATATGATGGAGGATGGGGATAGAGAAAAAAAATTTGGTGGAGTGATGGGAAGAGCCTATTATTCTTTTGGAAGAGGCTTGCTTAGATTGGATAAAGGTTGTATACCAACATTTTTGGATCAATTGTGAACCTTGAGATATGTAACCAAGGCCTTATGCATGGGGATTTTATTTGACATGGATGGGATCTAATATACCTTTCTCATGAAGGCATAAGATTTACCTTGATATTTCATAGTCTTAAGAATTTGGTTTATAATAGGATGATTGTTATATTGGAAGCAAGATATGAATCCATTATTAGGTGTGGAAGATGGAAAGTGTATATCCTTTGTTCTTCTATTTCAAGAGAACCACCATGGATGAATATAAGAGGACCAAGGGGATACAGGGGTGGTGTTGGGAGATTTTTGATAGGGGGTGATGAAGGATCAAGAGGTGGAATAGATGGGATGGTGGAAGTATATTTGGAAGAGGGGATATGATGGAGGAGGGGGATAGAGATAAAAAAAAATTGGAGTGATGGGAAGAGCCTATTATTCTTTTGGAAGAGGCTCACTTAGATTGGATAAAGGTTGTGCCAACATTTTTGGATTAATTGTGAACCTTGAGATATGTAACCTTTTTAGATTGGAGGCTCGCTTGAGGTGATATGATGGAGGAGGGGGATAGAGATAAATGTTTTGGTGGAGTGATGGGAAGAGACTATTATTCTTTTGGGAGAGGCTCACTTAGATTGGATAAAGGTTGTACCAACATTTTTGGATCAATTGTGAGCCTTGAGATATGTAACCAAGGCCTTATGCATGGGGATTTTATTTGAGATAATAGGATTATTGTTATATTGGAAGCAAGATATGAATCCATTATTAGGTGGGGAAGATGGAAAGTGTATATGCTTTGTTCTTCTATTTCAAGAGAACCACCATGGATGAATATAAGAGTACCAATGGGATATGGGGGTGGTGTTGGGAGAGTTTGGATAGGGGATGATGAAGGATCAAGAGGTGGAATAGATGGGATGGTGGGTATAGATTTGGAAGAGGGGGTGATAAGGATTCATGAGAGGTAGCATGGTATGGAGAGGATGAGGTAATATGATCTTGAGATGCAGTAGGTGAGATGGTAGAATCTTGATTTAGAGGATTGGGTGATAAGGGATCATGAGTGGGATTAGGTGGGATGGTAGTATCTTGATTTGGATGAGAAGTATTGGTATTTTTTGGAACAAGCTCTTGGCATGCTTCAACTTGTGTGGGTGGTTTGATGGTGGAGAATTTTTGGATGGACTTTGTTATTTTTTAGAACCAAACTTAATCTCACCAGATGCCTATGAATTTACCATAATTCAATAATTAGCAAAGGTAAGGATTGTTAGGCCTTTACTTCTACTCTTTGGGCTTTGTGAAACCCAGGAGGGTGATCCTGACAATGTTTAGATGATACTCTTGTGCCATTTTACCATGAACATTATATGATAAATAGATGCATTCCTTTCAACCGCAAATAGACATAATTCTTCAATAATTTGGAAAATCCTTTACCAAATTATTATCTAGAAGCTAGGAATTGGTAGATCTCATACAACTTTACAACAATTTATGGTATGTAAGTTATTTTCAATATGAATTTATTCTTTGACAGGTAAGATCAACTCAATTGACTTCTAAGATGGCCAAATTAACAAAATAGTGCTTTATCCTTGGGTGATAGACTCATATTTGCAACAAACTATAATACCTCAGCAAATAAACTTAGCATTTAAAGACTATTGTTATATTGCTTTGCAATAAAACAACTCGGGATAGCCAAAATATAAACTACTTAGCAATCCTAATACTCCATCACACAAATCAATAATTTCATTTAAGCATTTAATCAGTTCTTTGAACCAAAGAAGAAATAAAATGACACATTCAACCAAAGATATTGAAGACAAATAAAATATCCTTGATCATTTTATTTATAGTCTATGCAACACAGTACATGGGAGAGAAAATGTTTCAGAATTTATGATTTCTATTCATATTCCATTGCTATTGTAAAACAATTATGCCTATTACAAACTAGAATTTGCACCTATGACTCAGAACTATTCTATTTCTTTGTACTTGAATTAACAAAATTCCTCTCACATGAGCTCAAATGCTTAACTATCAAAGGACTTGTGTAATTGGCCTTGAATTCCCATTTATAGAAACATGGGGGTAACAAGCTTCAGGCCAAATTACAATTAAAGTCATATTTTTCATTTGACATACATTTGCATTTGAATTTAAAAATTCCCCAAGCAGATATATTTACATCTTTAAAAAAGGGGGAAAGCATATATGACAAAATTTATTTATATTTGTTGAAGAAAATTTACATGCCTTCCAAAAGGCATACTTCATTCGTTGTAACAACATTAACCATCTTCTTCATGAGCCAAAATTACTCTCCACATGCATGCTCAGTCAATAAAACTTCAAAGAAAGAAAAGCAATTGAAAGGAAAGAAGTAAACCCATCCATGTCAACATTTTCGTCATCAATCATTATGTTGGGGGAAAAATATATTTGCAATACTTTAGCAAAATCCTAATCTATACTATTTCTAGGCTATGCATTTTTTTCTCCCATCCATTAATCACCATGTTTTTCATCATCCTTCATGCACAAGCTCACTCAATATGCTTCTCCAACCATGTGGTGTATTCATCCTCAACTGGCCACGTCATGTCCAGTAGGTTCTGTACTTTTGCATTGTGTTGGGTGTATCTCTTATCAATTAAAGCTATACCCTCAATGAAATTCTCCATTATCACTTTAACTCCAGTCATGTTATCAATATGGGGATTCAACATGGAGTAATCCACAATTCTCAACATCATCTTACCCTGTGAGAGAAAATATCCCAACTCATATTTCCACTTAGAAAACTCATTTAACTCACCTTTATCATCTAGTATTTTTGGCATGCCATGCTCCTCCATATCTCTGAACATTCTTAATTTTTTTTAGAGTTGCACCCCTAACTTCCCATGAAAATTTGTAATTTCATTTATAAGATTCATAGCCTGCAATATTTCAAGAACATTAGTGGGAGCTTCAAGATCTTCTTGCATCCTACACATCATTTCCTTTAGTGTTCCTACTTTGGTGCTCCATTGGCTCCACTCAGTTTGAAAATCCTTCTAAACCTACAAATATTTGATGTTGGCCTCATGGATATTCTTGTACGCATCCCATAAATCATCGGCTCTATTTACCAACTTTGTTACCATATGCTTTAAAACATCCTCAAAAATGTCATTTTCCACTTTAACTATTTCCATTTTGAATTTCTTTGTGTTCTCTTTTTTTTATTTCAATTATTGGTTCAAACTCTGGATCCTCAATGATAGGGTTTCTTTATCCTATGTAGATAAATCATAGGTAGAACTTATCAGAGATGGCAGGCCCTTTTGTGTTGTAGAAAGCACCTTATTGTGTTCATCCATCAACTTGGTGTATCTATCCAACAACCTTTCATAGTTAGCCTCTATAATTTGAGAAATATCCATAGTCAATATTGCAGGATGCATTGCCAATTATGCAGCTGCATGGTAGTCATTTATGTATCCCTTTTCACAACAACTGCTCCAATCTCCTTTTCCACATACTTTATGACCTCAGGCTTCCATATGTTTGGTTCCATAGAACAAATAGCAAGTGTATGTAGCTTTGAGCTGAAACCTAGAAGCCAAAAACTTCATTGTCAAAAACCTTCTCAAAAATAGAGACATCTGGGTCTTTCCTAATTGCATCTAGTGTAATAGAAAATGATATTTCCCATCCAGGAAATCAGAGGACCCCACTTCCTTTCACCAATGTCCTTGCATCTACTAGTGACATAGAAGCAATATCCTGCAATATTTTATCCTCCTCCTCCTTCTCAGCTTATTCTTGCAAGGAGGGATCAAATTTCTCCTAAATGCTTCTTCAATTCTCCTTTTAATATCAGAGTCTTTTAAATAGATGATAAAATCTTTGAATTCCTTGGTCTTGAAGAAAACATCGTCACACATGAAATCATCACAGGCCTTTATCCTAAAATCCTCATCCTTGGCCTCATTGTATTCCCACTTCACAAATCTACTAGGAGGAACCACTATATTCAAGGAATCATCTTTGTCTTTAGGAAATTCCTGATCCACTTCCTGATCCATGGGAATGTGCTCTCTAGACACCTCAGGAACTTGATTCTCACTGATTCACTCACTGAATAAGTCACTAATGGAGTGACTATAGGTTGCTTACCTATCTCTTTTTCCTACACATGGATGCCTTGAGTAGAGGATTGAGCCGGCTGGCTCTTCAACTATGCATCATGGTTTTTTCTTGGCCACCTTGGCCTTTATCTCAACTTCTTTACTTTCTCAAAGAAACTCTTATCATTAAAATCACCAAGCATTAAAATGACGAGCATGATCAAGACATTTCACTGATCTCATAGCAAAAACACACACTTGCGTATAAGGCATTATCAAGACATTTAACCGATGTCTGCATTTGTAGAGGTCAAGACATTAACTAAACCCAAATCTAGCTAACAGATTTCACTCATCCCATGAAATTAACTCCATTCATTATATATCATAAAAGGTTAGAAAAGATCTTTCCACAGATTATACTCAATCATTCTGAATATTCCTCATGTTTTGAAACTTAAAAGTAACTGATAAAATAAAATTGAAAAACCAACTAACTATCCTATAGATTCAACCAACAACTATATATATACAAAATTAAGGGAATCTTATTCAAAGAAACAACTTAACCAAAATCATTAACTCCACTCCCAAATATTTAGAGAGTAGAGTTAAGACTGATTTATTCAACCTATATAATTGAAAAGGAAAATGTATCCTAATAGGACTAAAACTCTGTCAAAATAGAATTGCATGTAAACATACAACCATTTGTCAAAATCCCATAAGTGAAGGAGACCTCTTCTTCAATGTTTATTAACTGGTTATAATAATGCACATTCAACCTTCATCAATTGTCTTTAATCAACAACCATTATGTTCAATTTAACCTAGAGCTCCCCTATTTTGGTGTCCAACATTCCTTTTTCTATGGGTTCATCCTGCAACTGCTATGTGCCATGGTTCCTCTTTAGTTGGAAACAAGTTAATTTTTCAAAGCATGTACACAAGGATGACTATCATAATCAAAACATAGCATTCCATCAAAATTCCATACATATCTCCATATAAATCATACAATACTAATATATTATAGCCATAATTCCATCATTATATTTAAGGTTCAAGTCTATATAAGAGACATGAAAAGATAGTATAATGTAGGAGCATTGTCTAGAAATTTTATCTAAAGTATCTCAAAATATTTATTAAAATAATAGAAAATGAGCTATTATCTGGACCTATCACAAAGAATGTTCATTGAAAACTTACAAACCAATATTCAAGATAAGCTTGGGATGATGAGATTCCCTTCCTTCACTCACTTGTGCTCTACTCTCTGTGACTATCAAAATTTGGTTTGTCATCCTTAAGCAAAAAATTCCTCCAACCATCTTGAAAATTTTGAATCCATACCTCATAAAAATTTCCAACCATTCAAGAAACAAAATAAGGGCTATATACAAATAAATACACCTCAAATAAATCAACACGTTGAATCTCAAGTGCCTACTATAAAAACAAAAAATCCATATCAATTCAAGGACAAGAATAGAAAATTTACTCCATTTCCCAATACCCTTCATTCTATTATGTCGTAACTCTTGGGTAATAACTTAATTACCTTACCTCCTATTAGAACCCCTAATCCTAGTAAGCCTTTACCTCTGAACTATAATCCAAATTTATTTTTCCATTATCACTGAAAAAATGGACATGATATAGAATGATGTATACGCCTTAAAAATATTGTGCAAGACCTCATTGATTCTAATCACATCCAAATTGGTGGTGTTAATGATCAAGGAAAGAAATCTATTGCCCCATCCAACCAAAATTTATAAATCTTTACCAATCCAATTCCAGATCATAACATTACATTTGTTAAATCTAGTGACACCAAGAATAATGTGATGAATGTTGACAATATACAAGACATGAATACTAATAACATGAGTGATAATGAGGATGACATACAAACTATGGTAAAATTCATTGGAATTCAACCTTGTAAGAGCCAAACCAAAATGTCTCTTGACATTGCTTTCTCACAAAATGACATAATTAAACATGCACCTGATGGTCCTCCTTACATATCTGGAATAATCAATGACAAGCCTACCAATGAGATCTTAATTGATCCCATGTGTGTAGATAATGTGATCACCAAAGAATTTTTTTTATGTATGAACTTTATCAAGAATCTTTTGAACAATCAAAAGCATGGATCAAAACACATAATGGTTTTTCTTGCCCTATGATAGGCTCGATCACTCTCCCCGTAAAATTTGGACCGAAGCAATTAAATGTCTCATCTTCCATCATCTTGGTGTCATACCAATTTCGTCTGAAGCTAGGCTACCCATGGCTATACTCCATGGATTTTGTGCCCTCAGTAGTGCATAAATGCTTAATATTTTGATTTGGTAATGGAATTTTCCGTATGGATCATAGCAATTTGAATCCTTTGTCTTCTTGTGGGAATTTCACATTGGATTTATTTTGGCTTGAACCTATGGAAGCTTTTAGAGTAATAAGTTATTATGCTTAATTAATTATATCATATTGATTAATTAATTAAGTCACTTATTCCTTTAGTTACTTAAGCTAAACTTAGGCACATTAATAATTAATTAATTATTAAGTGTGCACACTAGGGTTTCATTTAGGGTTTCCCTTTTAGGGTTTCTTGATCTCCTTCATAAGGATTGATCTCTTTGTAATAATGAATTCTCGAATATAATTATTTGCACATCTTCTTGTAAATCTCTTGCTTTTTTGTTTTTCTCTTCTGTGGAAGGATTATTCTAGTTTGCAAATATGATCTTGGTTTCTAACAGAAGCTATTAAGCTTCATGAGGACTTATTTTTCAAATCTTACCAAAAGTTCAAGGAAAAATGCATAATAGAATTATCTCTTATCAATATCCCTCAACCCATGCTTGAGTCTCCTATCATTGATGAATCCAAGATAATCCATGAAAAATCCTTGACCTATTTCCTATAAGAGACCAAGAAATAACCATACAATTCCTGTTGTGCCTCCTAAGATCAAACAAGTTTATAAACCAAAAAGAGAAAGTGGTTGAACAACCCTCGATGGTTCCTTTTGTTCCTCCCTTGTAGGAAGAAAAGAAACATATAGTTGATAAACATTCTCCAACAAAATAACAACTTGAAAATTGTGCAAAAAGAAATTGAAATACTAAAGAGATTAGGCATAGACATCGTGCTATTGCTTGTAAGTTAAAAGAAGAGAAAAAACCAACAAACCAAGACCAAAATTTAACTCAATCAAAGCATGATGATTCTCCACCTTTTCCATAACAACAAAATGAAACCTTTATGGACATTATCATTAGACCTCTTGTTGTGATTAAATTGGATGATGATGAAGGGATTGTTACGATTGACGAAGAAGTGCATATAATGAGTTGAATGTTATTTTCCTCTTCTATGAGCTTAGACAAGAACAGCCGTGATGATCTTCCTAACAAGAGTGCATCACCATGTGTTGAACCTGGTGATTTTCTATTACAACACTCATTGTTTCCCCTTTGGCTAATCATCCACCTTCCATTTACAATGAACAACATTGGGAAGCAAACAACTTTCTTTAGGTTAGCTCGCATGTGTCTACTAGCTTTATGTCTATTCATGTTCTTTGTGTGATTTCATGTGCATAATGTGATCCCTCGTATTATGCTTCTTGGAAAATATTTATGTTTGTAAGCCTGCTTTGGATGACCCTTGTCACCCCGTTGGTGCAAGGATACAAAGGAAGTGAATCTATTGTGACACTCTTCTATTTGTATCTTCATTCTTCTACCTTTCGTAACTATTATATTTTCATTTATCTTGTGTATTCCTTTTGGGGATGATGCAAAGCTTCGAGACATTTAGGTCTCTTCCATGTTAACTCAAAAGGCTTATCCTTTGTTTTCAATTGCTATGTGTCATTCTTCCTTTGTGCTCATTGTTCCATGAGTTATTTGTGGAATTATGATGATTCTGAGCTTGACTATATCACTGTAGCAAAGACATGCTATCCCAAATTTGTGGATCCCTTATGTGTTATCTTAGGATTTCATATGGGGGGTAACCTCCTTTTCATGACATAGCTTTATTTGGAAACATATCATTGGTATAGTGATTTCTAAATAAGATCTCTTGTCTCTTTTATCAATTGGAATTTATCATCTTCTAATTTAAAGTAATTCTTCACAACATGGTATTTAGCAAAAATTTCTTTAAAGGGTATGTGTAGGATCATGATGGGCCAAAAAGTGGTGATATGATGGGTATGTGTAGGGTATGTGGCTGAAAACTTTTTTTTTCCAAAAATTGATGAAACGAAAAGGGTTTTTAAAGGAGGTTCTCATATTTCCACCAATATAAATTATGTTTTACTTTAAATTTAATAAATAATTATTATTAATTTTCTATTTGAACTACGATTAAAGTCCTAATCGATGGGCTGATTGAAAAACATTTATACCTTTCAAATTATCACATTTTTTAATCTAAAACATGTGTCACATTCTATGCTTCCATACTATAGGATTAAAAAGAAAAGAATTTAATGAATTTTGACCAAGTTAAGGTGTTGAGACATACGAGTTTTTATATTTTTAAAAGTTGTAATAAAAAATTCATAATTAATTATTTACTTGGAAAAAAATTACAAAAAAGTATGCATCACATTGGGACATGAGTTCTCTACTTATATATAAAATCTTATAAAAATAATTATCATTTTATTATGGTTAGGGTGGTCAGACAAACACCTACTTTTTTTTCCCTAAAATTTAAGTGCTATTGCATTGAAATTTGAAATTTTCACCAAATAGATTTATTTTTTAATAAACCTAGTAGTTTAGAAACTACATTCAATTTGCTACAGATTCTATTCTTACATACTTTTGAAGTAATATAGATAACTTATTCAAATTTTTACATCAAGTTGCCTAACTCTGATTTTTCTAAATTTTCATCGCCACGTAAGGGCTTGTTTTTTCCATGACGATCCTACACATACCCTAAAGTGGGGGGAAATATGCCTCTCGCTTGTTGTTCACTTGATGACATTACCTTTACTCAAAGTGTGGTCTTCTTACTTCACATGTTGTGTCTTTTTGTTGGTAACATTGGGATTGATGTCCTTCACGAGCGTGACCTTTCTTGGCATATGATATTCCTCTTGGTGGTAATACTATGGCTTGCATTCCCTAAGGTGTGAATCTCTTGACTAGTCCTCTCTTGATGGTGATATCGAGTGTGATGTTTCCTAAAATGAGACCTTTCATGAACTAAGAAAAACCCCTTTGACTATCATAAACAAAATTCTTGGCCACCAAGCATAACACAACTTGCTTTGTGGTACCTTTATACCATGAGTGTATAGCATAATGCAACTTCCTAGCCTTGTGACCATCGTGTTTGGAACCTTATCAAAGTTATTAGGGATTATAACATTTGGTATGGTTATGGGTACACACCTGATGTATATCAAACTGCATCAGACCATGTTGTGTGTTTCTCATATTACCTTGGGGCTCACCTAGTGTATATCAAACTACACTCTAGCCCTTGTGAGTGTATCTTTGGACAAACAACCTAGGTTTGATCCATATCACTTGGAAAAATATTCAAAGCTTGATCCATTTTTCATCTTTATATTTTCATTAATTTTGGCATTGTATGATGTTGTATCTTGTGTCACTACTACAATTGTATGTTTCTTTCTGCCTTTGTTGGTTTTTCATGGGATCTTTGATCCTAGGGGCTTGATCATCCTCATTGATCCTTATTATCTCACCCTTCTAAAAATTATTCAATTAAACCTCTCTTGACTTATTTGTCTACTTTAGTGTGAGTTTGAGTGTGGGCTCACACTCTCACTAAAGTGGGGGCTAAATATAGTGTAGAAAAATGTAAACCTTTACATTTTCACACTTTTTCTGCACCCCCTTAATTATTTGGACTTAATTAAGCCTCTAATTGTCTAAATTATGCATTCTCGAGCCTCATTATTCCCATTTTAATTGAAAGGGAAACTTATATTAAACATATGTCATCATTAATTTAAACACCTTGGAAATTGTGTGTCCTAGATTTAGGTCCTAAGACCCATTTTACCAAGGGTGAATGGGTCCTCTTTAAGTGCCAAGTCCCAATTTTTAATATGCTTTTGGTGGAATTTTAATGATTCAAATTCAAGTTTCAAATTTCAGCTTATGGAATCTATTTTTTAGTAAATTAGATAAACACCTATAAATACATAGATATTTTATCAATTCAAATTGAAGACACACAATCAAGAGTTCAGAAGAGAAAATATTATTGTCAAGAGCACTAAAGAGTAGATTTATTAGTCATCTACAATAGAAATCAAAATCATATCAACATGTCAAGATTCATGTGTGTTCATATCATGTTTTGGAGATATGTTCATTGTGATGTAGGTTTCAAACATTCAAGCATAAAATCAAGCCAATTCAAGCAAGATGTAATCCTTAGAGAGATTTGTTAGAATTTAATCCTATAAGGGTAGCCATGAAGGGTTTGGTGAGTTGTGACATAGTATTTTTCATTCATAAAATTCCTTCCATTTATCATTATTTCATCATTAAGGTTTAATTACCAAATTGGGGTTTGACCAAGGTAAACCCCTACTCACCCAAAACAAACATTTTTCTCCTCTCTTTGTATGTGCAAATTTATAGGTGAAAAAGGATTGAAGATCACTCAAAAGAGAAATTTTGTAAAGTTGTCAAAGTTTTCATCAAAGTTGTCAAGCCAAAAAAACTCACCTACATATTTTATTTTTGACTTTCCGATAGTGCAATCGGGAGAAATCAAAAGCCTAGATCTAGGATTTGAGTACTATAAAAGAAAATTTTGGATCCATGTACAAAGACCCATTCGCCCTAGGGAAAATATATCCTTCAATAATGCTCAAAACCCATTTTTGGAGCCAATTACATACAATTATACCCTTCTCATATCTACTTGAAAGTTACTATTTTTGTTTGTGCTATCATAATAGTCTATAATACAAGATTTAGGTCACATAATTGAGTTTATTAAGGCATTTAATTTTATCTCCCAAAAGTGCATTTTAGTCATTTATGTCATAAGAAAACAACAAATCCTCCTAATTGGGTTGACTCACCTCAAGGTTGAAAGCCAATTCTATCCTTGGGAGATCTCTTTTTCTAATGAAACAAGGGAAAAGGTGCATTTTAGGTGTTACATTTTGGTGACCTCCTTCCATCAATCATCACCCACAAATACACTTACTTTTACCATTTTTCCTTTCATTTCAAACATTACATTTTTTCCTTATCCCTACAGCAACCAAAGTATGGATCTTCCTTGTTTTATTTCACAACCATCACCCTAAAACACTAAATTCTATTCTTTGTTGCACATTTATCCTACATTGAGAAGATTATGTCAAAGACCCTTAACATAAAGAACATTTTGTTTTATGCTTTCCATCAAAACTAATTGAACCTTTTCCATAGATCTTAGTAAATGTATCATCACCAAACATAAAAAGACTACCATCATACTTCTAAAGTTTAAAAAAATTACTCTTATCACCCGCCATATGATTTGAGCATCCACTATCAATTATTTAGTAATTTATTTCCTCTCTTACATGAAAAGAAATCACCATAGTGCCTTCAATGTTATGATATATTTTTGGATAACTTTTCTTCATACATATTTCAAAATTAGTAAAATTAGTTCCAACATTTAGAGCCATGAACCAACATTCATCACTATCTTTATCAGGATAGTCTGATTCCTCATCATGTCAGATACACCATTGTCTTTTTCACCATAATAAATCTTCTTGAAAATTTTTCCTTTATGATCCTTATGCTTAAATTCATTTTCAACTTTGATTGGACATTTAGAAGCATAATTACCTATCTTTCCACAATTGCAACATTTAAAAGGTAACTTACCTCTCTATTTGTTAGTGCCCTTTTGCAACCTCCTTACAAAATTTTCTTACACTTCATCAAGATTATCAAGATCTTATTCATCAGCCTTCTATTCCTTACTAATTTTAAAGGAAATTTCTTTCTTTGTAGTAACTCGACCAAACTCTCTCAATTCATAATAAATTAAAGCACCAAGCATCTGATCTCTAGAGTATTGATCTAAATTTTGAGCTTCTTCAATAGCAAAAAATTTAGAACTATAAGATCTAGGCAGATTTCTTAATATCTTTTCACAAACTCACTTTCTTCTAGCTTACCACCAAGACCATTGACGACATTAAAAACTTCATCTACTCTAAGCATGTAGGTTGTAATATATTCATCTTCAAATATCCTTAGGGTTTCAAATTTGGCTTTATAATTTTGCATCTTCACTTGCTTGACCTTATCATCTCCTTCATATATGCTCTCCAACTTTGTCTAGATATCTTTTGTAGAGTTCAGACTTATCACCTTTCCAAGTTCAGAGTCAAAAAGACCACTTAGGATAGCATTCCTTTATTTTTCATTGTTCTCATATTCCTTAATCTCACCATCACTTGCTAGACCATTAGCAGGCATAGTATATCCTTTTTCAATTGATTTCTAGAATCCAAATCCAAGAGAGACAAGAAAGGATTCCATCCTATATTTCCAATAAGTCTAGTTCATTTCATCGAACATAGGAGTTTTTACACCCTTCTTGTGCACTATCTGGATCTATGTCAATCCGTTAAGCTTTCTCCAAGGAACCACAACTTTGATATTGATTGTTGGATGTACAGGATAACTGAGAGAGGGGGTGAATCATTTGTACATTAAAATATTTAATCCCTCGTTAACTTTCAAACCCTTATCAAACTTTAAATCCTCATTAAGAATTAGAAAAATGTAAACATGTGAAACAACAATGCAAACACAACCATACACAAGACAACACTATATTTACATCCAAAAAACCCTAATCAGGGAAAAACCATGATGAGTATAATCTAACATATATATGAATAACAACACTGAATACAATTAGTCTCACTACCTAGAAAAGAAGAAAGGTGAATTATTGGGTGGATCACTACCAAGGGCTCGTTGCCTAGAAGACATAAGAATAGAAGGAAATTTTATAGAGATTCACTATCTTATAGTAATAGGAAGAATCCACCATTGTAACTCTATTCCATCTGTATCCTTTGGCTCATTGCCTCCAGCAACTTCAATCACACTAAAAATGTAGAAATCTTCTAGTCATTACATCTAAAGTCATAGGCATTTAAGCTCAAACTTGGATCACACACTTAATCACATTTACATAATCCATACCCCTTACCACATCTCCAAAACCTCACCTTGCATTTATACCATCCATGACCTAAACAATCTCAATTAGGTCAGCCTCAATGAAATGTATGTGCCTCAAATGTGCAACACCAAATAGGTTGGAACTAAACACTTCTATGGTGAAAAGAAGTGAAGGAAAACCATGACAAGGGTTAACTATGACCCAAATCTACATCAACACACTACTAATCACATCCACAATCCACATGGTACCTCCACAAATAGTGTTAACACGTCAGTTTGGCCAAAACTGAATTAACACTACAAGTTTCCACATACACACTTCTCTAGGTCTAAAAAAACATGTAGAGAACACAACACTCCACAACATTCCAAAATATTATATATCATCATAATATCCAACACCACTGCCGCAACCACCTGAAACTAAAAAACACATTCATTTAGTGCAACCAGACACACTATCACTAAACTTCAACATATGAACCAAGCTTGAAGAGAAACTTAGTATCAATAATCTAAAGGAAAGTAGATACAAAAAATATAATCGTGCTCCCAAATCTGTAAGATAGGAAACTTCAACACAAATAAATGTGGAGCAATCTCATTTCTCCCAACAACCTTCTTCATAAGAAAAAACTCTATCAATCACAATTTCCATTGCCGCATGATCCAAAACTTGAAACTATGGATATAGAACTTTTGAACACCTTTGATCATCATATCCTAACTACACAACAATATGTTCAATCATGAAGAAATGTGAAACACAAAACTTGACACACCTCTATCACACTGAACACTCCTTTATTCAAATTTTATGAAAAGCACTTGGAAACCAAGTGAACCAGCTTTTTCAGCAACACCAACACAACATATCTACAACATCTGCAACATTGGAATAATCTCCACATCTACAATACCAACAATATCCAACAATCTCCATACTATTGACATCAATGACCAACTATTGATATTATTGATAATACTTGCATCATACTTGCGACAGTTCCTTCATTCAAAAGTCAGGCTGCCCATGATATTCTTCTGGTTTAAAACATTGATAAAAGATCATAAAGGACCTTTGACCAAACATAGTTGACATTTGATTGAAAGCCCCTTCAACCAAACTTTTTTGGCATATCGAAGCATGTACAGACATTTGAATCAAGGTCCTTCATTTGAATCATTTCAATGAATTTTTCCTACTAGAACTCATTTGTGTGAAATGTGCCACATGTGGGATGTGGCTTTATGCTTCCACTTGAAGGGGTCTAAGCAAGTGTGTCAATATGACTAAGGTATTTAAGGAAATATGAGATAAGAGAGATACAAGTAGGAGGATCCATAAGTGAGCAAGGAAAGCTACCATGAGATTTAGAAAGAATTTGCTCACTAGGTATATTATTATCACATAAAAAATATTCTTAAATGTAGTATAAGATGTTGAGGTTAAAGTATCATGATCACTTCTCTCGCAAGATGTGGGATCATGAAAATTCATAGAGACAAATGAAGTGAAAACCTCTAATATAGATGGAAAGGCATGCATTGGGTTCATAGAGGATGAAAAAATAGACAAACATTTAATAGTCTTATGTATGAAACATGTAAGCTCATCCATTTCATAACAAAAGAAACTATATCATGAAGGGGAAAAGAACAAGAGTTAATAAATCATGAATTCAACTCATAATCCATGATGTAGGCATGAATAGAATCCTTAAGTAAAGAATCATAAGAATCATGCGAAAAGATATAGCCAATGATGCATAAAACAGTTGAGTAGGGATGAAATAAATATGATGCAATTAAAGCCCAAACCTTAATCAAAATAAAGAAATATTTTCAAGTATAAATGGTTTTGAGATTGAAACCACAAAGAAATAAAGGTTATAATAATTAGAAATAGAAAACCAAAACTTTGAGAAAGTGAAATCCTAGAGGAATGTAAGAAATAAATGAATTCCTTTACTATAATTAGATCTCACGAGATGACAATCAATTTGTGATAGATCATGTAATAAAATTTTAAAATTTAGAAATAACAAAAATGAAATCACTTGGTTGATTTTAGTAGTAGATAGATAGTTGTCCGCTATTTTGATAATACTTGTTAACTATAACTTAGATTCACAACTTTTTAAATGTATTGGAAGAAGAATGATAAATTTTGAATCTGATTACACTCAAAATTTGATAAATTGATTTTAAATTCCATTGGCTTAATCACAAGTTTTGTGGATATGATCTTTTGTATGAATTTGATGTGTGTTGCATTGAAAATTGAGAATGTGTTCCTAAGAAATATTGTTTCTTTATTTTTAAGTGTTTGAATTTATAAAAATAGTGCTAGCAAACACCTTTGAGTTGACTAATTACTCAATAGGTGGTCATGTCCTCCTCGGTCAAATTTTTTGGCAAGTAGATTAGTGATGATGAAAAGACCAAAGGCAATATTCACCAACATGAAAATGGCCTATATGTAGATTTAGTTCTTTGTTCCCTTTGAAAATTTAAGTGTGCTATTATCACACAAATGAATGTCACTAAATACCATGACATACAACTTGTCATAGAAACATGCATCAAGTTGGCTCATAACAACTAGTAGAAAGATGAAGGAAAGTTTTAATATGAATATAGTGATCTGTATTTTGGGTTCATTTGCACGTCCCTTAAGATTGAACGTAGTCAACTTGAGTGGCATGCAAATGAAACTTGAGGTAAAAATGATAATTTTGAGGCAAGGAATGAATATATGGAAGTAAGTGCAAATGAGAATAGATAAACAACAAATAAATGATGAAGGTATGAGATAAATGTGAATATAGGTAAAATCGACATTGGAGAGGAGTTATTATCCCTAACACAAATATTAAGTGGCATGTAGTGTTAGGGACTTTGGAGAGGAGTTATTATCCCTAACACAGATATATCAGTGATGCATTCTCTTTTTTCAAATGATACATTATGTTTTGAAAAATCAACAGTAGATAAAGCCATTCAAATCAAGCAAGTGTTACACAAGTATTGTTCAGCTTCAGGTGAGAAAATAAATGCAGCTAAATCTAAAATATACATTTTTAACATGAAGGATATTGTGAAGGAAAGGATAGTTGAAGTATTGGGGTTTAAACAAGAAGAATTACCAAGGACATATTTAGGCATCCCTTTTTTCAAGGGTGCAAACAAGGCAACTTATTGGAGAAAAGTGATAGAAAGACTGAAATCCAAAATTCTAATGTGGAAGGAAAGATGGTTATCATTGTCAGGTAGGATTCTCTTAATAAAATATGTACTTTCTACTATCCCTAATTATGTTTTGGCAGTACTCAAAGTGCCAAAATAAATCCTTTTAGAAATTGAGAGAATTATCAGAAAATTTCTTTGGAAGGGAAACATGAATGATCAAAAGAAAGTACCCTTAATCTCTTTGGATAGATGTCAAGGGATAAAATGAAAGATGGAGTAGGAATACATAACATTGCAATCAGAAACAAGGTATTTGGGGCTAAATTAGTCTGACATGTGTACACAAAACTAGAGGCAAAATGGTGTAAGCTAATGCAAGCTAAATACTTAGATAATTTCAGCCCTTTAAGAATCTTTACCATTTCAAAACCCCCAAAAGGATTATTGCAAATTCTTGCAAAGGTAGAAAGATTCAAAGTTGGAATTTAAATTATAGTTTGCAAAGAGTATGGGACTTGTTAGACAAGTATCAATGATACATAATCTCGCACACCTATCGAGAGGGAAACAATTTGGAAAATAAATTGGCTAACTTGGGTTGTGACGATATAGAAGTTTCAATATATAATTATATTCAATAGAAAATGTATCCACAACTAGTAGAGATAGTTTCACAAGAAAATGTGAATGTGGATAAGTAAAGTGATTCATTAGTGAATATGCCCACTAAAGATTGTAAGGTTTGCACATGTTGAAAATTGAAATCAAATTTGGTGTGTAAGAATTTAGTATTTGGTGGCAGTTGAGGTGGTGATGGTACAAGGGAATGGGCAGATCTAGATCATAAGACATGGGGTTATCGTCAGAGGCAACTGAAGGTTTTTATGCTAACATGTTGCTCTATTTTGCATGTACTTTCCTAATGAACAAGGGCTTAGTTTTCACAAGCTATCGGGTCACAAGTTACCAGGTCACTCATCGCGATATCGGGAAGACATCATATCATCTCCCTTCAGCAGAAGCAAGTCCCTTCGATAAGGTTTATCGGCTTGTCAAAGAGAGTTCACCCATGGTTCCTACAATACAAGATGTCTCATCTCTGTCATCGGACCATTGAGGTGACTTGAGGTAGAGTCCTTCCAATAAGGTTATGTCTCTCCGATTTGCTTCCTTTACATGCTCTATCGAGCCATCGAAGAGACTCGAGATAGAGTCCCTCTGATGAAGTTGATTCCCATCAATGAAGACCAAGGAAAAGCTTCAGGCTATCGAGGAGACATTTTACAATGTCCTATCGAACCATCATTCACAAGTTATCGGATCACTCATCGCCATATCGAGGAGACATCACGTCATCTCCCTTCGACAAAAGCAAGTCCCTTCGATGGAGACTTGTTTTTGGCGGTTACAGGGAGCTCAAGAAATGACTTAAACCCATTATGTTCATCCATGACTGACCCCTCACATCTTGGAAACTGGTTGACTAGATCTGAGGTTCACATTGGCATGAAAGTGCATGATCGGCGAGAGAATGGGTGATGTCTCTTCGAGACAACAATGTTGTAAGAAGAGCTTTATCAACATGACAAGAGCATATCAGTGGGACTCATCCTAGAGTCTCTTCAACAACCAGATAGCTATCTCATCAACGAGACACTAGATCATCAGAGAGAGTTCTATGAGTGTCTCTTCGATGGAGTGATAAGGAGTATGGAAGTGTTATCGGCAAGACTAAATGACATCAGTGAGACCTTTGGCTATGTCTCTCTGACTTGGTGATGAGAAGGTAGCACTCCGAGTGGGACCCATTCATAACATGATGTGGGTGACAGTGTTGATGAAGATGACACATGGCATGATGGGATTGAGTAAATGGTAATCCACATCCTTGTTGTGGATTACGATGCAATGACCTAGTGATGTGATGGATAGGTGATGTCATCAAGGGTCTTCGTTAGTGTGATTGAAGGTCATTAGTGAAACCTGTTCAAATGTCTCCTCAACAACCCGATGACCATTCCATCGGTGATACATCGGTAGTTTGGCAGGACTTTGCAGCATGTATCTTTGACATGGCGATAAGACAATATGATGCCGACTGTGGGACCCAATAAGGTGGACATGGTAGTGAAACCCAATAAGGTAAGGATGACGTGAGTCGATGATATAGTCAGAGAGCGAATGAAAGGATGACATGTAGCAGGAAGCGATATTGGATGGTGACATGTGGTGACATGATGGTGTGGGGACCACTTGTCTACATCAAGAAATGGTATCGGTGTGACAACACCATATTGATGAGAGTGGAGTTGATGTCTCTTCGATAGCCTAATTGCTATCTCATCGGTGTGACATTGGTGTATCGGTAGGACTCTAGAAGATGTCTCTTTGAAAAAGAAATAAGCTAAGTGGGACCCAATTGGATGATGACAATGGTGGATCGTGACGAAGGCCAATAAGTGGCAAAGAGTGATTGCTAACTATGCTTATTCCCACCGACAAAGACCAAAATAAAGTTTTGGGCTATCTAGGAGACATTTCACAATGTCCTGTCGAACCATCAAGGTCTCATCGACAAGAGTCCTCCAACCTCCCATCGGCATATCAAGGAGAAAAGACTCAAAGTCACAGCGAACCCACGAAGTCCCTTCGACAACGATCCACCATCCTTTCATCGACACTTCGACATGGAAGCTTAATTTTGATAATCTTCTACGGTGTTTTTGTCTCTAAAAATAATGAATTTTGCGTCATGATTCAGGCTATGTTCCATCTGTCGACAATGTATATCTACTATGTAAGAGGTTTTGAAATTCCCATGTAACTTCCTGAATCGTATATAGTCTAGGTCTAAGTTAGCAAATTAGCAAGAACAACTACAGGGCGCTATAAGCATGAATTTTGTAAGGGATTTTCTCTGGTATGGGCTTTGTTATGGGTCTCTGGGTATCATGCAAGTTTGTTAATTACAAAGTGAGTTCGTTTTCCAATTTACTTGGCTTTGACAAAGACACTTTGTAAATCTCTAATTATATATTAATATATATAGGCATATACTGCCTTTTGCTCAAAAACAAAAGACATGAATAGGGATTGAACTGTGAGTCAAACCTAATACAAGAATATACCAAACCTAACACAAAAGCATGCCACTTGTTGATAAATTATTGAATTAAAAACGTCCTGTCAAAACTAACACAACTAAATTAGAAAATACCATACATATTACTAATTTCAACATTACGATAATTAATAATTTTCCATAAAATAATTTAAACTTTTTTCTCATTATTTTAAATCTATTTTATCTTAGAGATTATTTCCCAATATCACAATTTTATAATTTTTAATTTTCTAATATCCTTACATAATCCATATAGCTACATTAAATAAAATATTCATATTTTATTAACATAGTAGTTATCTTAATGATAAAACAAAAAAAATCTATTACAGTCAGCCTTTAAAGAAATATTAAGCATTAGTTATAATGGTTATACTAGGATGGGTAGAGAGTCTATTTGATTCGGTTGTACCATTGCTATACATTCAACAAAAGTTTGTTTTTTTTAAGAACAAGTGAAGTGAGATTGAATTCTACTCCATCTTGATGGCTTCCATAAGCGACCACTCCCCTCAACTCTACTCAATGTCTGCATCACCTATCTCTGCCCACTCCCACCTGCTATCAACATACCATAATAGCTCTTCTAACTAAGAATAATAACACTTTTATTAGCATACAAACTATGTTTCAATTACATAATCATTTTCTTTCAAAGCCTGCAAAATAAGTTTTTGTCATTGCTGCAAACATTCCTATGTTTCTTACAATCATGTCGTATTGGGAACTACTTCAACCTTATGTATTGAGTAGCTTATCGCCTGGAATAACATCTGGGAAAGGCTGCTTTTTGTTTTCTTTTGAGTCAAACAGATTTTAGAATTAATAATGTTATTGTTGGATGTGCTTTTCCAACCACACAAAAGAATATTATTGTTGAACTTGCCTAATCCCTTGCACTGAATTATACTCAACGTCAGATGATTGACTATTTATTCTTTAATAATGTTAAATAATTGGAAATTCTATTGGAGTTAGCCAGCAGCCATTGTCATTCTCCTATTGTAAAGCTAGCAGCCCAGATTATCCCACAGATGAAAGTCATTCCTTTTTATATAGGAAGATTTATAATGCAGATATGGCCACTGGCTGTCATACTATATAAGAAATTTGAAGCTTATTTTCCAAAATATGAGGGAGCAAAGGGTTTTAGAATGCAGGGTTCATCACAGCTGCAATTGTATGTAGGAATTTGTAGTTCTAATGTGGCTCCATATGTGGGCATGAGTGTATTCTGATTGAGAGCATAAATGTTTTTTTTTTTTTTTTTTGCGACAGGGGTATCCCTGCGACCCAGCCCAGCGCGAGAGCATAAATATTACTTATGATGCTTGCAAAGCCTTCTAGTCACTTATCTGGTTTGAAGAGATAGAGTGTTTTTTCTGCACTAGGATTAAGGTATGCTGTGTTTCATTGGATAGAGTAAACCTTCTTACAGAGGGAGGGTCTTTAGAGACTCAAATAACTGGAGAAAGTGCAAATTATATTTGCAAAGAGGTTGGTGCAGGGTTGATTGGGCCAAGTAAACCCTGATAGGCAGAGGAGAGACTATTTGAGTTATACCATCAATATAGTTCAGTTGTTTTATGGTGGGTAGACCTTGGGACTTTGGAACTCAATTAGTAGGACAGAAGGGCATTCACTGGACCTTTAGGCACCCAATTCAAGTACATGTTTCAGGGGTTTGCCACCACTGACTTCTTCTGTTCCATTGCAAGGAGCTGCCAAGTTAGCTTAGTACCCTTGCTGCCTGTGAGCAATTCTATTTGAAGATTCAGTATATTCAAGCTTAAACCTGTAGGATTGAAACAAGTGTGGGTTAGTGTTTTAGCCCTGAGCCTCAGAAAAATGAGTTCGGATCCTAGAGGGTCAAATGACCGTTTCGAATCAAATGTGTGGCAGACTTCAACCAAGCCCAATTCGGCCTTCAGTCCCCCGGCTATAGGCCTTGTAGCAGTGATAGCAGCTGCCTTCTTAATCGTGACCTATTACAGATACTTTCTTAAGTACTGCAAGCCATGCCTGTGGACGATTCCCTCCCGCAGCCATGATGAAGTCGTTGTGCAGGATTCTGATGGCCTGCAGCTTTCTGGGTCACAGAACTTCGGCCTGGATGAGGCTCTCCTGAAGAAAATACCCATTTGCAGGTACAGAAAAGGGGAAAATTTAGCACTGATGGAAGGAACAGAGTGTGCAGTTTGTTTATTGGAGTTTGAGGAGAATGAGTGCCTGAGAATTCTGCCCAAATGCAGCCATGCTTTTCATATAAGTTGTATTGATATGTGGCTGAGATCTCATGCCAACTGTCCTCTCTGTCGATCTAATGTTGTGGGTTCTGATATGTCCATAACTATTCCTCCACCTCCTGCCCCTTCTCCTGTTTTGGAGCACTCCTCTGTTATCATTTTTATCAACAGTGTACAAGAAGCCCCACAAGCCCCTTACAACAACGTAGCTGAAGAGCAGAGGGATACTGTTGAAGAAAACAATGGGGTGCCAGAGGTCAAGAATTCCAATATGGAGAAAGAATCAGAAGCAGTTGGAATCAATTGTACAGCTATGTCCAGCAATTTAGAAGCTCTTGAACATGAATCAATGCAGCCTTTACGAAGAGAAGGGCTCTCTGGACTGGACAATTATAATGCATTCTATGGATCATTCTTCACTAGCAACTCTGCCTTCCGGTGCCACAGGCAGCATTTAAATGATAGTCTATTTGTATGACCTCTGATTTAAACATAAATCAGACAACGAAGCTCCAACAATAAGTCCATTGTGTATTAAAACATTAGCAGACCTAGTGAGGATTCTGAAACTCTTCTTTCCCTGCAAAGGATTGTTCATTAGAAAATGGAAAGAAAAAAGATGATGTAAACCAGATATTATCTATAGTTGGGAAGTGATTTTGAGTCCTTGCAGGATAATAGTTTGAAGGTTATGTCCAAATATGTTATTCCTTTGCTTCTGTGAAAGATTGAGAAAATTTAGAAGTTAAATTATTTTTATTGAGAATGAAAAGGTAGTATAAAGTTGGTTTTCTAAGGATAATTTTTTTCAAAAGAATCAATTGTATATGTTTTTGAATCTTAAGAATGAATTGTATATGTTTTTGTATTTGTAGGTAGCTTAACTTTTAAGACTGCAACAATTGGTTGTAATGTGGTGGGTACGGAAAATAATAGGAGCTGAGTTCTTCATTGCCACCTTTGGTCGGTGGTCCTAGCTTTGAATGGGGGCAAAGAAACTAATATATCAAATTGGGATTCATTCAAGCCACCACGTCTTAAGTCTTCTAGCCACTTTATCATGGTTCCTTCAATTTAAATTTTACATAATTTGGGGCATTCAATTATTAGATTTTATGTATAATAGTGAAATATGGCAATTTTTTTCTTATTTTTATTTAATTTTGTGTTTGTTTTGAGAGGATGATTTAATTAATATTTATATAATTATATAATGTGCAGTTTTGTGTAAAGTTAGGTTTATTTTTGCATACTCTTAGTCATTTGATATATTTATTCTTTATAATTTTAAAGCTCAAGTTTAAATTTTTGTTGACTCTCACCTATTCTTTTTATGTTTAGAGCTAGATATACACATGTTTGTACAATTTATTACCATGTACTTGTATTTAAAAGCATTCAACTCTATTAATTTATCATCATATTTCATTTAATCTTATTTGATCAATCAATCACAAAATACATGATTTACAAATTTACATTGTAATATTTAAGTGAACTTAGATCCATGGTTTTATTCAAGGAACATTTGCATGATTGAAGCTAGTTGTCCTTGACCATTTGTGTGACGAAAAAGACTATCATTTTTGGGAGTTTGATCTAAGAGATTGTGTGTCTTAGTGATCTAATATTTATCTAAAGGTGTTCATAAATATTGTAAGTGTATATAGTAGAGCAAAAACTAACAAATTTGGTAAATTTAAGGAACTAGGAGCGCATAGACAACTAGATAATTTGCATGAGGAAATGATTGTATAAATGCCTACAAAAAAATCTAGACTATGGATTTGAGCTCTCACAAAGTGTTCAAATGATTCTAGATCTAAAGGTAAAACATAGATAAATATGGGTAAAAGCATAAATCTGTGTAACATTTCTATAAAGGAAATGACCAACACAAATAAAAATTCAACCTCGACCACATAAAATGGTATTTATATTTTAAATTTCAAAATAGTGTAAACTAATGAAATGTAGAACTCTTGATGAAGTTTATACTTGTAATTTTTAAATTTTAAAAAAATTGGTTGGATACATTTTTTTATAAATTTAAGAGTCGAATTTGAATTGTTGAAAATTTCAAAAAAAAGGTGAGGTTGATGGAATGTCACTAAAAAAGGAGAAAAAAAAATTCACCTATTTTTTCTTCCACATAGCTAACTTTAATATTCAGTGCATGGTAAAAAAATTAAAATTGATGAATATATTTTTTATATTGTTTTAAAGTGAAACTTCACCAGAATGTCATAGTTTTCATTGTTGGAAGCTTGAGTTGTTTGTGAGTTGTTTGGGTGTTGTCATTGACTTCAATCCCATGTATGAAGAGAATGTTGGAATATTGTTGGTGTTGATGATGTCAACCCCTAGCATTGGAGTTGTTGGACGACTGGAGTTTTTGGTATTGATGTCAACACAATGTTGTTGGTGTTGTCATTGATGTCTTACTTTAGTATAGTTTTAGAAGTTGTGTTCAGAGAGATAGTTGGATGTGCCATAGTTGATGAAAGATGTTGCATATGTTGTAAATGTGTTGCAGAGATGTCAGTATGTTATTGTTACAATTGGTTCACTTGATTTCCAACTACTTTTGACAAAGTGGTGTTCAGTGTTTTGCTCCACATTTCATGGTTGAAGATACATGTCTGTGTAGTTTGGATATGATGATTAGAGATGTTCAGAGGTTCTATATCTAGAGTTTCTGATTTTGGATTGTACTGAAGTGGAAGATGTGTTTGATAGTATGCATGTCTAGTAAAATAGGGTGTCTCAGAGAAATGAGATTGCTTTGATTTCTCCCCAATGAAGGTTCTTGTCTTGTGGTTCTGGAAACATGCTCATATACTTTGTATCTACCTTCCCTTGAAGTTTTAGGTGTTGTGGTGTGCCATAAGGTTGTTTGGTGTGTTGGATGTTCATGCCAATGTGTCTACTTGCACAGAATAAAGGTTTTTTTAAGTTTCAAGTGGTTGCAGTAGTAGTGCCAAATATTTTGATGATCTGGAATATTCAGAGATGTTGTGAAGTGTTGCTATGTGGTCCACGAGATGATTTCGAACCTAGAGAGGTGTGCTTGGAGTCACTTGTTAGTGTTAGTGTAGGTTTGACTGACCTAGCATGCTAGTGCTAATTACAGAGGATGATTATTGTTTGTGGAAGTTTTAAGAAGCATGTCGGTGTAGATTTGGGTCCCAGTTAAATTGTGGCATGGTATACCTTCACTTCTTTATACCATGGAAGTGTTTGGTCCTGACCTATTTGATGTTGCATGGTTGAGGTGCATACATTTCCATAAGGCTGACCTAAGTGAGATTGTTTTAGGTCAAGGATGGTATAAATATGAGGTGAGTTGTTGTGTGGATTAAAAATAGAGAAGGTTTTTGATATAAAAGATGTGAAAGTGATCAAGTGTGGTGATCTAAGTGTGAACTTTAATTCCTATGACTCCCAAATGTAGTGAGTAGGTGTCTACATTTTAGTTTGTTGAATGAGTTGTTTGTGCTTCAGTGGAATTTTACCTTTGGCATAACAGAGATGCATTGTTAGTAGTTCAAATTGGCAATGAGCCAGCCCTTCTTCTATCTTATTTATTCTAAACAGTGAGTCCTTTGGTAGTGAGCCCTTCTTTATTTTGGGTAGTGAGTCTATTGTATTTAGTGTTGCTATTACTTTATATTGTGAGCTAATCCTCACTGTGGTTTTTCTCTTCTTGGGTTTTCCATGTAAATCTAGTGTTCTTATGTGTCTAGATATGTTTGAATTACTATTTCATATGTCTACATTCTACTAATGCATGATGTTAAGGGTTTAAGGGCTAATAAAGATTTGAATGTTAATGAGGTTTTTGATGTTTTAATGTACAACTGATTCACCCCCCACTCAATTGTCTTGTGCATCTAAAAATTGGTATCAAAGCAAGGTTCCTTGGAAGAAGCTTAACCACTTGAGGTAGATCCAGATGTTGCATAGGAAGGAGGCTCCCTTGTTTGATGGGATGAATTATGCATTTTGGAAATTCAGGATGGAAGGTTTCCTTTTTTCCTAGGGTTTAGAGTTTGGAAATCAATTGAAGATGGATATACCATGCCTACTAATGGTCTGAAAACTAATGATGAGATCAAAGAATATGAGAAGAATGAAAAATCAAGGAATGCTCTTCTAAGTGGTCTTGCTAATTCAAAACTTTTGAAGGTTATGAGCTACAAATCTGCTAAAAAATATAGAAGAAGCTAGAAAGTTTCTATGAAGGAGATGATAAGATCAAGCAAGCAAAGATGTAGAATTTGAAGACTAAGTTTGAAACCCTAAGGATGTCATAAAATGAAGATATTGCAAGATACATGCATAGAGTGGATGAAGTTGTCAATTCCATCAATGGCCTTGGTGGAAAACTACAAGAAGATGAGGTGGTAAAAAAGATATTAAGAACTCTTCCTAAATCTTATAGTCATAAATTTTTTGCTATTGAGGAAGTTCAAGATTTAGATAATTATTCTAGAGATTAGTTGTTTGGTGCTTTAACTACTTTTTAATTGAGAGAGTTTGGTCAAAATAATTCAAGAAAAGAGATTGCTTTTAAAGCTAGCAAAACAAAGAAGGATGATGGATCAAAACTAGATGATCTTGATGAAATAGAAGAAAATTTTGTCAGGAGATTAAAAATATGACTGGAAAATATAAAGGTAAGTTTTCTTTCAAATTTTCTAATTGTGGAAAGATCGGTCATTATGCTTCAAAATTTCTAGTCAAAGTTTCAAATGACAAATATAAGGATAGCAAAGGTAAATATGTCAAGAGAAGTTATTATGTTAAAGAGGATGTAGACATATCTGATGATGAAACTGACTACTCAAATAATGAAAACAATGAATGTTCATGGATCTGAATGTTAGAAATAATTCTACTAAATTTGAAAGATGTATGAAGGAAACTATCCCAAAAATAGGTCACAACATCAAAGGGACTATAGTGATTGTTTTTCATGCTAAAGGAGAAAAATCACAGGATAATTGATAGTGGATGCTCAAATCATATGACAGGTGATATGAGTAAGTTTTTTAAACTTGAGAAGTTTGAAGGTGGTCTTGTTAATTTTGGTGATGATACATCTACTAAGATATGTGGAAAAGGTTCAATTAGTTTTGATGGCAAGCATAATATAGATGATGTTCTTTATGTCAAGGGTCTCCAACATAATATTCTAAGTGTAGGAAAAATGTGTAGAAAAGGATATAATCTTGTATTTTAGGATGGTGGTTGTGAAATCAGAAAAGGAATCTTTGGAACTCTGGTTGTTGCAGGAATAAAGATAGATGGGAATGTTTATCAGCTCAAAGGTGCTAATGGTAAGTGCTTTGTGACTCAAATCAATGAAAGTTGGCTATGGCATAGGTCTAAGCATGTATCACATCAATTTTGATAGTCTAGTGAGGATCAACTTTACTCAAGTTGTTAGAGATATGCTAAGAAGTACAAAGCCTATCAATATAGTTTGCAAGGAATGTTAGGTTGGGAAGAAAAAAGAAAGAGGTTCAATATAAAATAATATTCTATCATACGACATTTGGAGTTGGTGCATACAAACCTATGTGGACCTAAAAGAATAGGAAGCTTTTAAAAAGGTGATAGGTATTTCATGTTGTTGATTTATGATTACTCTAGAATGACTTGGGTAACTTAGAGAAAAAAAAAGCTCTAGACAAGTTTAAAGAATTTAAAGTTATGGTTGAGAATGAAATGGATATGAAAATCAAGTGCTTAAGGTTTCATAGAGGTGGAGAGTTCACCTCCAATGAGTTTAACAATTTTTTTGAAGATTATGGGATAAAGAGGCATTTTTCAGCTCCTAGGATTCCTTAGTAGAATGGAGTTATGGAGAGAAAAAATAGGATAGTTCAGGAAGCAAGAAGGAAAATGATGAAGGAAGAAAATCTATCGAATGTCTACTAGAGAGAGGCTATTCATACTACAATATACATAATCAATAGAGTACATGCAAGAATAATCAATTCAAAGACTCCCTATGAACTATGGTATGGGAAAACTCCTACTTTCAAATATTTCAGAGTGTTTGGAAGCAAATTTAAATCTAAAGAGATGAAGAAAACTTGGAAAATTTTGATGCAAGGTCATATGAAGGAATCTTCCTTGGATATTCTACAAGAAATAAGGCTTACCGATGCTACAACAAGATATTGAAGAAGATAGTTGAAAGTTCTAGTGTCAAAGTAGATGAAGAACCACATAAAAGTTCGGTACTGATAGAAGGGTATAAATCTGATGAAACTTCTTGCCGAGAAGAAGGAAAAGAAGAAGAAAAGGAAAAGGAGATGTAGGTTGAAGAGGATGAAGCTCTAGAAAGGATTGTTAAAACTCCTAAGTATGTGCAGAAGAATCATTCTTAAGATCAAATTATTTGGTGATAAGAGTAGAGGCATACTAACAAGAAGAAAAGTTGCTATGGCAAAAGAACAGGTAAATTTGTGTCTACATTTCAAAGTAGAACCTAAGACAATGATTGAGGCATGCAAGGATGATAATTGGACCAAAGCTATGGAAGAAGAATTGATGTAGATTGAGAAGAATCGAACTTGGGAATTAGTCCCAAGACCAAAAAACAAGAATGTAATAGGAACTAAATGGGCATTCTGAAATAAGATGAATGAGAATGGAGAAGTTGTTAGAAATAAAGCTAGAATTGTGTGTAAGGGCTACTCACAATTGGAAGCAATAGATTTTGAGGATACATTTTCTCCAGTGGTGAGAATGAAGGCCATTAGGATATTTTTGGCCTTTGCAACATAGAAGGATTTCAAAGTTTATCAGATGGATGTGAAGCTTGAATTCTTGAATGGTGAGTTGGAAGAAGAGTTATACATTGAACAACAAGAAGGATTTCAGTTATCAGATAATCCTAATATGGTTTGAAAATTGAAGAAGAAATTATATGGACTCAAGAAAGCTCCCAGAGCTTGGTATGCAAGATTGGATAGGTACTTGTTGTAGTAGGGATTCCATAAACGTACCGTGGATAGCAATCTTTACTTTAAAATTAAGAAGGATCAAATTTTGATTGTGGTAGTGTATGTTGATGACTCAATATTTCCAAAGGAAATGAAGGTATGTGTAAGAGATTTGCAGAAGAGATCCAGAAAGAATTTGAGATGTCTATGTTTGGGGAGATGAATTTCATCCTTGGGCTACAAATCAATCATATAGAACAAGGAATATTCATTTCATAGTCAAAATATGTCAAGGAAATGTTGAAGAAGTTTGGAATGGAAGGCTCTAAATTTGTATGTACTCCTATGGTTCCTGGTTACAAGTTTAGCAAGAATGATGAATCTCCTAAGACTAATCAGAGAAAGAACAAATCAATGATTAGTGGACTGCTATATCTAAATTCTACTAGATTAGATATCATGCATGTAGTTTGTCTTGTGGCAATATTTTAAGAAGATCGTTGTGAATCAAATGTGGCAGTAGTAAAGAGGATATTCAAATATTTGCAGGGCACTATGGACTATGATCTATAGTATCCAAAGGATACTGATTTCTCGTTAAGTACTATATAGATGCAGATTGGACAGGATGTGTGGATGACAAAATATGCATAAGTGGAGGTACTTTCATTCTTAGAAGTAGATTGGTTTCATTGTTGATTCAGAAGCAAGAATCGATGTCATTATCTACTACAAAAGCAAAGTATGTTGCAACATCTTGCTACACACAGGTATTGTGGATGAAGTAGACATTGAAGGATATTAGAATATCATATGATGAACCTATTTATATCTTGTGTGATAGTACAATTGATATCAATATATCAAATTATTTGGTGATTTATCCAAGGACAAAGCATATCTCAATCCAGTAACACTTTCTAAGAGAGAGGGTTGCAGAAAATAAGGTGAAGCTGCAATATGTACCTGCAAAGGATAAAGAGTTAGATATGTTCACAAAGGCTCTTCCTAAAGATACTTTTGAGTATCCCTGGCAGAAGTTAGGGGCTATTGCCCCTCCTTCTTTCAAATAGATGCATAAGAGTGTGCATCAGTCCGGTTGAGAAATTTAAGATTTATTCTTTTTTTTTGTTTGTGTACTGATGAAGGCTGACTCTCAAGGGGAGTAGGTAGTAGTACATTTTGTAGGTGAAGATAGATGGAGCATATTTTGTTCCCCTAAGTGGAAGAGTACATAAAAGTAAGTGCAATGTAATTTCTTGTTGATGTTGCAAGTGGTTTCAAAGTGGTGTATGCAATATGATGTGTGAAAGGTGTAGATGATTCCCTTTGAATGTTTTCAAAGGGAGAGAGAAAAAGAGTTCAATACATGAAAGAGAATTGGATGAGTTTATGGCCCTTTTCCATTGATGTCAAAAGGGGAGAGAGAATCTAAAAAACATGGAGAGAGCTAGTGCAGTTTATGGAAAAGTATTGTTTGAACAAAGGAGGAGAGATAGCTGGTGTTACACAAGAAGAAGTTTGTGAAGAGAGAGTATGAAGAGTAAAGAGTTTCCCCAATCAGGGGGAGTATTGCTTGTTGTTGAGTTGTTGTTGGTTGCTTTTTTTGTTGATGTTTTTTTAGAACTAGTTTTACCATCAATGACAAAGGGGGAGATTTTTGGAAGCTTGAGTTGTTTGGGTGTTGTCATTAATGTCAACACCTTGTATGAAGAGAATGTTGGAATGCTATTGGTGTTGATGATTTCAACCACTAGCATTGGAGTTGTTGGATGACTGGAGTTGTCGGTATTGATGTCAACACAATGTTATTAGTGTTGTCATTGATGTCTTACTTCAGTATAGTTGCATAATTTGTGTTTGGAGAGATAATTGGATATTTTTTAGTTGATGAGATATGTTGCAAATGTTGTAAATGTGTTGCAGAGATGTTAGTATTGTTGTTTTTATGTTGTTGGTATTGATGTCAATGTTTATGTGAATAAATGTCTTGTACCTAGATAATTCATTCACTGGGTAATTAGGGGACATATTCACATGTTAAGTTTACTTAGGATATAAGATTCCTTCTAGAAATCTTAGTTGGATTTTCTAGAACTTATCTTATCTAGCTAGGATTACTTGATTCCTAGGTAGTTAGTTGTCTCATGTCATAGGATTAAGACACTTGTCATGATCTTGTCTAATCCTATCTCTCAACCTTGTCTTTATAAGCAAGGCATTTCATGTACATTTGCATTGCAATCATATTCAACCATTATTCAATCTTGCATTGTGAAGCAATATTTCTTGCCATTCTCTCTCTTGTGGAAGTGGTTTTGGTCTCGCAACTATTCCTAGGGGTGTTGGGGAGTCACCATTCACTAACATGGTATCCAAGCTCTTTAGGTGTTGCAGATTCTTTCCCAAATCTGAAGGTATTATTTTGGCTTGAAGATATTTGTTGGGTGTAGATTGGGGTTTCAAGAACCTCACAATTGAGATCAAAAGGCTTTGCAGATGAATTTTGACCATAAATTTGTCCATTTTTGGTAAAGTTGTTTTTGAGGCATTTTTTTTTTGCTAGGATAGCCTGCTCTAGTTCTTTGGAAAACAGAAGGGTGGGGGGGACTTGGATTATATACGTAACAGACCTCCTCAACTCAACTATAGTAGTGAGTGCGGATCCTCCCAAGTGGTATGATTATTCTATTTTCGGAAAAAAATATTTTGTAAAATATTTTTTGTGGTATTATAGAAAAATTTGGGGCAAATTTATTTATACTAGACTATGATTTTCATATAGTTTCATGCAAAATATTTTGAGGTTTATTATTTGTGGTCTGTTGGAATATCTGTGACATATACCCTATCATTTGTGTTGTCGTTTGTACTGTCCTTTGTTGGGATTTTTGCAGGGTACCCATCAATCAATCATTGTAGGTCATTTGTCATTCAAATCAAGGATACCGTTCGATCATCGACAGTCAAATCCATAGTGTACAGGATCTATGTCGACATATTCCTTTGATTTCTCCTCCATCTGTGGGTACCTTCCATTGTCATCGGGATGCACAAGTCAAATCATAGCTGCTACAAGCCCCGGTCTGCAAGTGGTTGGGAGGCCTCTGGAGAATATTCCATGGCATCAAGTGGTCACTTTCCAGTCCCTTTGGTGTCAAATCTCTGGCCCAGTCACAGTACTCGGTACTCTTCATCGGTGTACTCCTTTGTCATTCGGCAGTACAATCTTCATATGGTACGAAGGCATTTATTTTCTATATGGTTGGAGTTTATTTGTTTTGAAGATTTTATATAAATATTTGCATAAATATTGCCAACCATTATAATAGTTGGCGGTTTCTCTATACCGATCAAGGTCGGCGGTTATCAAACCCTAAGTATTGTGGTCGACGTTGTTACATAGGCAGACTATATTTTGATCGGCGGGGTTTTATTATTTTTCAATTGCCAATGCCCTGATCATATGGAGGTTCGTGTTTAGCCCTTGGGTGCACATTTTTTGTGCCTATTTAGTGTTCACTAGTCTGTATTTTTCCCCCAAGTTCCTTTTACAGCCCTTTTTTCATTTTATCATAAATTTTGCAAACGAAGGTCATTTTTTAGAAACGAGATATCGTCAGAAAGCTGGAAGTGTCAAATTTTCAGTGGTCCAAATATTTTGCAAAGATTCTATAGTTTTGTGCCATTTTTTCTAGGTTGAATCCCAATCATCATTTTCTACCTCTAAGCTCATATCTTTGTGCTCCGATCTCCATTTTCCTCCAAATTTGTGGCATCGAGAAGGTATTTAGGAGCACTTCATTTATATTCATGAACTTTTCAGATTTTTTTCCAGATTTTCAAAATTTTAGTTTGTAGCTGATTTGATAGTTTGGGATACATTGTTGTAAATCTGCAAAAAAAGTGTAAATTTTTTTGGTACAAAGGGGTTGATCTCTTGTATTGTGAGGGAAAATTGTTGTTCTACCTGATTGTATCATGGATTTTCCAAAATTTGTACTTCTAACTCCATATAACTATCATGAGTGGAGAACTCAAATGGAATTATTATTGTTAAAATTAAAGTTTCAAAGAATCACATTTGGTCAAGATCTAGAACCTTCAGGAGCTAAATAGAGAAGAAAATGGCTTGATAGAAGGGTTGAAGCTCTTGGTAATCTTCTTTTGTCTATTTCTCTAGATCTTAGATATCATGTTGCATCTTGCACACATCCTAATGAAGTTTGGACTACTTTAGAGAGTCTCTTTGGTAAGCCAGATAAGATGAGGAAATTTAAGTTGGAGAATGAACTAATGGGTCTAAATCCTTCATATTTTGATAATATTCAAGACTTCTTCTCTAAGATCAACTCTCTTAGATTGTAGTTATCTAATTGTGGGGTCACTAAAGAGAATGAACAATTGATAATTTATATTCTTGCTAAGCTTGGTCCTAATTATTCAGTGTTTGTTTCTAGATTCTATTCTATAATGGATGCCCTTGGCAATGCATACAAAATGCCTTCTCTTGATGAATTTGCAACTCAGCTCACAAGGGAACATGCAAAGTTGGTTCACATGGGAACATTGAAGTCTTCTACATCTCATGCTCTTTTTGCAAAGGATACAAAGGCTTCAAGTGGAAAAGGTAAGAAGCAAAAGAAGGAATCCAAGTCTAATAAGCAAGGTAAATATTCTCCTTCACATAGCACTCCTGAGTCTACACCCTCTTCAAAAGAGGAATCATCTAAAAAGAAGAAGTTCAAATGTGCATATTGCAAAAGGTTAGGACATGATGATCATAGATGTTATAATAAGAAGATTGATGAACTCACACACCTTCTTCAAAATAATAACATTCAGTTGCCCTCATCAGTGTCTTCTACTTCTTCTTTAGCATCACAATCGGCAACCCCCTCATCATCATCTCAATCAAAGAACATAGGATCTACATCTGGGCTACATAAGATGAAAGGACAAGCACTCCTGGCCTTTGCAAGTCCTGAATCACATATATGGCTTCTTGATTCAGGGGAATCTCACCATATGGCATCTTCGATGGATATGTTCTCTTCTTTTGAGCCTTGTAATTCACCTCATATATTGATGGGTAACAATACATATATGAAGGTAAGTGGGAAGGGTTCTATTGATATGGGGGAAGGGACCTTCAATGATGTACTTTTTGTTCCTTCCTTGTCCACAAATCTCCTTTCTATTTATCAAATTACTCAAGGGGGTCAAGGTAAAATAGTTTAGTTCACTCCAAATAAGGTGTACATAAGAGACTTGGAGACTAGGGATATTGTTGTTATCGGGATGGTTGATCATTCATCTCATGTATATTCCTTTTCACATTTTGCTTTAGAAAATGATAATTTTCATTTGACTGCATCACACACTCCATGTGAAGAGAAGTTTGGTCATCTACACCTTGGTATTTTAAAGACTAGTGCTAAGCTTCATACTCCTCCACCTCCTGCTCCTTCAACCATTAATGCTTCTATTCAGCAGGATGATCATAGTTTTTCAGTTCTTGCCTTCTGGGATGAATATTTGAGAGGGATTTCTAACTTGTTCATGGAATCTCATACTATAGATTTGGAGGACACTTTTGAGGGGATTTCTCTCCTCTTTAATGATAGTTTTAGCACAACTATTACCCCATCTACTTTGTCTTTGGAGATTGGAATTCATGAGTCTCCTCCTTCACTTGATTTGTCATGTTTCTTGGTTGAGTGTGACCATGATTATGTTGTGACTTATTCAAGCTTGGAGACTCCTCATCAGTTTTCAGAGGCATACATGTTGAGCATTCATTCCTTCTCCTTTTAGTTGGACATGGAGTGGCTTCATCATCAACTTATGTATATGTTTCTTCCTAAGGGGAGATGTGTTGCTTGCAAACATTGAGTCATCTTTTGTTTTAAGGAATTCTTCATCGGCTTTGGAGCTTCTTCATCATGGGGGGATATCTTATCTCTCTACTCCCCTTTTATGGGGGTGGGTAAATGATTGTACATACATGATGGATGTAGTCCTTGGGGGGTATCATAGATTCCTCCATACATCATGTTTGTTTTTTGTTTTTCTCTCTTTTGGAGAGGAGTTTTGTCCCATTGTGTTTTCTCCTTTTCTCTTCTTGTGAGAGATTGATTGCATTCTAATTTGCATTGTAAATGGGTACCTAACATGGCCTAGTATCCAACACCCATCATCATCCTCATAGTTCTTGCATAGTTTGCATAATAACCTTCTCCCTAAGTTGCACTTAAGGGGGGGTGTTGGTGTGAATAAATGTCTTGTACCTAGATAATTCATTCACTAGGTAATTAGGGGACATATTCACATGTTAAGTTTTCTTAGAATATAAGAATCCTTCTAGAAGTCTTAGTTGGATTTTCTAGAACCTATCTTATCTAGCTAGGATTACTTGATTCCTAGGTAGTTAGTTGTCTCATGTCATAGGATTAAGATACTTTTCATGATCTTGTCTAATCCTATCTCTCAACCTTGTCTTTATAAGAAAGGCATCTCATGTACATTTGTATTGCAATCATATTCAACCATTATTCAATCTTTCATTGTGAAGTGAGATTTATTGTCATTCTCTCTCTTGTGGAAGTGGTTTTGGTCTCACAATTGTTCTTGGGGGTGTTGAGGAGTCACCATTTACTCCCACAATCAACACCATGTTGTTAGTGTTGTCATTGATGTCTTACTTTAATATAGTTGCAAAAGTTGTTTTTGGAGAGATAATTGGATATTTTTTAGTTGATGAGATATGTTGCAAATGTTGTAAATGTGTTGCAGAGATATTAGTAGTGTTGTTGTTACAATTGGTTCACTTGTTTTCCAAGTGTTTTTGATAAAATTTAATAAAAGAGAGTCCAATGTTATAGAGTGGTGTTTAATGTTCTACTTTGTATTTCTTCATGGTTAAAGATGTGCCTACATGGTTTGGATATGATGATTAGAGGTTTTTAGAGGTATTGTATCTAGAGTGTTAGGTTCAATGTTGTACTGAAGTGGAAGATGTGTTTGACAGTATGTCTATTTATTGAAACAGGGTGTCTAGGAGAAATGAGATTTCTTTGCATTTTTCCATAGTGAAGGTTATTGTCTTGTGGATTTGGGAATGTGCTTATATATTTTGAATCTACCTTCCCATGAATTTTTAGGTGTTTTGGTGTTCCAAAAGTTTGTTTGGTGTGTTGGATGTCTATACTAGTGTGCCTGGTTGCATAGAATGGAGGATTTTTTAAGTTTCAGGTGGTTGCAGTAGTAGTTGATGAGTCTAGTCATTAGATAGTTTTCTTATGTTTTTATGCACGATCATATACATTCTTAGACATTTATCTTATACATATTCCTACACTATGCTATATTTTATGCTTATTATGCTACCCTGAACCTGGACATTTAAAGTATATGGAAATATGGTTATGATGTGATGGTTATTACATAATTAATGTGTGAATATGCATGAATTGTAATGAATATTTGTGCTTAGATATGGTTGTTAGTATTGTGTCCATGTTTTATGAAATAAATCTTTGCAACCAAAAATTTAGAGGAGGCAGACTATAGTTCACAACAACTACGAGGTACAACCCGTAGCCAAAGGAGTTTCTAGACAACAGAGTAGGGGAGGTTCTAGAATAAGCTGAGTGTAGCAACTACAACATGAAGGCACTTAATGAAGACGAGTGTCATCATTATTACATCCAATAAAGATGTTGAAGGAGAATAACCCTATTGCAGATAGAATTCTAATGTGACTGATCAAACAGTCCATGTTCCAGTTCTGTTATAGTAGAGTCACAGTTCTACTTAGACTCTTCTTCCTTTTTTAGTTATGGATTGCTTATTCTTTATCACGCTTTGATATATAGGGAGAGGTGATTTATGATTTTAGTTTAGATTCCTTGTTTTAATAAGCTCCCTTGTGCCTATATGTATAGCTCAATGGTTGAGGTCTTAGGAGTTAATTGTTAAATAGTAGATATAGTTATCAAATATTTTTCCAGTTAGTTTTTGTTTCTACACAGACAATTTTTATTGCTTAAATCATGATTTCATAAATAAGATATTCCAATAAAGTCTTATGTGATATTCTGAATTTGTGCAATGAATGGTTTTGAGTTATTATGATTGTGTAAACCTAAGGAGCTAGATTTGAGTTAGATTAGTGAAGATAGCCACTTGAGAAAGGGCCACTCAAGGTAACTATCCCTCACTTCATTTTTTGTATAATTAATTTTGATGTGGTAGTTATTTCATAAATCCATGTTAACTAGATTCTTTGTGTTATTCATGAACAATTCTTGTTTCACATTTTATGCCTTAGTTGCTTAGCTTGTTGTACTCCAGAGTGTAGGTTCAGTTAATAGTATTAGTTAGATTTCAACATTCATTTCTTGACATTGAATTAGTCACAATCTTATATTGTAGGTACCATAAGAATATCATCAACATTACTTCCTTTACTATTATGTATTTTTATGATTTCTCAACAACTGTAACACTTATGCTAGGATGATTTAGGTAGTCTAAATTCTTTGGAAGCACATACAATGCCAATACCATTGCAAGCTTACTATCCCTAGTCAATAATTCAATGAAGGCATTTCCAAAGGTTCAAGTGGACTATTCAGTTAGGTTTCTCCTCTAAATTGAGTGATTGTCACCAAGTTTACTAAACATTAGTAGGGACTCCACATTTTTGGCATGATTTCCAAGGATGGTGCTACTTTCAAAGATTAGTTTCTATTATTTCAAATATTTCTTAGTTTAAATTTTTATTTTAGCATTAGGATAATTAGGTTTATTCTTTCACATACCAGAAGATTTCACTAACATTGTGCAAGATCCATTTCTATAAAAATTCATACCTATTGCATCCAGAGGTAGAGAGACACTTTGGGAAGATTTACCCCCTCAAACCAACAACCTAGAGAAAATATTGGTGACCATGGTGATCATAGTGAGGGTATTCCTGAAGAAGAACTTTCCCTTTCACCAACATCTACTAGAAACATAGAGGGGACCTTCCAAACCATGGTTGATGCAGCAATGGATGATCCACTAAAACATGCGACTTTTGAATTTCCCATTACCAACCAAGAAAGGACTACTATCCTAAAGAATATACTTCCTTCAGCATTGCCAATCTTCTATGGCTTGGTAACTGAGGATCCAAACACATTCTTGTTCAATTTTGATGTCTTATGTAGAAGCTATGATTATACAAGTGATGCTCATAGGCTCAAGCTATTTCCTACAACTTTGAAGGATGTTACCATGAGATGGTTTATGGGACTGGGCATAGATGATGTTTTAGATTAGAACACTATGAAAACAAAATTCCTAAAAGAATACCAAGACTATTGTAGAGGATTTGATAGGAGAAGAGATGACATATTTAGAATGACTCATAAAGAAGATGATCCATTAGAGGATTATGTTCTAAAAGGTTCCAATTATGCTTGAAGAAGAACCCATAGAATAGACTCTCAGAGGAATCCCTAAAGCTTGTATTTTCAAGAGGATTCAATGATTACTACATGAATACCCTTAACCTTATTGATTTAGGGGATGTGTCTCAATTACCCTTTGAAGAAATCTATAATATTTGTAGAAACTATTCAAGGACCTTTACCAATGGACAAGGGGGGAGAGAACATCTACAATTGGTAAGACATCTAGTGGGGTTCAATAGTGGAGTTAAGAAACCTACTGTCCAACATGAAGGAAGATATTATAAGTCATCTAGCTACTCAGAGGGACACTCTACATGTGAAGAAAAGGGAGGAGGCTAAATAAATACTTACTAAATACTACCCCAATCAAAGAAAAAGAAAAGCCAACTACAAGTGCAAAAGGGTGGAAAGTATCACAAAAGAAAAAATCAAAGAAACTAGATTTTCAACCACTAGAAGGTGAAGATGGGCAGGTGTTCTACATTGCACGAAGAAGGCCATGAAAACCAAGACAAGGTATGCCACAAGACCCTTTAAATTTTAATACATCATTTCTAGTTGGTAATCAAAATTTATTTGGTTGGAACCCCCAACCTTGGCCAAATACCAAAAACCAATGGAAAAACCCTCAACAAAGCTAGAACTAGTAGTAACTAAATGTATGGCCACAAAATTTTTTCCAAGGCTCTAATTACAACCCTCAATGGTCAATGCAACAAAATCAGTGGCAAACACAATGAAAAAAGGGCTAGGAGTGGTATCACCAAAATATGAATTAACAATTTCCTTTGCTACCTTCTCAACCATAATAGTAGGCCATCATTCCCAATCCATAAAACCCAACATCTTAGACACTAAGAGCACCACAATTATTTTCCCAACCTACACCTAATGTCAATAACAAGCCTGTCCAACAAGCCTACACTAATGAGGCTATTCAAAACCCCATATATGGGGTAGAGGTGGGTGATGTCCACCTCAGGTCAGGGAAAACATTGGTTGGGCCATCATCCCCTCAAATTATTGAGATGGTAGATGAGGAACCCACAACTAAAGCTTTAGAAAATTCACTTCTAGAGCCTAGGTCAAATCAAGTAAACCATACTATTTCAATTCCAATTCCTCTGTTCCCTGAGCATTTATCCATTCCAATACATCATACCCAAGCTAATACATACCTATTAAGCCAACTTAAGGATGTAAGTATAAAAGTCCCCCTCATTCAAGTTATCAAGGATATTCCAATTTATACCAAGACTGTAAGAGATTTTTATCTTAAAAATCTAGGGAGAAAAATGAAGGACCCTCAAACAATTCATGTCTTAGGGAACCTTGTTGACATTATGCTAGGGAATAAATTTCCCTAAATATACAGACCCTGGAAGTCCAGTAGTGGACATTAAGATAAATTAGACCCTTATAATGAAAACCTTGATTGACTTAGGGGTAAAAATTACTGTCATGACTAAGGAAATAATGCAACTACTTCAACTAGCTAGCCTTATACCTACACCAATTGTTTTATAGTTGGAAGATAGGTCAACAGTGAAACCTAAGGGATGATTGAAGACTTATTCATAGCATTATATTCATGGGAGTGTCTAGCAGATTTCATAGTCTTGCAACAAAAGGCCAACCTTGCAAGATATCCCCTTATTTTAGGAATACCATGGCTAGCAACAACTAATGCATTCATAGGTTGTCGTTCTCAGAAAATAATAATATCAAATGGAACCATGACCAAGAAAATGGTCCTCTATCCACCAACCCAACCTCATGAACATCTAGGGAAAACTATATGGCCTACCTTGGATGAAGAAGATCACTATTCCTTACAAAATTTCATGACTATTGAACACAACCCCTTGTTGAAAAACCAAGTTGAGGATGACTTAATTGACCACATCCTACAAAATAACTGTGGTAGGGACCTACAACAACAAGACTGTCTTTCATGTTTGCAGGATCCATAATAGAATATTATACCTGCAAATTCATTAGAAGAAGTATCCCAAATTTTCCATTCGCTTCTACCACAACAATGTGTCCCAAACATTAGTGGAATTTACCTTTCATCTATGCAATCAACATATAAAACATTGAAAATCATGCTAGGTAAAATTTTGAATGTTAACAATAGACTAACTGAAGAACAAAAACATTCCTTGAACACTGTACTACATGCACATGCAACAACCTTTGCATGGGACTACCATGACATAAAGGGAATTGATCTGGTCCTGTGCATGCATAGAATCTACATAAATTATAGTTTCAAGCCAATTAGACATTTCCAAAGGAGAATGAACCCTTCCTTAAGAGAAATAGTTAAAATTGAGCTACAAAAATTACTTGATGCAAGCTTTATTTACCCTATTTTTGATAGTGAATGGGTATCACCTTTAGTTATTATCCATAATAAAGGAGGAGAATGGAGAGTATGTGTGGACTACAGGGAGATAAACACATCCACTAGAAATGATCACCACCTATGCTCAAGTGAACAGGGCTGAGATTGACTTAGTGGACTTGGATGTCTCTCTTGCTAGCATGGAGTCTATGGGTAAAGGAAAAGTAAATTTGGAGTCACATGGTGGTATTTTCTATGGTGTTCAACCTAAGTGGTTGGATAGTTTATATGATGATCCTATCAATTGGGAGAAGTTTTACTCAAATGTTCTCATCAGGATGGAAAAGGATGAGAGTGGGAACCTCTTCAAAACTTTTAAATGGATTTTATTTGAAGTAAAATAGATTAATATCAATATAAATTCATTGGCTAATATCAATGTTGGTATGGTTAAAAATAGAAAACTAGAGATGGCCAATTTCAATAAGGTCCAAATTATGAATGATGTACTTGATAAGGTTGTGGATGATGTTGCTAAATTGGGAAAGAATCATGAATCTAAATTAACTTCTCTTGAGGAGAAGGTTACCAAAATTCATGAGGATCTAAGCACTCTCATGCATGTTATCCTTGAATCTCTTCACACTAGTGTGCAAGGGTTGTCCGTGTTGAATGTTAAGGCTTGTAAATGGACTAGGAAATTGCTTATTAAAGGGAAAGAAGTGCATGAAGTGGAGGATGATGGACATAAAGGAAACCTAGATAAGGGGATGGATGTGAGCCCTTGTATCAAAACTAGAAGCAAGATGGATATTTTTTTTGTCATTCTTGCTCAAGAACTAGATAAAGTGGTTGAGATGCATGAGAAGGTCATCTCTAGGGATCTAGAAGTGGCTAGGATCTTAAAGAATTTGCTATAATTTCTATTAATCAGCTACTTTTTTGTTAATTTTTGGCTATTGGTTTGTTGTTGGTATAGTAATGCTTATTCTATGATAGCATTTTTGGTCAGGAGCTACTTGTTTTTCTTGTCTTTTCTTTCTAGCAGATTGTTTTTGTTGTAAAGGGTTTCAAGCCCCCCTTCAAAAGTTTCCTTTTTGATAATAAAAATAATCATCTATAGAACACTCAAGATCTAGGGACTCCAATCAACATAGGATTATAAAATACAAACAATCCACCACCATACACCAAGAAAACAAATCCATACCAAATCTGACCGTACAAAATATAAATGTATCAAATTCAAACATACCAAATCCAAACATACCAAAATATGAATATACCAAATCTGAACATACCAAATCCAAACATATCAATTCTGAACATACCAAATCTGAATTTGATGAACTATGGGAAAAATACTTTTACCACACCATCCTTATAAAACATACATGTTCATCAACAACCACTTCAACACCCATATCGATATTAAACTCAACAACCACTTCAACAACTATCTCAATATCAAACTCAACAGACCACCTCAATATCAATAACCACCTAAACATATATAAAATCCTTTCAAAACACCACCAACAACATCCCCAACATGACACCATATCACCAAATCAATACATTAATCCTCAAATGAATCCTACCCCATCACATCAACAACACATGGCATACAAAAAAACAACTTTGAGCGCACAAAAAAAAAACTTTCCCAACAATAATTGCAAGCTCAAGAACTACATGTTCAACAATAGTTGCAAGCCCAACAACAGTTACTTGCACAACAACAACAAAAAAAAGCCATGCAAAAAAAAAACTTGATCAAACATCATAACCCAACACCAATATGGACCTTAAGATTCACCTCCTCCACCCTAATCCAATCAACAATATCAAATGGGTCCTCAACCTCCATGCAATCCATGCAATCCATACACCACAAACCCATCTACATATCAATATCTAAATCTATACAACACTTACAATTCACTACAAAATGTTCCACCAATGAATATATTTTCACAAATTCAAATTTTAACACAAAATATTTAGGAAATACAACTAGGAAAGATGAAAAGTCATACATTTTTCAAGACTTATGTCCATACCCATTCAACATAAGCATAAAAATGTTACCCTTTCCCCCAAATTCAAAATTCCAAATTTTTTATAAATACAAAGGATGTGGTAACCCTAAAGAGCATATTAGAGGATTCTACGTAGCTTGCATGGAGGTATCATATAGCGGCTCATATCTTATGTGTTTCTTTCCATGTAGTTTGGTTGGGCAAGCTATTGAGTCATTATCACATCCACCACCCAACATAAAAAAAATTCAAGAGAGTATAGATCAATTTTTAGCTCATTTCTCCTACAAAATTGATACCAAAATAAACTTAGAGGAACTGTACACTCTCAAACAAAACAAAGTTGAAGCCTTTTCCTCTTTCCTATAAAGATGGAGACACAAGGCGAGCAAGTGTAAATGGTGAATACTTGAAAATCAACAAGTAGAGATCATTGCAATTAATCTAAACATAGATCTCACCTTCCAATTATGAATGCAATGTGTAACAAACTTTGAAGAACTTATCTCTAAAGGGCTTAACTTTGAGAGAGAACTCATTGCTAAAGGAGCTATGCAAATCTATAAGGACAATCACCAGCCATCTAGTTCAAGTGATAAAGCCTATATATGGGACAAAAATAAGAATGTAACTAACAATGATGTGGTAGATGCATAATTTGTGATAAACACTCCATCTCAATCAAACATATAACAACAAAATCAAAAAAATGTCCAAAATTCTAATCCACCAAAGGCACCACCACCACCGAGACAAAATAATTATCCACCAATATGAAAATACACTCCATTGGGAGAGCCTATTGAAACCATCTTGCATAAGTTGATCCATAATAACTTAATAAAATTTCCTAAATTAAGATAGTATGAAGAGCCATAATTCAAACCTTCATGGTACAATGAGAATGACTACTATGAATATCATCCCACCAAAGGACATAAGAATTCAAACTATATGAAACTCAAAAACAATATCCAAGACCTAACCAATCATGGTGAAGTAAAAATCGACCAACAAACTAGTACCTCAGGAAATAATGACTTGGGAATATACAAGAATCATTTTCCAGACAATGGTAGAAGAAATGATATGGGAAAAGATACAAACTACAATAATGTTAATCTCAACTATGACAATATTATGGGAAATGTACAATGTGATGACCAACATATATTCATTGTCACTATCCAAGGACCAAATTCTGAGTGTTGAGTCACAACATGAAGAGGGAAGGTTACCATTCAAGGAGCCCCTATAACAACAAGAGGTCCTTCAAAATCCAATCCTACGGATTATAGCTTGGTTGAACATCTCAAGAAACATCAAAATAAATTTCCATTCTAGAAATCTTGATAATTTCAACCACACATAAATAAATATTGGAAAACGCCCTTTTATCCTCATTTGTACCTAATTTTATAGAAACCAAACAATTTCAAGCCATGATGGGGCATATTGTGTCCACTCACAACCTGGTATTTATAGAAAAATACCTTCCATCCCAATCATTACACAATCGAGCATTACATCTTGAATTATATGTTAAAAAACATAAGGTGAAAAGAGTCTTGATAGATGGAGGTGTGGGCTTGAACATTTGTACCCTTCAATTGGTTAAACACTTGTGTTACTCTGAGGAAGTAATTGAAAGAGAAAAAGGTATCACCATTAGGGCCTATGATGATAATGAGCAAGATTCAAAAGGAACAATCAAGCTTTCAATACAAGTGGGTCCCACAATAACAAAGAAAACATGCCAAGTCTTGGACCATGACTTGCCATATAACATTCTTTTGGGCTTCCCATGGATTTGTGCCATGTAGGTCGTAGCATCTATCTATCATCAATGCATAAAATTTCCATACAAAAAGAAAGAAGTTACCATTCATGGTGACCCTGAACCCTTTTACTATTGTAAATGTATGAAAGAAAAATATCATAGATTGCTGCAAGTCCCAAATAAAGATGCAATTCCACTTTCATCCTCCCATGTTGATCCAAGAACACTTGCTTCTATATTAAATACTCAACAAATAATCTTTGATACCAAAGTGTAGATATAGGATAATGGTTGTGGTGACTACAACCTCAAAGAAACATTCTATGTGGGAAAACTACCACTTTCTCCCAAATCATATGGTAAACCCCACCATATTGAGAAAGAAACTAAAATCCTCAAATTTAAACCAGCTATCTTCACAAGATGGGGAGAGTTGAATGAAAAATTCATAGATGAAGGATATATTTCTAAATGGGTTTACCAAAAGGAATAAGAGGAACCTACTCATCCTATTGATACAAACAACAAAGGTTATCTACTAATAAAAAATATGAGATATATAGGTAGTAGTGTGCTTGGCTTAAAGCAACAAGGTATGTATGAACCCATCATCCTAGAGAAGCAACGAAAGAACAAAGGTCTTGGGTACAACTTGAACAAAATGTAATCCCTCTCATTGAGGATATCTTAAATAAGGAAGTTAAAGCTTCTTCTTGGTCTAGCCAATTTGATGATGAAAATATCAGTGATTTAACCATGTGTATAATAGATTTATTTGAAAATGAATCAATATGTACTATCTCCACTACATCATTCACAACTCCTATCCAACACAATGAACTTTAACTTATCTATCATCAGCTCATAGAATAAGACTAACAACAAGCATTGATTCTTGATTCATTCAAAAATGATGAGGCTATCACATTGGGGATTAGAGATGAAATTCCTTTTGAGAATCACAAATTAGGTTTCAAAATTGAACTTGATACCCAAATGTACTTCGGGAACATGATTGAACCCTTTAGTTGCAAAATGGTGAATTTAAAAATCAAAACAAGATCCCCAAGTGAAAACCACAATGTGGCACTTTCAGCTTGAGAAAAGTAAAAACAAAGAATGCATTTGAAGGTGAAAACATCCTTGAGGAACCTAAGGATGAAGGATTCAATCTCCCTAAAGTCATGATGGATTAGGAAAAATGATGCAGCCAAGGTGGGAGGATCCAGTTAAGGATTGTCCAACCTTACAGCCTAGACTATCAACTCCATGATCACATAGATATGTAACCATTTAACAATTAATCCACAGAAGGATAAAAGACATTCATGAACACCAAACACAAGATTTATCCTGGGAAAACCCTAACAAGGAAAAACCTAGCCTTCAAAGACCATCCACATTATATTATAATCTTAAAACACATTACATATGCCTCACAGGCTTACAAGATCTAGGACGCAGCCTAGGAATTATAAATAATTCATATAACAACAATTTTCATTAGCTTCTTTTCCTGCTCCACACACTCTTTGCTCTAAGATCCTTCCAGATCAGAATACTTCATCACTATGCTTCATACTTCACACCATTGAGCACCTTGTCGATCTATCTTCTTTTTCCTCCCATAACAAATCCCCACTTTTGTTTATATCATATGTAAATTGTCCAACCCTCAAAATGTCGGCCCAATTACAATGGCTAGAAATATAACATGCCAACTCAAATAGGTCGGCCCCAAACAATAACAATTTACCATGCGAATCAACCAAGGTCAGCCACAACAAAGCCAGGACCTAAAACATCATCCTCAATCACACAAACACCTTCTAGATCACTCCTCAAAGATCCACAACACCCCACAACACCCTATCATCCAAGAACAAGGTAAACATGGCCTCACAAAATAAAATCACCAATTAAGGGCACACAGATCAATGTAGACCAACAACACATGATCTAGAAACATCCACGATCATCAAAAATCACCACAACAATGTCCACAACAACTCTACGTACTAGAATCACAACATATTCCCTCAAGAACACTAACTGGAATAACTAAACAACTATCAACACACAAATCTTCACAACTCAATCGATCCTTCACGTGGATCCCATGAACTTAACCTGGCATTACTAGACACCATCAACAACAAACCCTTTAATCCACAACCTCTAACAATCAAATTCAATAATCTAGTACCCTGCATCTCTGCAAATTCACTATCAATTGCCTCAACTTTCTAAAGACTTTTGGATGCCCCTGCATCAGACTCTTGAGATTATTTGAAAAGTAAGCCTCTTCACTTTGGTCTATAATGTATCAAACCCAATATTATCTCCTCAATTTGGTTCGGTGATCAATCTATAGGTACTTGCAACTACCTCAAGGTTGACAATCTATTCAAGTCCACCCTATAAACTACCTCAAGTTATTCTCCTTGAATTGGTTTGACATTCTACTTGTAGGCCTTGCACTGCCTCACGGTCGGCGATCTGAGCAAGCCCACCCTACAATTTTCCTCAGGTCCTTCATCTTGTCATTGGTTCAGTGTTCTACTTGTAGGCCTTGCACTGCCTCATGGTCAACAATCTAAGCAAGCCCACCCTACAAGTTTCCTCATGATCACTCACATTTACTTCACTCTAGTACATAAACCTTCTCCAGAAGATCAATTCTTCACCTTCTTCTGGTTCCACTACAGAATCTAATTCCTCCAAAGGTTCCCCTTCCTCTGGATAAATTAATTATGTATCAACAAACTCTTCTTCATCTATACAAACTATCTTTGCATCCTTTACTGCTGCTCCTTCATCAGGTTCTCTAACATCATGTTCTTAATGACACTCAACACTTGATTCTTTCTTCTTCCAAAATCCTCTATGCTCTACATAAGGTATACATCTTGATTCCTCTTTTCCTCCAACATATGAGTTCTTCCATCTGTATAATCTCCTAAGCATACATGTAACATGTTTCCATTATGTTCCATCAATCCATCCATAATCCATCTTCTCATAACCTGTCATAGGCTTTCTCCTTCTCATCTTATTCCAACACATCTTCTTAGAATGATTCCTCAATCCACATAGCTTACAAGGATATAGATCCCAACACAACTCCTTTTCATTCCATGCCTATTAAAATGTGAACAATAGATACCTTTTCTTTCTTGATTCAAACTTGCAATAACATCCTTACCTTGGTCATATCCAAGGCCTTCACTCTTTGGTCTCATTACTCGTTCAATAGGTTCCGTAATTCCTTCCTGTTGCTTTCCCAATCCTTTTCCTTCATATCCCATTCTTTGCATGATTTTGAAACCAATACTATCACCAACAACTGTAGGCTTCATCACCTTGTTACCTTCAACTTCACCTTCTAAATAAACTTCTACAGCATCACACACTTCAGGTTTAGATATCAAATTCTCATTCTCCTTTCGGCATGCTATAAGTGATTGCTCCAACTAATCAACATGTTCCTTCAAACTAGATGTTTCCTTCCTTTGCAAACCGTTCTCCTTATTTAACTCTTTCAAACTTTCCTCTAGAAAAATCTTGAATTCTTCTACAAATTTCTTTTTAAGGTCTTCAAACATATCCAACTTTGCTTCTAGTTTTGCATTTCTCTCCCTCAATTATGCATTACACTTCTTGATTGCACACAATTCCTCATCCAAGGTATCCCTTTTACATACTAGGGTTTCATTTTCCTTCTTCATCCTCTTTCCACTCTTCCCCATTGCAACAAATCAGATAAACAACCAAACTTCAATGCTTACAAACTCGCAACTAGCTCTGATACCATTTGATGCAGCCAAGGTGGGAGGATCCAGTTAAGGACTATCCAACCTTGTAGCCTAGACTATCAACTCCACGATCACATAGATAAGTAATAGGAGTTTAACAATTAATCCACAAAAGGATAAAAGACATTCATGAAAACCAGACACAAGATTTATCCTAGGAAAACCCTTATAGGGAAAAACCAAACTTTTAAAGATCATCCACACTATATTATAATCTCAAAACACATTACATATGCCTCACAAGCTTACAAGATCTAGGTAGTAGCCCAGGGAATACAAATAATTCATATAACAACAATTTTAATCAGCTTCTTTTCCTGCTCCACACACTCTCTACTCTAAGATCCTTTCAGATTAGAATACTTCATCACCGTGCTTCATACTTAACACCATAGAGTACATCATTGATCTATCTTCTTCTACCTCCCATCACAAATCCCCTTGCTTTTATTTATATCATCCACGAATCAACCAACCCTCAACATGTTAGCCCAATTACAACAACTAGAAATATAACATGCCAACTCAAATTGGTCGGCCCCAAACAATAACAATTACCATGTGAATCAACCAAGGTCAGCCACAATAAATCCAGGACCCCAAACATCATCCTCAATCATGTAAACACCTTCTAGATCACTCCTCAAAGATCCACAACATGCCACAACACCTTGTCGGCCAAGAACAAGGTAAACATGGCCTCACAAAAGAAAATCGCCAATCATTGGCACATAGATCAATGTGGACCAACAACACATGATATGGAAACATCCATGATCATCACAAATCATGACAACAACATCCATAACAAATCCAAATATTGTAATCACAACATCTTCCCTCAAGAACACCAACCAGAATAACTAAACAACTGTTAGCACAAAAATTTTCACAACTCAATCAATCCTTCATGCGAATCCTTGAAACTTAACCTGGAATTACTAGACACCATCAACAACAAACCCTTTAATCCACAACCTCTAACAATTGAATTCAATAATTTGGTACCCTACATCTCTATAACTTCACTATCAATTGCCTCAACCTTTTTAACACTTCTAGATGCCCCTGCATAAAAAAATTAGCAGTTCTTGTAGAAGATGCATGACCACTAAATTTTGGGACCATAGAGCAACATTAGGTGACATTATATGCCACATCCCTTGATGATGAAGAGCAACATAATCTAAAAAAATTCTTAAAATAAAGAAAAGTCAACTTTTCTTGGTCATGTACATACATGTTAGAATTGGATACTTCATTAGTGGTGCATCACTTGGTAGTGCATCTGAATGAAAAACCTATGAAATAAAAGCTAAAGAAAATGCATCCACAAATAGTACTACTAGTCAAAGTTGAATTGCATAAGTTGCTCAATGTAGGTTTCATAAGACCTATTGATTATCTAGAGTGGGTTAAAATCTTGGTACCAGTATCAAAACCCATTGGGGGAATTTGGATATGCAAAAAAATTAGGGACTTGAATAAGGCATGTTTTAAAGATGACTTTCCATTGCCAAACATAGATATTATCATGAATCTTACAACTAGACATGAGATGTTATCTCTCATGGATGGATTTTTAGGGTACAACTAGATAATGACCACCAAGGAAGACCAATATAGAACTACATTCACATGTCCATGGGGAACCTATTATTGGAACACCATGCCATTTGGTCTTAAAAACATCAGAGATGCCTATCAAAGAGTGATGATAGTTATCTTCCACAACATATTTCACAAGATATTGGAAGATTATCTAGATGACATAATTGTAAAATCCATCTCAAGGAAAGGACATCTTGAGGTATTAGCTCAAATCTTTGACAAGCTCAAGAAATATCAGGAAAGATTGAATTCAAAGAAATGTGTCTTTAGAGTCACTTCAAGGAAGCTTTTGGGATATATTGTATCATGAAGGGGATTTTAAGTGGACCCTACCAAATTCAAAGCCATAATTGAGATGTAGCCACCTAAAATGCTCAAATAGATTCGTATTCTACAAGGGAAGCTTCCGTTTATCAAGAGATTCATTGCATAGTTGGTTGAAAAATTTCATCCCTTTACACACCTTCTTCACAAAGGTGTTTCTTTCAAATGGGATCATCATTGCCAATAGGCCTTCTAGCAGTTGAAGGACCATCTTGCATCACTACTACTCTTGATGTCACCAGTTGTGGATAAACCCTTGATACTATATATCTTAGTGACCTTAGCAACATTAGGAGCTCTCCTAGCATAACATGATAAATCAAGAAAGGAAAGAGTTATATATTACATTAGTAGGAACTTAGTGGGATACAAGCCTAATTACACTCCCATTGAAGGAGCTTGTGTGGAAGTAATTTTTTCTTCACAAAATCTATACCGCTATATGATAAGCCACCAAATCAAGATTATCTCCAAGGTTGATCCATTGAAATATCTATTATCAAAGACAACTCTCACAAGTCGTATGGCTAAATGGGTAATAATACTAAGTGATTTTGATATTGAGTATGTGGATTGAAAGGCTGTTAAAGGACAATTCATAGCAGATCAATTAGTTGAGTTTCTAATATATGCTGAAAACCTATTGGTATCCAAATTTTTAGATGAATCAATATTCACACTCAAGTCAACAAAGCAATGAAATCTATACTTTGATGGTTCCCATATATAATAGGATCAAAATCAAGAATCCTATCCATCACCCCTCAAGGTGATTGCATTCCAAAATAATATAGACTACTTTTCCATGCATGAACAACATAGCATAATATGAGGCTCTCATCATAGGGCTAAGAATGGAAATTTAGTGACAGATCTAGGAACTCCAAGTCTATGATGGTTCTCAACCAGTGGTTAGATAAGTCAATGATAATTACCAAATGAAGGAAGATAAGTTGATGCCTTATAAGAGAATGGTGAATAGATTTAAAGAATAATTTATAGATATCACCTTTGAGAAATATTCAAGAGTCAACAACAAAGAAACAAATGTAATAGAAACTATTGGGTCTTTAATGGACATGCCACATAATAGCTTAAAATGTGAATTTCTTATGGAGAAGCTTCTCATACCGACTTTTGAAATTCCCTGAATCAAATTTTGTGTGTGAAATTTTTGGTCTTGGTTCCCCTTGGTACCATGACACCTACCTATACCTTCACAATGGTATCCTTCCATCTGAAATTGAACGAATAACCTTCACAAAAAAATTATTTGTCAATCTTCTTGCTTTGTCATCATTGGTGATACCCTTTATCAAAGAAGTCTTAATACAACATTACTAAGATGTCTTAACCAAGAAGAAGCTTCAACCACCATAAAAGAGATGCATGAAGGAATTTGTGAATCATATTTGAGTGGAATTACCCTAGCAAAGAAGATGCTTAGAACAAGTTACTATTCCAGCCTACCATGGAACAAGAGGCTAATCAATTTGTGAAGAAGTGTTCGCAATGTCAATATCATGGGGGCCTCATTAATTCTCCAGCTCAAGAGCTTCAAACTATCACTCAACCATGGCCTTTCTTGCAATGGGGGCTCGATCTCATTAGGAAAATAACACCTACCTCATCCAATGGTCATAAATTCATAATTACCACCATTGACTATTTCCCTTGCCAAGGATGGATGGCATCGTGGATTGTTTGAGTGGAGATGAGTACTTCATGAAGATAGATCTAAAGAGTGGTTATCAACAGATTAGTATTAGAGATGGAGATGAGTGGAAGATAGCCTTCAAGATCAAAGAGAGTTTGTATGAGTGGTTGGTCATGCCTTTTGGGCTAACCAATGCACTAGGCACATTCATGCGGTGCATGAATGAGGTATTGAAATATTTTTTGGGTACATTTGTCACTATTTATTTGGATGAAATTTTAATTTCTAGCAAGACCTTGGAGGATCATTTGATGCATATCAAAAAAAAATTGAGAAGCTAAGAGAGGAGAATTTTTTGATCAATTTGAAGAGGTGTAGTTTTGTGAAGAGAGAGTTGGTGTACCTAGGATTTGTTATCTCAATAGACCTACTTAAGATGGACCCAGAGAAGGTGAAATCTATTATTGAATGTCCTACACCAAGGAGTGCTATAGAGGTGAGATCTTTTCATGGTTTCAAAGGTTTTTATATAAATTTTATCAAAGGTTTTAGTAGTATTTGTGCACCTCTAACTGAAATAGTGAGAGGGGATAGAAAAGAGTTTAAGTGGACTATAGGAGCAGCAAAAAGTTTTGATATGTTAAAGAAGAAAGTTATAGAGCAACCTATTTTGGCACTTCCAGATTTCAACAAGGTATTTCAGGTAGATTGTGATGCTAGTGACAATGCCATTGGACTTGTTTTAAGTCAAGAAGGTAAATTCGTTGCCTATTTTAGTGAAAATTTGAATGATGCAAAGAATAAGTATTCTATTTATGAATAGGAGTTTTATACTATAGTTTAGGATTTGAAGAAATGGAGACATGATTTGTTTCCAAAAGAGTTAATTTTATTCACTAATCATCAAGCTTTACAAAATTTGAATAGTCAAGGGAAGTTGAATCAAAGAAATTTGAAATGGGTTGAATTTTTGCAAAGTTATACATTTGTTTTGAAGCATAGGATTGGAAGATCTAATAGAGTCGCAGATGGCTTAAGTAGGAGGAAAATTTTGTTAACAAAAATGTAGATTGAAGTTGTTGGGTTTAATGAACTCAAGAACTTGTATCATGGGAATCCTAATTTTGTAGAGGCTTGGAGAGCTTGGAAGGATCATATCACTTTGGATAGGATGAGATGGTTGGATTTTACAATCCAAGATGGTATGTTGGTTTGAGGGAATTGGTTGTGCATTCCAAGGAGTTCCATGAGAGAGAACTTGATCAAGGAGAAACATAGTGGAGGATTAGCTATACACTTTGTCCATGATAAGACCATTGCTATTGTTGGTGAGTGATAGTATTGGCCATAGTTGTAGTAGGATGTGAAGAAGGTTGTGCAAAGTATGTCAAATGGAGAAAGGAACAAGTCAAAATATTGGATTGTATCAACCATTACCTATACCTGACAGGCCATGCCCAAGGACATTAGCATGGATTTTTTTTTTAGTTTTCTAGAGACACAAAGAGGGCATGATTCCATATTTGTGGTAATGGATAGATTTTTGAAGATGACACACTTTATTCCATGTCATAATACTAGTGATGTTGTTCATGTTGCAGAGTTATTTTTTAGAGAGGTGGTGAGACTACATGGTCTACCCAAGAGCATAGTTTTAGATCTAGATACCAAGTTTGTTGGGTATTTTTGGAGGACCTTATGGAAGAAGTTGAAGACTGATTTGAATTTTAGTTTTGCACACCATCCATAGACTGATGGAAAACTAGAGGTGGTGAATAGGAGTTTGGGTAACCTACTAAGTTGCTCAATAGGAGACAAACCCCGAGGGATGGGATTTGATTTTACCATAGGTATAATTTTCTTATCAACATGAGTACTAGTAAATCACCATTCCAGATTATGTATGGGAGTAGTCCAAGATCTACTCCTGAATTGAGAAAGATAGATAAGGGAGAGAAGAGTAGTTTTGAGGCTAAATATTTTGTTGACACCTAAAGAATTTGCATGATGATGTGAAAAATCATATCAATAAGATGAACTCTTAGTATAAGGCTAAGGTAGATCAGAAAAGGAGGTATAAGGAGTTCTAGGTAGGAGATGAAGTCATGGTTCATTTATGAAAGGAGAGGTTTCTAGTAGGTAAATACAAGTTAAAGTTGAAGAAGTTTGGACCATGCAAGATCCTGAAGAAGCATGATTACAAAAATGTTTATAAGGTAGAGTTTTCAAGTGAGATTCATGTTTCAGGTATGTATTTAACATTGTTGGTTTGACAGAATATCATGAAGGAGAGAAGGATAATGAATTGACTAAGGAATAATGAAACATTCTAGCACCTACTTCAGAAAAGGAAGAGAGGAAATTTTGGATAGCCATGTGGGTAGAAGCATAAGAAATAGGCAATATGCAGAGTACTTGGTGAAATGGAGAGGAAGGACTATTGAAGATTCATCATGGTTATTTGAGACTGAGGTTAACCATCTTGGTTTCCCTCTAACTCCTAAGAAATGATAGGGTCACTGTTCAAATTATCCCAGGTGTCTGATGCAGGAACATCTAGGGTGTAAGAGCAATCTTGCATCACCCAAAATACATGTTTCTTTTCAATAGGAGCTAAATTTTGAAAAGTTACTTTTTTTAGTAAGTTTGCATTTATGCATAGTTGGACACAAAATCTTACATAGACCTCTAGAATGGTGAACTGAAGCCAATGGTGAAGAAATCACTTCAATATCATTTATCATTTGAGAGATTAAAATTTCAAATTTTGAAAATACTATTAAAATATTTGAAGTTAATTTTGAAACACTTAGAGGCTTTGAATGGGCCTAAAAATTAGCAAAAAATGAAATTAGTTTACCTTTAGGTGGCCTTCTCGAGAGATTTTTGAAAAGGTATTATAATTAAAAATCCAACAGTCAGATCAAAAGTTATGACCCCATGAAGTTGCACTACCAAAATTAATAAAATTTTGAAATATCTTCTTGATGAAGTCACACTTTCCAGATGATTCTAGGCTAGTTACACCTTCCAAATAAAGGATGAGAATGAGGTTATAGGATGGGGAATAGAGTATCATAGATGGTGGCTCCAATTTTTAGATTTGTAGATTTATGTAATCAGAAAGCCCATGTGATGGAAATTCTAATGTTGTAATTTCATTTTCATTTTAGTAAAATAGAAAATATTTACTTTTTTCTTGCATTTTGTTTCAATTCCCTACTATTGTTGTGAGTTTTAGATTGTAAGGGGTGTTCCCTTCATCAAGATTCCATATGGAACCAAGTGTTGGAGAATTCCAAGATCAAGAGCATGAAACAAATTCTACAAGTGTAAAATATGCACAATATAGTGTCTATCAAATATATAAAATGAAGATTTTTTAATATAATGATCAAGCCTTGCATATCTAGGTAAGGATGAGGAGGTGAGAAGGTAGGAGTGAAACTTTGAATATCTATCCAAAGATGGAATACTTGTGATCTCACTTGACAAGTGTGTTAGAAAGTTTCAATAGGCATCTCAAGTTATGAGGACACATGTCTCAACCATATGAAGTGAGACAAAATCAAAAGAAACCTAAGTAAACTCAAGCTATATGTGAATAATTCAATCCTAGAAAGGTGATTAGCTAACTAGGTAGATAATGACATTATTTAGACTAACACCCCACCTTAAGTGTAGCTTAAAGAGTAATTTATGCACTAATGATGAGTCCCAGCTACAAGGCCATGTTAGGTACTCATATAAATATCTCATAAAGTGGAGTAAAGGAGAAAAACCCAATGGGAAATAAAATCCCTCTCCAAAAGAGAAATGATGCAAGGAAATGAAATGTATAAGTGAAGAAGTGATAGATGAACTCGTGATGACCCCCCAAGGACTACTTTTAGCACAAAGTACAATGAATGTTCCTCCCATAGGAGAGAAAAGAGAGAAGGTCATGTGACCTCCCAAAAAATTTGAAGTGATGAACTCTATGTGAGGAAATACTTCCTCCCAAAACTGATAAGAGAAGAGAAACCATGCATACTCCCCTCAAAATGATGTCTATAGTGCTAATAGATGCTTGAAACTAAATGCTAAAGATGATTCATGAATGTTGGAAAAAATTTATCCCCTTGGCAAGAAACAAAACAAAAAATGTGTGCAATATGAACTTCCATTTTAAATAGGAATATGAAGGAATTAAGGTGAATTTATTTGAATGATGCACATAATCCAAAGACTGAAATGATGCCAATGATGGTTTTGAATGATGCTCAAAGATACCCAAGGAAATGTTGTTGTGTGACAGATGTTGATAAGATAGAACATGTACCATAGATAATTCTAGAACAAGTACTATGAATGTATGGTTATGTCTAGATTGTTGTGAATATGAATTTGTTATAGCTAATTGTTGTGCATTTTTTGCACACATGCCCCAATGAAGGAAGGGACCCCCTTTTTTTGCTTTTCCTTACTCCTGTTGGCTTGGTCCCTTCTCGCTTGCTTCGCTTTCTCCTTATTTTTTGACTTCAGGGACAAGTTGCCTATGGATTTGGAATGTTTCCATGATGCCTAAGTGAACTGCCAAGGTTTTTATGAGTTTTGAGAAATTGCAAAAAATTCACTGTGGGTTGTTGTCTGTAGGTTTCTATGTGTGAGTTGCCATTCATAGGTTTTTGTGTGTGGGTTGCTATCTGCGGGTTTCCATGTTTGGGTCGCCATTTTTTGGTTTTCGTGTGTAGGTTGCCATTAGTGGGTTTCCATGTGTGTGTCACCATCTGCGATTTTCCTTGTGCGGGTTGTATACACCTAAAATCGGTCCAGACATTTAATTAATTATACACTGGTTGTTTAATTAATATTCCATCTACTTATAAATAAATTCTCAATTTATTTATATAGTTCATATCCTCTAAATTCTCCAAATCTAAAATCACATTCCTCTAATTTAATTAAATAATCAAATTTCTGTAGTTTTTTTATTTAATTAATTTTCACTAATCCCAAACTTGAAATTCAAGCACATTTAATTAATTTCACTATTCCCAAATTTGGAATTCAAGTGCATGTCTACAAATTTTCATGCCACCTCACCAAGGTCACATGAAGTTAAATAATTGTAATTTTTAAATTAGAATTATCTTCAACAAACTTTCAAACACATGGCTTATTCCTCACACACTTCTTCAACAAACTTTGAACACATGGTCTTTCTCTCCCACACTTGATTCTCCCACCCATTTGGCATTCAAACGCATGGCTTATTCCTCACACACTTGATTCTCCCATTCATTTGGCATGTTTCCCTTGGTTAAGGGAACATTCTCCAAGATTCTTCCATCTCAACCATCCATCCCTCATGCCTGAATCTAGACCGTCGATCACCACCACATCACAAGATGCTTGAAAATTCCTATAAATACACCCCTTTGCTATAGTATTTGGCATCCCATATTTGAGTAGAGTTATTACCCAAGAATAGCTTTGGAGAATTTGGAGTCTTATAGTATTTTTTAGCATTTTAACAAGTTTGCATTGTAGCATCATGTTAACTTAGAATCATGTTTTGCTTTATAGTTGCATTTTAAATCATTTTTTTCTTTATAGTTGCATTTTAAATCTTGTTTTTTTGGAAAAATTTGATTGTCAGCACCTTACGTTCTTTAAACCCCAAAATTTGGTGTAGAATCAATCCCATCACATCCTCCAATCATTCTAAGCTTCAACCCAATCCTAATTTGAGCTTAACCAAAACCCTAATCTGAGCTTTAGTCATTTCAACCTTTCATTCACCCATTCTGAACAGTTATTCTCCCTTTTTGATCATCTGTTTCCTCGTTCTGAGTAAACACTCATATATTTTGAACCTTCATCTATCATCTCAAACTCTGGTTTGGCGATTCTGATCATCTGTTTACTCGTTTTGAGTAAACCTTCATCCATTTCAAACCCCCGTTCAGTCATTTTGATCATCCGTTTACTCGTTCTGAGTAAACATTCATCCATTTCACACCTCATTTCATCATTCCAAACTCTTGTTCAGTCATTTTGATCATTCGTTTACTCGTTCTGAGTAAACATTCATCCATTTCACACCTCATTTCATCATTCCAAACTCTCGTTTAGTTGTTCTAATCATTCGTTTACTCGTTCCAAGTAAACATTCATCCGTTTCACACCTCCTTTCATCACTCCAAACTCTCATTCCAAGTAAACATTCATCCATTTCACACCTCATTTCGTCATTCCAAACTCCTATTCAGTTGTTCTGATCATTCGTTTACTCGTTCTAAGTAAACATTCATCCATTTCACATCTCTGTCTATCATTCTGAACTCTTGTTCTATCTTTCCGATGATCCATTTACTCGTTTTGAGTAAACGTTCATCTATTTGACACATCCTTTCATCATTTTAAACTCTTGTTCTATCATTCTAATCATCTATTTACTCATTCTGAGTAAATGTTCATCCATTTCACATCTCTATCTATCATTCTGAACTCTTGTTCTATCATTCTGATCATCCATTTACTCGTTCCAAGTAAACGTACATCTATTTCACACATCCTTTCATCATTCCAAACTCTCGTTCTATCATTCTGATCATCTGTTTACTCATTCTGAGTAAATGTTCATCCATTTCACACATCCTTTCATCATTCCGCACTCTTGTTCTATCAATCTGATCATTTGTTTACTCATTCTGAGTAAACGTTCATCCATTTCACACATCCTTTCATCATTCCAAACTCTCATTCTATCATTTTGATCATCCATTTACTCATTTTGAGTAAACATTCATCCATTTCACACATCCTTTCATCATTCTGAACTATCGTTCTATCATTTCGATCATCCGTTTACTCATTCTGAGTAAACGTTCATCCATTTCACACATCCTTTCATCATTCCAAACTCTCGTTTTGTCATTCTGATCATCCGTTTACTTGTTTCAAGTAAAAATTCATCCATTTCGCACCACCTTCAATCATTTTGAGCTCTCGTTCAACAATCCTGATCAATCATCTACTTGTTCCAAGTAATCTATCATTCATTCTGAGCTTTTGTCTTCTCATTCTAAGAGTCATTCATCTATTCTGAGTAGTCATCAACTCGTTCCGAGTAATCATTCATCCATCCCGATCAATCATTTGCTCATTTTGAATCATCATTTTCCCCATCCAAATCCTTTGAACTTTGTTTTAGGTTATTATCCAAATTGACCTAAGTGTCTGATCTAATCGTCATCATCAACATCTACTTGGGATTGTCATTCATCCTAAGTCAATCATCATCATCAGCCCAATCAATCTATTTTCAATCTCAAAGTGGATTCAGTGACGCAATCATTCACTCATCCTTTAATCCGATCAATCAGTATCCTACATCACCTAGGGTAATCTCTGAACAAGGTTTACACTCCCTTTCGTCATCCTATCCGATCCCTCAGTCTATCTTATCAATCATCGATCAATCTTATCCAATCCAATCCAATCACATCACATCCCTATCCAATCACCTTCAACCCAATCAATCTACTTCCATCTTGAAGTAGATTCGGTGTCGTAATCATCCTTTCATAATCAAATCCAATTATCAAAATCAATCCCATCGCGTCATCCAATTATCCTAATCCGAGCTTTAATCTAATCCTGATCTGAGCTTGCCCTAAATCCTAAGTTGAGCTTTAGTCCATTCCCATCCAAAATCTTTGATCCATATTTATCCTTTCATCATCATGAATCCTTATCCTCCATCAATAGTGGTCAAGGGAAACCCTAATTGCATTGACAACGATAACAAAAGTCTTGTCGATCAAGAAGAATGTGACATAGATCCCCTTGACACTATCATTGCTAGTAATATTTCTCCACCCACTTTCCAAAATCCAATCACCCCCTCGAGTTATCCCATTATGTCTTCATCCATGCCTAATCATGTTGCCTATGCTACCTTTGACAAGGGATATCCATCATATCCGTCATACCCTCCATCTACATCATCCTCTTATCCAACACCCACATCCTCTTATCCTAGTCTACCATCTCAATATCCCTATCCTAATCCCCCATCCACATCCTCCTATCTAAATCCTTCATCCGCATATACCCACTACCCTAATCTTCCATGCCAATTTTCTCACTCTAATCCTACATTCGTACCTTTGTATCCTAATCCAACATCCATATCAACTTATCCTAATCCAACATCTACAGTTCAATATCTCCATTCGCCACCTCGATCTTCCCATCCTAATCCACCATCCCCATACCCATACTACAATCCACCACTCGCATCCTCATGTCCTAATTCACCATTTCTTAACCCTTCATCTAATCTTAATCCCCGATCTATTCCAAGTCTTGTATCCAATCCCATCCCCCCATCTATTCCAAGTCTTGCATCCAATCCCATTCCCCCATCTATTCCAAGTCTTGCATCCAATCCATAATCCTTCATCCACTCCTACCATGCCATCTTAGCCTAGAGCATTCAAGTTCTTCACTCCATAATTTCTCGAAGGACTTATAACAAAGAAGACATCTCCCACTCCACACCTTGAAGTTATGGAATCATGCCATCCCAACCCTTCATCCACAGTCATTAGTGACGAGACCCTTCTCCACCCAACATCTATCAGTGATGAAACCATCACATCCTCTGAATCTACTAAAGCCCCCATCCCTTACCATCACATCTACCAAATCCATTGAACACCCACCTCCTACTCCAAGATTCGTCAAGCCCATTGATGACACCCAAATCCAATCCACTAAAATCCATTCAGATGACTGCATTGAATCCTCCATCCTTCCATCTCCCCAACTTGAAGAACATTCTTTCATCCTACCATCTACATAAGATGCATCATGCCAAGAGTCTAATCCAAAGCATGTCAACATATCCCCTTCTCTAGATCAAGATCCTACCATCCTATCTAGTCCACCTCAAGATCACAGTCCCCCATCCATTCCACCCCATGATCCCCTTGTCTCCACCACTCCATCTTCATCGCATGAGCCCGCTACCACAAATCCAGATCCTATCATATCCCCTAATCCCTCTCCCGATACCACTCATCCAAATGCTGCTATCCCATCATCTCCCTCTCATGATCCCCTATCATCACCTAAAACTGCTATCCCCACACTGCTTGCATATCCCCTTGGTTCTCTCACATTCTTCCATGGTGGCCTCCTTGTAGAAGAAAAAAATAGTGTATATACCACCCATGATCCTCCACCTAATAATGGACTCGCATCATGTTTTCAGAATAACACAAATCCTATCATGGATCGCATGCTCAAGAAAATGAACTATGAAGGAAAAGGTCTAGGCCTTCATGAGCAAAGTATGTTGGAGCCCATCCAAGTCAAAGAACAAATCTGCATGCAAGGTCTTGGACCTATTTCCCAAGACTCACAATCTAAAGATGTTGGTACAAACTCTGGATGTCCTCAATGAGCCTTTTCCAAAAGAAATGTCGGCTCTTCCCATCACTCCACCAAATCATATGTTGCCATCCCTCCTCCTCTATCGTATCACCTCAAAACAACCGTCCATATTCCTCCATCTACTCCATCCATTTTGGGTCCTTACATCCCTCCATCTACCATGCCCATGTTTCCTCTAGGTCCTACATCTATTTTGGGCCCCTATATCCTAAAATCACCTCCTCCATCTCATCCTATCCATCCTTTCATCCATTCATCACCGATCCATCTCATCGATCATAAACATCCCTCTCACATATCCCATAATTAGGATCAACAAAGGCACATACCTAAACATCCTCCATCTACACATAATCCCCATACTCCTACCTCCATCACTCCACATCATCCATCTCCTCACACCCATCCCATTGCTACTAAAATCACTTTGGTTGTTAAAGAAAAAATGCATAAATCCAAGCATCCACATGAATCTACGACTCCCCATGTCCCCTCCAAAAGACATGGTGAAGAGAAGAAAAATCTAAATCTACATCAAATCTATAGGCCACAAAGTCCCACCAAAGCAAAGATTAAAACCATGTGGATCCCAAAAAAAAATATGTAATGCCATCACATGAAAAATCTATAAGAACATCCAAAGTTGCTAATCCAAAAGCTAATCATACACCCCTTTCATCTCCTAAGTTTTTTTTGGGTCCCTATGTCCCGAAATTCACCATTCTATCTCCTCCATTATCCCCACATTCTCCATCCCTTAATCCTATTATCTTTTCACATCCACCACCACATGTGCCAATGTTGGTCTTGAACACATCTCCCCATCACATATCCACCCCATCATTCCATCCATACCCTTTGCAGCATCCCATCCATTATCCCATTTATCTCCCCTCTCAAATCCCTCTAATTCATCCTCTTGCATAATCCATTTATCCTCAAGGTTGTACCAACATCCAATAGTCGGTTCAAACAAGGGCTATTAATGCCTCATATAGAACTTGAAGCTTAAGTCCTTCATCCATATCCTTATCGCATGTCTTCTAAATCCACTTATTTGCATCCCTATCCTTATCCATCTCCTTTTGCATGATATCCAAAATTTCAAAAATCCAAAAAAGTAAAAAAAATCCACAAAATCCAAAAAATTAAAAAAAAAAAGTAAAAAAAAAAAATAATAAAATCAAAACATAAAAAATTAAAAAATACTAAAGAGCAATAAATTCATCCAATGGTGAAAACTTGGCAAACAAGCTTTTGGATAAATACCATGATGAAAACCTGGCAAAAAGGCGTCATGCATAAATCCCCATCTGCACTTGAGGCAACTTCCTGATATGCATTCCCTCCATCTGCTATGCTTCCAGCTATGCACTCATCTTCTTGGTATATGTCCTCTTCATAAATCCCCTCCATCCCACTTATCTTCTGCATCCTACCATCATATCCCATTTATCTCCCATCCCTCCATCATTCTTGTGATCTTGATCAAAACAGGGGAACCTATCTATACATGCTTTGGCCACCTCTTGGTATACATTCCCTTCATCCATGCTCTGTTGTATTCCTTGGTCACTCATCCTATCCACCTCTAGTTATCTCCTTTATCTTCCCATCCACTCATCTCCCATCCCTCATGCCTCATCATATATGACATATCTAGAGTGGGGGCATATGCTTCCTTTGTGACATAGTCCTTGGAGACATCATCTATCATAACATCCCTTCATCTCTCTATCCATCTATCATAGCATCCCTTCCATCTCCCCATCCTTATCTTTGTATCCATCTATCCTAGCATCCCTTTCATCTCCCAATCCTTATATCCCTATCCATCTATCATAGCATCCCTTCCATCTCCCCATCCTTATCTTTGTATCCATCTATCCTAGCATCCCTTTCATCTCCCGATCCTTATATTCCTATCCATCCAAACAATCCCTCTGTAATGAGCCTTGCTCAAACTGATCACAATTTGCCCCAATTTGCAGCCTTGAAATTTCTTCAAAAACTTTGTATGCAATGTGTAGGTGGCTGATATGTTGTTTGATGCAAGATTGAATACCAAATGATTTTTGAAAGCTTAAATAGATTTCTACAACTACTATGCAAGCATTTAGATGAATTACAATGCTCCTATGCAATTTAAAATCAAATAATTCTTCAATAGCAGCATGCCTTGAAAGCCTTAGAGTGATTACAATGTATTATGACTGGGAAATATGCAACTACAGTCATCAATTATTACATCACTTATAAGATTGACACTAAGGCTATTTACCTCCTATAATGCGATCACAAGTGGCTGGAATGACAACATCCTCCTAAAATCAAATGATAATGCAATGCAAATATTAAATGGCACCTGATTGAATGATTCCCTCAATCTGGAATTAAGTCTTGTGACTAGAGGGCTGCGTCTGGAGTAAGCCTCCTAAATATTCGTATTGCTTCCTCAAACTGTGCCAAGCTTCAGGAATCACCAAGTTGAGCTAGGATAAACTCTTCAGACAGTAGAATGGTGTGAGCTTCAAAGACCATGACCAAGATTCAAAGACGCCAAGGAGACTATCTTGGATGATTGAAGTTGCACCTGGGAATGTAATCGTCCCTTACAAGTGATGAGGAATACACCTGTAGTGTTAATATTCAGGAAGAAAAACATCCACAATAGAGCTCAAATCAATGTCTCTCAAGCTCGCCAAATATTCCAATATCGAATCATCAAAGTATTTATGGAAAATAAAGTATTGAAGATCAGTTTATACCATGAATATTATTTCTGATTATAAATCTATTTCTCATGGCTTGGATTTTAAGATTTTTGTCCCATATAACAATACTCGTGGATATCTTCAAAATATGATATTCGCCCAAGTCACCTTAGAAGTATAATTGCGGCCCCACTTATATATTTGTTCCTGAATAAATTGAGAGCTTATGATATTGACTTCAGTCAAATATCATTCCCATCAAATATTTAATTATCCCCATATTCAGCAAAAGATTACTTTTTCCAAATATTACTCAAATAATATTTTTTCTAATATTCAGAATAACTCCACAATACTACATTAATTGAAAACTTCTAATGACTTTATTCTGAAGATGAACTTTCAACACAATAATAAATAATGCAATAATAAGAAGAAGATTTTTCAATAATATTGCAAATAAATACTTAGCTCCTCAGACAAGCTGAATACAATCATTTTCTCCAAACTTGGAAAAGGCCACAAAATTTGCAATGAAGCACAAATGGAAGACTAAAATATCTTCCTCTCAGCTACAATAATTCAGATGATATTTCACACCCTCACAATTGCTATCAATAGGAAGTTCTCGTTTCCTATGATAAGAACAATCTGCAGAAACCCTAGGCTCCACAAGATGAAAGGACAAACACCAACATCAACATCAAATCTGCCTACTGAGAATGAAGCCCAAGATGTCTATTTATTCTTTTTCCCCAATTTCTCTAGAAGCTTCTAGAATATTCTTTTATTTTATTTAAGTGACTTTATAATATATTTTAAAATCAAGTCACTTTATTAAATTAATTAAATATAAGGTCACCTTTTTATTTTTAATTTTATTTGATAACCTTATAATTAATTAACTTAATATCACTTAATGATTTAATTAAATTAACTAATTAGTCATCCTCTTGAAAATCATTATTTTGGACAACTTAATTAATTAAATTAATTAAATCAAATTACCTCCAAAAAAATAGGGACATTATAGTCCGCCCCTCCTGAAATTGCTTGTTCTCAAGCAATTCACCACCTAGATCCCACAAGAAGAACTGCATAATGTCCCTACCATCATCAAACAATTCTTGCAACATTTGCACAAACTGAAACTGTCGTACCAACTCAATACCATCGCCAAGTGCTGCAAAAGTATAAGCCTCAAGTGGAAGCAAGCCAAGAGACTGATCAACCTTGCCTCCAAACTTCGTACAAGATAAACTGTCATCCAAACTATCCATCACATGCACTCCTGAATTGTGCATCATGAATAGGTCATGTACATGAGAATCAAAAATGAAACTGTAAGCATTCCTCACCATGTACACCTCTGAAATATCCTCTGTGAGTCTTGTTTGCAATCCCGATGCACTAGTAGGATCACAAATACTATCAACAATGCTCATCTCAAGACTGGAATCAAGAGAGCTATCATCATCATAGAGTGGATTGTCATATGACCAAGCAACTTCCACCTTGAACAATGGATTGAGAATCATCTCATGTTTCTCCTGAATCACCTTCTTCTTTCTCTTACTGTCCAGCCCTCTGATAGAATGCAAACCACCATCCGTAATACCCCTCAATACATGCCTCCTACCATCAACCTCAAAAGACATTTCCATCTTTGGTACATCGAGGGTAAATACTCCCAAGTCCTGGAGCCACTTCATTCCCAAAACTATGTCCATTTCTCCTATGTTGACCACATAAAAATCCGAATGTAACTCATAGCTGTTCATTTTCAAGGTGAGATAGCAACCTTTCTGGTGCATGCAAGAGTATATCCATCCACTACTCAAACTCTGAATCCATCAAAATCCTAAACCTGAAGTCTGCACCGAGCTACAAAATCTCCATTAATAAAGCTATGTGTCGCACTAGTATCAAGCATAGCAGTGCAACACTGTCCATCAACTGAACCTGAATGTAGTCTCATCCTAAACATTGGCAAGAAATGCCATGGGAGCAGAAGTCTTCTCATCTTGATCAAGTTCTGAAGCAACCTACTGATCCACATCATCAGAATCAGAGTCCTCAAAGTATGCCCACATAAAATAGTTTGCCTTGCCCTTAGGCCTCAAAGGGCAATCATGATCCTTGTTGTAAGGCTCCTTGCACCAATAGCATAATTTCCTCTTCCTCAACTCTTCTCATGTCTCCTCATCCATCATAGGTGCTGATTGTTGAGGAGTCTCATTGCTTGTTGAAGAGATCTCCTTATGCAAGCTCTTGCTCTTTGGTGCTGAAAACTCCATGCTCCTAGCCTTCTTCATTGCCTCCTAAAGAGTAGGAGGATCAAAGGCTTTAATCCATCCTCTCATAGGCTCCAATAAGCCCTCCATGAATAACACCACTAGTCATCTCTCTGAGATGTTGGGAACCATTACTGACAATCTCTGAAAGTCCCCAATGTAGTTCTCCAAACTCCCAACTTGCTTGAGTTGAGCCAAATCTCTGAAGTATGATTTTGGGTCTTCTTGTCAAAGCGTTCCACCAATCTATCCAAAAATTCCTGATAAGATGTGATATGATTATGCTGCAGTGTAACTAACCCATGATACCACCATTCATGTGATGTACCCTCCAAATGAAAAGTGGAATACTTGATGGCTTCCTCTTCTGTCATGGGTCAAAGAGCCAAGAAAGTATCCAACTTATGAATCCATGACTATGCAGTAGTCTTGCCACTTCCATCAAGCATAGGAAAAATAGTTTATTAGTAGCTTGCTTAAGATCCTTATTTTGATTCTGAGGTCTCCTCTCCTATCGAGACCTATAGTAGTCCATCCTCATTTGTACAAAATGATCAAAATGCATGAGCTCTCGAGCTCCTAATGTCAATAGTTGTCATTCATCATGAGCAGCCATATATGCATCAACGAAGGTAGGCTCCTCAACATCTTCAACATTCTCTTCTACTGCACATTCTTCCCTCAAGAAGGTTGGTCATGTAGGTCTATCTACAGTGTGAGAAGATGCTCTTTGTACTCTCCTTGAACCTGCTATACTCCTGTCATCATCTTGATCTTGGGGCTACCTCCTAGGTAAGTTCAACTATTGTAGAGTGTTTTCAAGCCGCTGAAGTACCCCAGATACCTATTGCTAACCATCCCTTAGACCCCTCAAAGTATCAAATACCTCTCTATCATCGTCTCTGCTTCCATTTCTAGGAGGACTTCCCTCTCTTCTTTCCTCCATAGGACCATCAATCTTTTTGTGTCTTGCTGCAATAGCTGCTAATAAAGTGTCTTGTTTAGGGTGTGGTGGCCATTGTGTTTGTTTTCTTTCTTCTCTAGCTGTATATCTCTTCATCCTGTCACTTTGTTACATAAATGAAGACAATTTCTGACCCAAAGGATGGCAGGAAACTGCTCTGATACCACTGTAATGAGCCTTGCTCAAACTGATCACAATTTGCTCCAATTTGCAGCCTTGTAATTTCTTCAAACACTTTGCATGCAATGTGTAGGTGGCTGATATGTTGTTTGATGCAAGATTGAATACCAAATGATTTTTGAAAGCTTAAATAGATTTTTACAACTACTATGCAAGCATTTAGATGAATTACAATGCTCCTATGCAATTTAAAATCAAATAATTATTCAATAGCAATATGCCTTGAAAGCCCTAGAGTGATTACAATGTATTATGACTGGGAAATATGCAACTAGAGTCATCAATTATTACATCACTTATAAGATTGACACTAAGGCTGTTTACCTCCTACAATGTGATCACAAGTGGCTGGAATGACAACATCCTCCTAAAATCAAATGATAATGCAATGCAAATATTAAATGGCACCTGATTGAATGATTCCCTCAATTTGGAATTAAGTCTTGTGACTGTAGGGCTGTATCTAGAGTAAGCCTCTTGAATATCCATATTGCTTCCTCAAACTGTGCCAAGCTTCAGGAATCGCCAAGTTGAGCCAGGATAAACTCTTCAGACAACAAAATGGTGTGAGCTTCAAATACCATGACCAAGAGTCAGAGACACCAAGGAGACTATCTTGGATGATTGAAGTTACACCTGGGAATGTAATCGTCCCTTACAACCGATGAGGAATACACCTACAACGTTAATCTTCAAGAAGAAAAAGATCCACAATAGAGCTCGAATCAATGTCTCTCAAGCTCGCCAAATATTCCAATATTGAATCATCAAAGTATTTACGACAAATAAAGTATTGAAGATCAATTTATACCCCAAATATTATTTCTCACTATAAATCTATTTCTCACGGCTTGGCTTTTAAGATTTCCATCCCAAATAACAATACTCATGGATATCTTCAAAATATGATATTCCCCCAAGTCGCCTTAGAAATATAATTGCGGCCCCACTTATATATTTGTTCCTGAATAAATCGAGAGCTTATGATATCGGCTTCAATCAAATATCATTCCCATCAAATATTTAATTATCCACATATTCAGCAAAAGATTACTTTTTCCCAAATATTACTCAAATAATATTTTTTCTAATATTCAGAATAACTCCACAATACTGCATTAATTGAAAACTTCTGATGACTTTATTCTGAAGATGAACTTTCAGCACAATAATAAATAATGCAATAATAAGCAAAATATTTTTCAATAATATTGCAAATAAATACTTAGCTCCTCAGACAAGCTGAATACAATCATTTTCTCCAAATTTGGCCAAAGGCCACAAAATTTTCAATGAAGCACAAATGGAAGACTGAAATATCTTCCTCTCAGCTACAATAATTCAAATGATATTTCACACCCTCACAATTGCAATCAATAGGAAGTTTTCGTTTCCTATGATAAGAATAATCTACAAAAACCCTAGGCTCCACAAGATGAAATGACAAACACCAACATCAACATCAAATCTGCCTACTAAGAATGAAGCCCAAGATGTCTATTTATTCTTTTTCCCCAATTTCTCCAAAAGCTTCTAGAATATTCTTTTATTTTATTTAAGTGACTTTATAATATATTTTAAAATCAAGTCACTTTATTAAATTAATTAAATATAAGGTCACCTTTTTATTTTTAATTTTATTTGATAACCTTATAATTAATTAACTTAATATCACTTAATGATTTAATTAAATTAACTAATTAGTCATCCTCTTGAAAATCATTATTTTGGACAACTTAATTAATTAAATTAATTAAATCAAATTACCTCTGAAAAATGAGGACATTACAGATCCCCCATCCCTATATCTCTATCCATTATTTCATCTTTATCCTCATCCCATCTCACAATCCCTTGTCATTGGTATCTGGCTATAGGCCTCCCCCCTGCAACCCAATGCCATTTATCTCATCGTCATCACCCTTGCTTCTCTTGCACATATTTCCAATCCCCTATCACTTTTCATCACTCATCTATCTATCATATCATCCTACCAAGTCATTTTAATGCTTTGGATAACTATCCCATCCCTGAGCTTTATGTGATCGTCGTCATCTTATCCAATCCAACAGGTCTATCCTATCTTGTCGTATTGGTCCCATATTTTTATCCACTTATCCTATCATCTTATCATCCTTTATCCATCATTTTCCTTTGGTCTTTGGTCAAACTACGTTGCCCCTGCACTTTCATGTAGGCAAGGTCGATCACTTGATCCGCCCCCGGGGCTCTTCTATCATCTAGCATCAGTCTTTCTGCTCTATCCATCCACTCCTTTATCGTCTATCATCAGTCTTTGCTTTTTTCTCTCTAGTCCTTGTCATCCACCATCAATCTTCACCATTCTCTTTCCACTTTTATCCATGGTTAGTCATTTTCCTTTTATCAAACTACGAGGGCTCTGTGATTCCACATAGGCAAAGCTAATCTTTGATCGGCCCCCGAGCCCCTAGGTCTTTAGGGTGTGTCAGTATCATGTCTTTTCTTCCTTGTGTCATGTCATCAAGCTATGCCCTTATCTAGCTAGTTCTTAAGAAATGAGACCTACTTGTATCATGAGATCCAATCAATTTTGAACATCCCGCATCATAAAAAACCTTTAGTTTAGTATCCATCATCTTTGGTTTCAATAGGATGCATCCTTCCTAACAGACCTCATCAATCCCATCCATCCCCTTGATCCTATGGCAAAGGATGTTTGAAATTGATTTTGATATTTTGATACTTTTGGATTTTGTTTATCATTTGAGCTCCCTATCATCACTTGTCAAGGCTGCCATGATCTATCATATTATGGTGTGTTTTGATTGATCAACATAGGGGCATATCTTCATATTTTTATGTCTATTTTTGTCTTCTTGGTTGTCCCACGTAGTACCTACCAAGATCCCTAAGGTTTTTTGTTACGTTGGGGCATCCTTTTGTGCTTGTGGTTATCTCAATACCTAGCCCGACAAAGGTCTTTGTGACTTTGGGGTGTTGGGATAGCCTTCTTGTCTATTGTGTTTATTTCATGCATTAGACACTATTATGCCTTGGTTGCACATACCTTGGCACTTGGTGTCTTATGCTATAGCAAAAATCAGTGCTCCAAAGATGGCAAATTGCATTAGGATTGCATTTCATTTTCCATTCTATCATCTTGCATGTATCCCCCCATCCATTCATCCTTCATCCTTATCTCACATCTCTATCCAATCCCCATCCATTCCATTTAGCTGGAATCATCTAATCATATCCTTGGTCTTGTTCTCAGTCTTGTTACAAGCCTAGATCCAATCATCCTCATCATCATCATCATCATCATCATCATCATCCCATTTTATTCTTCCATATCCCTTCAGTGTTGTTTGGGATGTATCCTTCCCTCAGCAATACCACTCATTAGGATGTATCCTTCCCTATCCTCATTGACAACATTCCATCCATCCTAAACCCCTTTTGGCTTGTACCTTGACTGGGGCAACATCATCTTCATCTTTGCATCCACTTTTGTTTCCCAACCTCCTATCGCCTTTTCATCCTTTCATATCCATCCCTTTTCATCCTCTTCCTCATCTCCTATTTCATCATCTCATCCATTTCAAGAGCACATTCATTTTCTCTTGAACCTGCATGTCCTCTCGAGGGGGCATCCTTATCCCTAATCTTCATCTTCACCTCCATCATATTTCTTCCTAGTCATCTGTTTGATGACTAGGGCATCCTTCTTAATCTAACCATTTCCTTCTAGGTTCTATATTTTAATATTCTTTGAAATAATGCTACTTCGTAACACCATCTCAAAGAGGTGAAAAATGTAGACATCCAAATTTGGACACTTAATTTATCCAAATTTATCACTTTTCATCTAAACATCCTCTTATCTGAGTTAATTAAGTAATATTACTATTATTTAATTAATATCTTTAATTCTTCCAAATCCCTAAGGTATTTAATTAATAATTAAATACCTTACCCTCCTTAATCCCCTTTTTATCAAATGAATCAAATAAATATTACATTTATTTAATTCCTCACATGTCTTTTTCATCTAATCTTAATCCATCTCTTAATCTCTTCATTAAGGATGTGTCACATCCTCCAACTTTTGCAAGTTGGCTTCTAATCCTCATTAACCCCTAATTATCCTCTAATTACTAATTAGTTAAACCTAATTAGTACCTTAGTCAACTCTCCCCATCCCCCAAGGAATTTTTAATTCCTTTTTATTCACCCTAGGCTCCTCTCTTCCCCATGTGAATTTTTAATTCACATTTTATTCCTTCTAGAATCCCCTTTTCCCATGCATCTTCTATAATCTTTGACTTGTCACATCAAGTCACATGTGACAAATTTCCCACCTTTTGGGAACCTTGTCTTATCCACTAGATTCTTCCAATCATTGTGAATTTTTAATTCACTTTTATTCTCCCAAAGCTTTCCCCTTCCCCATGTGATCATTGAAAGGTCACATCAAAGTACTTGGAAGGTACATGTCCTTCCTCCACATCATGTACCTCCCTTCCACATCACCTACACATCATCCTACCTTTATCCACTTCACATTCCACATGTCAAAATGCGGGGGCTTGTGAGTCCTCAACTCACCTTAGCCCTTCATCTTGACTTTGTTGGATAAATTTCAACCATTGAATTCTCTAGAGAATTCAAATTCTTCTATAAATACCCCCTCCTCTAAGGCATTTGAGAGACTTAGCCATTTTGCAACTAAATGCTGCCATTTTGTACACTCATCTAGCCATCAACTTTCATCCATTTGCATCTACATTCAAGCATATAGTCAAGACTTGCATTTAGCCATATCAAGAGCCATCAAGGAGCATACAAATCAATCCAAATCAAGGGCCAACCAAGGAGTTTCAGCTGCAAGAAGGAAGGTATATCTATTTTTCTTCATTTAACACTTTCCTCTTTACATTTACAAATTCCTTAGGCTAATCTTGAGGTGTTTCCTTATGTTTTTCCATTGCATTTTACTTGCTTAGAATAGGTTAAACATTTTGATATCACAGTTTCATTTTAGATCATCATATCAATGGTTATTTGAGCATATGTAAAATCATTTTAGCTTCCTATCATAGCATTAGCATTATTTAATCTAACATCATTAACCATTTGTCAAAATATCGCCATTATCATAGTATCATGGCTTTTATTTTATAGTTGCATGTAGGAATTTAGATCTCTTACATTTTTTAACAACATCTTGTTTCTTAAGTGGTCATTTTAACAACCATAGTGCACATAAAAAATCTAAGAGCCAAATGGTTTAATATATCTTTAAGAATAGAGGACAATGGAACATTTTTAGGAATTTAATCTTGTTTCAAATTTGATTCAATTTTATTGATTAAATCTCTAATATAATACATCTCATTGGTGTTTGTGTTGATTTATTTACTTTCCCACATTTCACACACACATAAAATGGCACCCACCATGGGGCACAACCCCATTTCTAACAATTTTCTAGAAAATTTCTTGTGAACAAGTTGGACATGACATTTTAGCATGATCGTGAGTTCTTTTGGCACATTCGACAAATCCTTCAGCACATATGATCTCTATTTCAGTACATATGAGAAATTTTTCGGTGCATATGATCTTTGTTTTAGCACATACGAAAAATATTTCCATGCATCCGGGATCTGTTATGGTGCATACGACATTTCTTTTGGCACATCCAACAAATGTTTTAGCGCATTCAAGGAGTCTTTCAGCACTTTCAGTCAATAATTTAGCGTGCTCATTACTTCTTTTAGAGAATTCATAAGTTCTTGTAGCGCATACATGAGTTTTTTTAGCACATAGAGTAGTTGTTTTAGTGCATTGAAATGATCTTTTAGTGCATTGGATGACTGTTTTAGCACATCTATGTAAATTTGCAAAAAAAAATTAAAAAATCTAAGAACTAATTTGTGTTTTCTGCTTGCAAGTACTTCTATACACTAGCCAAAGACAATCTTATCAAAATACTAATGATTTATGTAGGGGTTGGAGTTGTTTAATACTTTCTTTTGATTAAGATAGGAATCTAGCTTAATTCATAGGTTAAAGAACACCATGTCTTTCATGCTTGATGAATGGTAGGCATATGCTCTCCCCTTAACTAGGTGACCAAAAAGCCAGACCCATTCACTTTTATTTTGTTTTATCCATAGAGGGCCTGCCTTGTGGGAAAAGGTAATCACCCAAGGTAATGACCCAACCAGTAACACGCTAAAGGCAAGCGACTTCCAACCTAGATATAAATGTGGGTACTTGAGGAAAGTTCAAGTATCACAAGGATTGTTCTAACAAGAAGGGAAACAATGGTCTCTTGTCAAATGGATGATCCCCCACGAACGAAATTCCTATACTACAACCCTTTGTAATAAAAAGGCTAAAATCCTTAATCTATTTACTAGCACAGGAACGGTTGTTCTGAAGCCGTCCCACATTTTTGCAGCTTTTAGTAGAGATGAAAAGTATGCCAAGGGATTTTCATGGGTATTGATTCTTGGCTGCCCCGAGAAGTGAGTGTCATGGAGGGGAGCTAGTGGGGTCAAGCATCTAATCATCTACTAAAATTAGGCGCAACTGGAGTAAAATCCAAGTGGGAATCTAGTGAATATTGTCCTACACAACCTTAGGATTGTACATGCTTGATGTGTTTACCAATGTGTTTTCAAATTTCAAACAAAACATCACACTAGAAATGAAAACCTTGGCTCAAGAATCATCCATTTGAGTACTCAATTTCCATCATTCACAAGATAGGAACCAAACAAAATTCATTTGTCAAAATATTATATCCTTGGAAACACTCAGATTCTCAAAATTCAAAGCCAAGCAAATAGATAGAGTCACCAAAAACACTAAATTTTTTTCAGATTAGCGTATAGACACTATGTTATAGTGCATTACTACAATATTTTAGGGCATACAACATCTATTCTAGCACATCCATACACTATTCTAGCGCATCCACTACTTTTTCCAGTGCATCTAAGTCATATTTCAGTGCATAGATCCTTTGTTATAGCACATACATTAAATATTTTAGTGCATAGACCCTTTTCTCTAGCACATCCAGGCAATCTTATAACACATTTCTATAATATTTTAGAGCATTAACCCTTTGTTCTAGCGCATCCAAGCTGTCTTCCAACACATCTATCAGATCTTTTAGTGCATCCATCATCTGTTTTAGCGCATCTAGGTTGTCTTAAGCGCATCTATCAAATCTTTTAGCACATCTAGGCTCTATTTTAGCGCATCCATTAAATGCAAAACCCGAGAGTTAAGTTTACCCCTATTTCATAGTTTGAACTAGAAGTCAAAATATTTTTCCAATCCAGAAACATTCCTCAGGTAGAGCCAAGTCTAAACTTTTTAAAACTAACCTCTACAAGTGGAATTCTCTAAATCTAAACCTAGATCTAAACATCTCAAAGTGCCTAAATCATCAAACCCATCATATCCTTGATTAATAAGCCTAGTTTCATCATCAAGATTTATCATCCTCTCATCATGAAGTGAAGCTATATAATCAAATCAAACTTAGTCCCATCAATAGAATTTGTCATTCTATTTGACTTAGTTGCAATCTTTGACAGTATTCCAAACAAAGATCAAAGTTTAGTTGAAGTATAACACATGTACGCCTGTTTAAACAAGATTACAAAAGAAGAAACTCAAGGAAAAAGAAATTGAAACCCAAAACATCAAAACTCAAAACATCGAAACTCAAAACATTGAAACTCAAAACACCATGGTTGAAGCTGAAGAAAATCCTTTCCATGGAAACCACAACATTGACAGTGACAAAATAATTGAGGAAGACATCCAAAATGCTGAACAAGATTCAAATTTCCATAAGTTCTTAGAAAATATTTTTGAAAGAAACGGGGAAAAATACCTCCTAATGCTAGCTAAACAAGGTGCCAAATTTCCTGATGACTTTAATGTTAATCAATTGAAAGCACCTCCCATAAATTCTAAAAAATAAACAGAACAAGTGGTTTCCCTAACTCAACAAATGATAAACCTCCAACAACAAATTCTTGATATGCAAAGGGGAAAGTCAAAATGATACTTGCTCCAAGACATTTTTCCATATCCTTTTGATCAATCCATCAACATGATCCCTTTTCCTAAACATTGTGAATTCGTAAAGTATGATAAATACAAGGGTAAAATAGATCCCATATATCATATGATGGAATTTAGAACCACAAGTCTTGAATTTGCACACGAAGAAAGCTACTTGATGAGATTGTTTCCACGAAGCCTAGATGGAAAATGCCTTGAATGGTTCTCTAAACTTACACCACCCATCAAAACCTTTGAAGAGTTGGTTAAAAAAGTCATCACTCAATACTCCTATAGAGGCATGGCGTGATGGTTTAAAAATGGCATTGTTGTTCTTTCCACCAAGGTTCAAACCCCATTGGGGTGGTATTGTTGAGTGGTTGTATTCTCCGGTTCAAAAGCGTTTACCCCTTGAATAAATAAAAACATTTAACACAAGATCACAATGAAAGACCTTTGTAATACCAAAAAAAAGAAGGGTGAAACGTTCCTTGTATTTTTGTAAAGGTGGAGAAGAATGTTTGCAAGATATTCTCATCCCATACTAGAAAAAGAAAAGATGGAAATTTTTATTGACAATCTAAATGATGAAATGAGTTGTAGATTGGAATAACAATGTCTATACTTTCGAGAAATTGATTGAAAATGGGATGAAAATCAAAGAAACTTTGGTCAAAAGAGGAGTCATAAAACTCCTCCAACAATTACAACAACAATGACAAACAAAAGTTTTGACAACAAAACAAGAATGTGGGTAACAATGATGGCATAGTTGAAAACCAAAATGTGAAACCTATATTCAACTTGACAGTAGCTACCACCAAGACCCATCAAAACAACAACCCAACCAACAATCAAAACAACCATCAAAGCACCAACCAAAACAATAATCAAAATAATGTTGAAACCAAACCACTACCATATTGAACATCCTCAAATTGAAGAAAGTTCACACCTTTAGGAAAATCATTGGAATCAGCATTAAATGAGCTTCTTGAAGCTAAATTCATAACATTACCAGAGGCACAAGATTATAACCCACAAGTTAAACCATCTTGGTGGAATGATGCATAGTACTATGATTCTCATCGAAACAAAGGACACAAAACAAATGATTGTATACAAATGAAACATTTTATACAAGAATTGATTGATAACAAGACCATATTTGTAGAAGGACCCCAAACGAACAATGATCATGGAGAATTCAAGAACCCTCTACCAAACTATGGAAAGGGGGAATATTCTTCATCAAACAACAAAGGAAATAATGCAACTAATTGGAAATTCTGTCAATCCCAAGCTATGGTGGGACACACGACCACACCTCATTGCCTATCATTTACTAAAAAATGATGATGCATCACTCACCCATCTGCATAATGCTCCACTTCATATTGATGTTTTGATCCATAAATTTTTGGTCAAATGTGTTCTAATAGATGGAGGAGCTGGTTTAAATATCTACTCTTTAAAGTTTATACATGTCTTGGGATATTCAAAAAATGTAATAGACTCTAGTAAAAAGATTACCATGAAGGGATATGATGCAGAAGAGCACTTATATAAAGGATCAGATATTCTACCAATCAGAGTTGGCCCTATGCTGAAAGATGTGGTTTTCCAAGTCCTTGATCTTCCATTGACCTATAATATCCTCCTTGGAATACCATGGATACATGAAATGCAAGCAATGTCCTCTACATACCATCAATGCTTGAAATTTTGTCATGATGGAGTTGAAATCATAATACAAGGAGATCCTAATTCTTTCATGTTTGTCCATAATCAAAGTCCTAAAGCTGAAATCACCATCCCTATCAATTGTGAAGCATCTCCTCCTCAAATAAATGTTGATCTTGGACCTGTAAAAGCATCTACCACAGTTACTGCACTATCAAACCCCAAGATCCAAATCCATGATCTAGGATGTGGAGAATACTGTTTGGATGAGTTGTTGGTAAAAGCTATCACTATTGTCATTAAGAAGGGTCAGACTTCCAATAATCATGTCAAGATAGGTACAAAAGAAATGAAAAAAGATGACCGTGTTGGGATTGAAACCTTTTGGGATCCTGATGATATACCCACCCTTTCCATATCTGACTCTACACAATCTTTTGATACCTATGATAACCCCCTATTTGGCTAGGATATCTATGATAACCCACTTTTGACCATGATCCTACTCATGGTATCTAACCATCCTTCCATCACACTTTCCCTAGGCTAGGGTATGAATCTCCTAATGTTCCCTCTATCAAGTCATCTTTCCAAGTCACTAAGGACATGCAAGCCTCCATTGATGTTAGTAGTACCAAAAAGGATAGTATCAAAGACTCCATTGATGGCATCACCACTCCCACTTCATTCACCTCACCCACATCCATCCACCTTGTAGACATGGATCAACAAGTATCATCTAAAGAAAATTTAAACGAGGAAAATCAGAAATCAAAGGTAAAAATTCCTTTTTCAAAAGGAGATTCAAAATCAAAAGAAATCTTTCCACGAAAGAAAAATCAAGAGAAGTCCCTTCACCAAAATAAAAAGCTATTGGAAAAATCAAAAGAAAAAAAGTATCAAGCAAAGTCCCTTAGCCAATAAAAAATGCTATTGGACCAATCAAAAAGAAAGAAAGATCCAAACAAGCCCCCTATCCAAAATAAAAAGCTATCGAACAAATCAAAAATCAAAGTAAAAAATAAAAGCAAGCAAAAGTTGATCTACAAACATGCCTCTCCCTCAAAAATCATTGGTGGCATCTACCAAAGAAGAAAATAAAAGAAATAACTTGTTGATCTATGGTCTACATCCATGTCACTCATACCACATATTCCCTTCCACTCATCCATGTTTGTTTACCCACCATATCATCACACCTTCATTGGTGATTTATTTTAATGTGTCTTTGATGGCGAACCCTTCATGTACTATGACTCATCAATCACCCAAGCTCCTTTTTTTCTAAAGTCTGATGGCTCACATAACATGCACATTAGGGATCCTATCATAGCCTCTTTTATTTTTCATATCTATCACCCTTCATACTTGCCACTCATACTATTTATTCCAATTAGGTCCTTTCATCTAGCACGGTCATTCAAATAGGATTAGGGCATCATCATATCAGTCTTTGAATTAGGAGCATATCAGTTATCTACACTAGAATGGGATTTTTTTGATGAACCCCTCAACAACTTGCATCTCAAGAAATTCTATACCTAAATCATCTAGTGCATCGATAAAAGTCTTGAAAAAATACAAAAAACATCAGAAAATGTCTTGAAAAAAAATGGTTGCCTTGATGAAAACTTGGAAAATAGGCATCCTAGTAACAACAAAAAATACCAAAAATCAAAAAAGGATAAAAATACAAAAAAAGTGAAACAATCAAAAAAATCATAAAATCTGAAAGAGTGCAATTAAAGCAAGTAGTGAAAACCTGGCAACAAGTGCTATTTGTGATAGGTTAGCTTTTCCAACTATTTGAGCATGTCGACCATTCACTTTTGCTATCCATCTACCTATCATTGGAAAGCTTCATGTACATATCCCGGCATCACAGTCGTGTCTCACCCTAGACTGGGGGAAAAATCTTGAACTCACTAGGGGCAATAAACTTTGAGCTTGAACCAACAGACAAATAGCAGTAGGACAAACACAAAAAAAAAAAAGTTCATAGCCCAACACAACATTGAACATCAACAACAACCATGAACACATCAACCATCCATATCAAACATTAAACAACTAAATCAATCAAATCAAGATAAACCTCAAATGGGTGATGTTCCTTCTAAATCATGGCTCTATCACTGTGGCATGAATATTCAACTATTGAACTTTGATTTTTGTCATCATATCTTTGGAGCACCTTGATGATGTATTGAACTAGAGGATCCAAGAAGGAGTATGATTTTTTTTTGGTCTACTATCTATGATTTGGTCATTACTACTATGCAAATTGTCGTGGGACGTGCTCTATAAAGTATCACTATTGACATTCTAAATTTGCACAGGAAAATGGTTAACTCTTGTCTGTTTACATGGATAATGCTTAGGTCATCTTGATTTAATTATAGCTAGATGCTTTTATTAACAAGTGCAATATCAAAAATCATGGAAGTAGTACTCAAGTCATCATGGTCTAAAATATGCCATTGATGCTTGTACTCACTTTCAACATTTTAAAGGCTCAATGATGATAAAAAGCACAAAAAATCGGCTATAACAATGACAAAATTTGCATGCTAGATCTGCATGGTTAAGTTAGATTTAATCCATGGTAGTCTACATATATATCTATGGGATTTCCAAATCCACAAAAAAATTTCACAATGATGTTATCTCTGGCACTAATGGACTGAGTACATTTGACATTAACCAAAAACACATCCTTTTCATATAATTGCACATCAGTTGCATCATCATTTGCATACATTAGAAAAAACATCAGTTGCATCATCATTTTCCTATATTATAAATTATTCTCACATCACTCATCCATCCATCCATCACATCATAATATTTGCATCTCATTTCCATAATCAAAAAATCATTTCATATAGTTGCATTAAGAAAGTGGTCCACTAAGCTTGAATGAGTGAGTCTCTTTAGATTTCCAAGAGATTTGGGAAATACATAAGGTTTTGTGAAGCTTAACTTAACAAATAATCAATTTACTACAACCTTTCCTCAACTCTTGGAAGTTGGATAGATTCACTCATTTAAGCTTAAGGCCCTAGAGGTTTTGAATTCTTGTGAACTCAGTTAGGAATAATCATTTGCATCACATGATAACTTGCATAATCAAAATCATCTGATTCATTATTAATGGATTAAGAAACTGGTTCATTAAGAAAATTGAAAGACATACCCAATAGAGTAAGAACAAAAAAATCTCTATTTCAACAGGGGAATAATTGAACTTGATGCATCACTAAAATCATTTATTCCTTTAATAAAATGGATCTTGGATTCACTTAAGAAGATTGAAATACATATCCAGCAGAGTAAGATTTCCAAGAAGGAAAAATTGCTAAAGAACATGATTGGTAAAGATATAATGCCATTCTTATGAACATCTAAAACCAGTAGTGAAGATAGATTTGTCAGGATGCATGAATTTGTTATTAATCAAATCCAAGACTGACAAAGGACTAGCTGGATTAGCATAATCATCACATACACATCTCACATCATTTGCATAATCAAATACATCTCACATAGCATAAAACATCATCCATAAAGCATATAGAATCATCAATCATACATTATCATATCATTCTTGCATAATCATCATAATCATCATGACCATTATCACATAAATCATATAGACACATAGATCATAATCATCACCGCATATCATATAACCTAAAAATCATAATATCAAGTGTACAATGATATCCAAACATGGAGAGATACATCAACAAAGTGGCAGAAATCAAAAAATCTCTGATTGAATAAGTGTATACATCAAGTATCAATACATCATCAAGTCTGAGTACATTAATCAATCCTATACTGGGGCATATCAATCAAAGATGATAAACCACATCAACTAATAATATCTGAATCAACCTGCACCAGATGTGAAATCATGTCCCACATCTTTAGGAAGCATTCCCTAGACTGAAGAATTCTAAAATCCTCCTTTGATCATAAAATATCACAAATCAACAATCTTATCAATCAATCAACCCATCAATCAGTCAAAATCAATCAACCTATCAATCTAATCAACTCTGGTGAGACTTTGATCAAATCTCATGAGCATCAATTTATCAATTCAACCTTATCTATCATGAGGTTCATCAATCAATTCAACTTCACCTATCATGAGGTTCATCAATCCATGCACCTTGCCTATCATGAGGTTCATCAATCAATTCAACCTCGCCTATCATGAGGTTCATCAATCAATCCAACCTCACCTATCATGAGGTTCATCAATCGATCCAACCTTGCCTATCATGAGGTTCATTAATCAATCCAACCTCATCTATCATGAGGTTCATCAATCAATGCACCTCGCCTATCATGAGGTCCATCAATCAATCAAACTATCATTGATCCTCGCCTGTCATGAGATCAATCATCAATATATCATTGATCCTTACCTATCATGAGGTCAATCATCAATCTATCATTGATCCTCACCTATCATGAGGTCAATCATCAATTAATCAATGCACCTCGCCTATCATGAGGTCCATCGATCAATAAAACTATCATTGATCATTGCCTATCATGAGGTCAATCATCAATCTAACATTGATCCTCACCTATCATGAGGTTAATCATCAATCTATCATTGATCCTTGCCTATCATGAGGTAAATCATCAATCTATCATTGATCCTCACCTATCATGAGGTCAATTATCAACTATCGCATCAACATCATCAAATCAATTGGTTGAACGCAATCATCAAACATCAAACACAAGGAGGCAACATAAGGCATCAATTAATCAATTAATCAAGCTAGCGTGCTCAATCACTATTTTTCAGGAGATAAATAATTTGTGAAGCATAAAATTTTGAGATAATAGAAAAATCATCAAAATTTTCAAAATTTTCAAAAAATCCTAAAACAATTCATCGATTTATCTCCCGAGGGGGCATATATCCGTCATCACCTAAAAATAAACATTTGGAGCATTGATTTTTTTTTTCTCGGCATCAGTATCAAATTTTTCTTTGAAGCAACATGTACACACATTACTTCAAAGAGGGGAAAAATGTATACAACTAAAATCGGTCTAGACATTTAATTAATTAAATACTAGTTATTTAATTAATATTCCATCTACTTATAAATAAATTCTCAATTTATTTATATGGTTCATATCTTCTAAATTCTCCAAATCTAAAATCACATTCTTCTAATTTAATTAAATAAACAAATTTCTATAGTTTGTTTTTTTGATTAATTTTCACTAATCCCAAATTTGGAATTCAAGCACATTTAATTAATTTCACTAATCTCAAATTTGGAATTCAAGCACATGTCTACAAATTTTCATGCCACCTCACCAAGGTCACATGAAATTAAATAATTCTAATTTTTAAATTAGAATTATCTTCAACAAACTTTCAAACACATGGCTTATTGCTCACACACTTCTTCAACAAACTTTGAACACTTTGTCTTTTTCTCCCACACTTGATTCTCCCACCCATTTGGAATTCAAGCACATGGCTTATTCCTCATACACTTGATTCTCCCATCTATTTGGCATGTTTTTGTTGGTCAAGGGGACATTCTCCAAGATTCTTCCATCTCAACCGTCAATCCCTCATGCTTGAATCTGGACCGTCGATCGCTGCCACATCACAAGATGCTTGAAAAATCCTATAAATACACCCCTTTGCTATAGTATTTGGCATCCCATATTTGAGTAGAGTTATTACATGGGAATAGCTTTGGAGCGTTTGGAGTCTTATAGCATTGTTTAGCATTTTAACAAGTTTGCATTGTAGCATCATGTTAACTTAGAATCATGTTTTGCTTTATAGTTGCATTTTAAATCATTTTTTTCTTTATAGTTGCATTTTAGATCATCATATCAATGGTTATTTGAGCATATGTAGAATCATTTTATCTTCCTATCATATCATTAGCATTATTTAATCCAACATTATTATCCATTTGTCAAAATATCACCATTATCATAGTATCATGGCTTTTATCATATAGTTGCATGTAGGAATTTAGATTTCTTACATTTTTGAACATCTTATTTCTTAAGTGGTCATTTTAACAACTGTAGTGCACATACAAAATCTAAGATCCAAATGGTTTAATAAATCCTTAAGAATAGAGGACAATGGAACATTTTTAGGAATTTAATCTTGTTTCAAATTTGATTCAATTTTATTGATTAAATCTCTAATATAATACGTCTCATTGGTGTTTGTGTTGATTTATTTACTTTCCAACATTTCACACACACATGGCTCATCATCCGTGGGTTTTTTTGTGTGGGTTTCTTATGTGGAATGCCATTTTTTTATGGATTTGGACCCTCTGGCTTTCGTCTTCCAAATTTCCACATTTTAAAAGAAGAGTACCCACTTTAATTTTTCAACATCTAGGGCCCATAAAATGCATGTCTCCATAATCCTAAAGGGGTTTGAGCCAAATTTTCCAAGTGTTTAGACATTGCAGAAATTTCATTATGGGTTTCCATTCACGGGTTTCCATGTGTGAAAGTTCATATGTGAAATGCCTTTGCTAACAGTGTCGGACACTCCGGCTTCCGCATTCCAAATTTTTGCATTTTTCAAAATGAGTCAAATCTTAAGGAAATATGTCTAGATACTCTTTCTACCTCTTTTCCATGTGCTAAAATTGAAAAATCTCAAATTTACTAAATTTTGTGACTTTGCAGAAATTTCACTGCGAGTTGTTGTCTATGGGTCGTCGTTTGTGGGTATCCATGTGAGGGTTGCCATTCGCAAGTCTCCGTGTGTGGGTCACCGACTATGGGTTTCCGTGTGCGGGTCACCATCTGCAGGTTTCCATGTGCGGGTCACTGTCCCTAGGTTGTCATTCGTGGGTTTCCATGTGTGGTTTTCTATGTGTGGAATGTTATTTTTTTAATGGCACCAAACCCTATGGCTTCCGCATTCCAATTTTTTGCATTTTTTGAAAGTGGTCAAATCATTGAGGAATAGGTCTAGGCAGCCTTCTAATGCATCTTTCGTGTGCTTAATTTGAAAAAAAATAAATTATTAAGAGTTGTGGTTTTGAGGAGCTTTCCATGTGGGTGGCCATCATTTCATAGCTGTTCTTTCATGAAAAATCTCACACGTCCTCCTGCCATGTGGACCCTAGGCCCTCCTTTTCCACTGTCACTCCTAAAATGTGCAAGTCACATGCTTTTGATCAAATCACTCTAGTGGGTCCACCCATGTGGGCTTCCACAATCGAAAGTAAACCCTATTAAATTCATTCCTTAATGGTGAGTGCTTAGCGCCCCTCCACTACTTGAAACCTGCCTTGCTCGACTCTGAGGTTCGCAACCTTCAACTTAGAAAGAAAAAAAAATCATGAAGGAAATTTACCATTAGGGTTCCTCTATGCGGAACTCCGCATGTGGGGCATCATCCATCCAGCACCACTATTTAACGATAAAGTATCAACATCCTTCCACCCCACAACACCCACATTCTTCAAACCTGCAATTGTGCGAGAGCCTAATCTTGCAACCTCGAGTGGCTCATAGCCAATTTTTCACATTCCTAATCATTCCATGGGATATTTTCTCAGCAATCAAACAATGCAAAAACTTCCATGTGAGTGGCTATCTATGGGGTTTCATGGTCCTAGTGTTGTTCTACTTCAACTTTCTCCTAACAACTTCCACCTAGGGGAAACTCGCACTACTAAGCACACATTTGCATAAATGACCCAAGAAAGCTCTAAATGTTTGACAATGATGAGTACCATGATCTTCTAAGGGTATACAAATGGATCTAACTATGAATTTGCAGGATTTAACTTAGATTTTCCCTGTTGATATATCAATTCACTTATTGCACTCTGTGTGTGTAGGATTTATGGAGCTTGTTGAGGGATCATCAAGGAAGCCTATGGGAAAGAGTGACAAAGGAAAGAAGCCTACAAGAACTCCAAGAGGAAAGGCGAAAAAGGAACAAACGAAGTATCAATTCCACAGGGTGGAGTGCACCTCAAAGCTCACCTCCACCTGGGACATAGTCTCATACACAGACCTTGGGCACGTGAACATTGATCAATTCAAGTAGAGGGTGATGGTCAACCCTGCTATAGAAGATGTTGTGTCGCAAAGGCTCACATATGAAATATTCCAAAATATATCTAAGGTTACCAAAATGGAGGATCTTCTTGTCCATGAATGCATGCCAAAGAAGTCAATTCCAAAGAATTAGGGAATTTCCCACCATAATCAAGAGCAAGAGGAAGTTGTTCTATACAAATGATGATGGTAAAGAGTCATCCATTGGGATTAGGAGAAACATATATACTTCTCAATGACAAAAATTTACAATTGGATTTACTTGATTGATGCTACAAACACGTCAACAAAAAGGTAGATTTCAACAGTTTTCAGCTACACTAGAGAAGGCAACTAAAGGAAAAAACAACTACAGTGGCTAAAAGAAAAAATAGGGAAAAAGACAAAAGTCTATTTTTATATTGTGAAATATTGTGGTTAGGTGAAACCCTAACTTGTATTGAATCTAGGCCACTCATTGCAAATTAATCTTGGCCATTCATTTCACTTTTGGATAGCTATAAATAGGGGCTTGCTCCTCATTTGTAAGGTGGTGGTGAGTTGTTGTTGTAAGAGGAATTTTGCAGCAATAAAAGGAAGCATATCATTATTTTGGGTGTTTTCTTTGAGCTTGCTCATTTTGCATGCATGATTCCACCTCCATGTTAGTTTTAGTTTGTTAGTTTCTTAAATGTCTTTAGTGGTGGTTGTTGCTACAATATTTGATGCACTTCCAAATCATGCTTTTTGTAGTTTGTTGATGATGAATCACTTTTAAAAGCTAGTCTGAGTCATTTTATATGCTACACTTTAGTTCAATTGTAAGTTCATGAGGTGAATGCACAATCTAAAAATCTACAAACCTTAGAAGATTGCACTGGTTTTGTGTAGTTGTAGGTTTTTCTTGGTCAAGGAAAACTTAGTTTTATGGGAGTCTATCTATTATAGCATCCTCCATTGTTACTATTCATTCATAGCTTAGAATTAGAGTACCTTCTCTCAACCCTTTCCTCTTTTGATATTTATTTTAAGCCTTTGTTATAGTAGGATTCCAAGCACCATAATAATGTCAAACTTGGTGATTGAATTGAGTTTTAGCTTGTTGTTCTGAGTATGCAACTATTTTTCACTCATTTCCAACACCCTTTGAAACTCCATTTGCAGATTCAACTTCCCATGCTTTATGAACCATAAAGGCCTCCTTGTGATTACCAACAAATCACATCAACCAATTGAACTATTATAAAAATTGTCATGACCTGACACCCAAGAGACCGTGGGGTGATTTCTAAAACTCAGCTGCATAAATTACCTTTCAAGAGAGGTAGCATACTTGTGCGTTGCTTGTGTTGAGAAGTACAAAAAAACCCATCAACAGAACTAGTGCTAGAGGAAGGGCATGGTTGAGCACAAGGATACAATGTTGGAAGTTGAGTGAACCTTCATGTAAAATATGAGAGAGATAGATCTCATCATAAGCAAAAAATTCAAAAAATAAGAAAAGTTGAAGATAAAGGAAACATCTGAACCAAGATGGAGCAGCAGTTGCAATTCAACATCATGCAACTAGAAGAAGATTTAAACAAGAGATTGAGGAAGCCATTGCAACACTTTGGATTGTCAGACAAGTGCATAATTCATGGCACTCATAGACCTAATGAGATGAAATTTTTAATATTCTTGGGTAGAATTGAAATGGTTTTGCAAGGAGAAATCCCCTTTTGGGAAATATATCAACCCTTATCTCTTTCAGACCCAAAAGAAAAACTAGTTGACATTGCAGCCAAAACATTTCAAGAGCTCATCTGAGAATAGATGAGCAACAAGGATGGAATAAGACTAGAAGAAGTGTTGATGTCTGGGTGTTGGAGGGTATATAATTCACCTCATTCAAAGTTGACTTTCCCTTCATGTGTAGACATCATTGACCAAGTCAAGAGTTTCTCTGACTAGATGGGGCAGACTGAGCAGCCAACTCCCAATGAAGAATCAGAAAAAAAATAGTTAGCAGTTGAAAGGAATTGCACAGAAGATGAATCAGAAGAGTTTGCAATAATGTATGCTAGGACAACCAATGTAAACATTGAAAACCAGAAAGAAGACGAGGCTGAAACTTTTGGGATAGCAGACCACTATGATGAGAGTTCAAACGAAATGCGATTAGAAGACCTACTCTCAGTGGATGAAGGAAATCATGCTTTTGAAAAGGAAGATCTAGAGGCATGGGAACAACCACAACTTGAGGCAGTCCACCATCAAGATTCCTCCCTAATTGATGATGAAGATTTAGTGGAGGAAAGATATTATGAACTTGTCTTAAGACTCATGAGGGATTGGTTAGAGTTGAGATACTAGGTAGATTTGGAGGTGCTACTACTGTTGGGATGGTGTAGGCTCTATGACTTGGCACATTCAAAGTTCACATGCAAGTTATGTCAAGAGGCCATAAAGCAAGTTAAAGAACAAGTGGAACATCCAAATGCAAGGCCTTTTGTTGTTTCTTCAAGAAGAAAACTAGAGGTAGAAGAACATGAGTCAACAGGAAATCTAGTTCAGTGAAGCTCACATTAGGATGTTGGGACAACAACAGAAGAAGGACAACATTGGCCCAAACCATTAGATGATGAAGAAGATCAACTAGGAGAGCAATCCATTGATAATCAAGAGTCCTCCCCTCTTATATAGAATTTATACATGATTGATGATAGAATTTATGTAGGACTTTCAGAGGGAAATCATCTATCCTACTTCGATCCCCTTGATGAGTCAGTGTCCCTTGTCGATTTCTTCCCATTTGGAATTGTGTCATAGAGGTGTAGTGACACTGAGGATGAGTACATTTTAAAGGATGGTAATGAAGAAGAAATATCACTTGAACCTCTGTGTGGTGAAACATTAGAGCTCCTTGATTGGTAAAGGGACTTTGCTTTTGTCTATAGTGACAGTGAATAAGAGGAAACAAGCAAACATCTTGATGCGCCACATGAATTGCAAAGAGAAGAAGATCAAGGCAAGGATGTCTTGGCATCTACCCACAAGGGTGATATACCCTTCCAACCACAAGGACAAGTTGCAATTGGGATTCTTTCTACCCTATCCATTGTTGATCCTCCTACACATGTTGAAGGCTTTAAAACATGATAGATTTGTCCATGTCATGATTTTTTACGTGAAGTATAAACAAACTAAGATCAACATGAAGGAAATGGAATGGGATAGTGTGCTATCTGCTAAAGACAATAATCAAGTGGAGCCATGGACTACAAAGGATCAATGAGATGAAGTGTATCTCCTTAAGGAATAGGTGATGGAGGTTGAGGGTCCCACTGGAAGCTTGGAGGAGGTGTTAGATGATTTGTTTCCCCAACCTTATGCAAACCAGGGATCAAGTAGAATGTTCCTTGAATTTGACAATGTTAATTCCCCACAGTGTCTACTATCTGATCAATTTGATTTCACTTTACAGATCTGCAATACAAGTGTGTTGCTACATCACCAGCTATGTCCTTTGAAAGTTTTTGATGCATGGTTTGATTGTGCCACACCTACTCTGGATCACCAAATACTACTCCCATTACACGATGACATCCAAGTTTTATCTTTCCCTGCTCTTATGAATGATATTTACTATCATTTAATTATGGGAATGAGGAATACAAACTTGTTTGTGGATTGATTATGGGCTTGGTGAACTACCTCAAATTTTAGCTTTTCTTGGATGTGTTATTGAATTTGAATGTTGCAATATGAAATTTTATCTTTCTAAATATAACGAAAATATCTACATGGCTTAGAACCATCACAATCACTCAACTGCTTGTGCATGCATTACAAAGTCTTAAGGGAATGAATGCTAGTTCACCTCATTTGGACATGGTTCATTGTAAATATCTTTGTACATAGTTTGTTTTGGGTAGAGTAGATTTCATATATATAGCTCGCTTTCCTAATTTTGTTAGGTTAGTTGGTTTGTTGTAGATTAGTTTCCTTTAGATTAGTTTCTTTGTTTTTTTCTCTTTCTTTCCTACTTTGGTTAGTTTAGGTGGTCGCTTTAGGTTAGTTTCTTTTCTGCTTGCTTTTGTTTGCTTCCATTTGCTTTTCTTTCACTTTGCTTCTTTGCTTAGGGTCCCCTTGTTTTTTGCTAGGTTTGTTTTCACATACAACAATCATTTTATTACCTGGGGTAGTTCTGAGTATTTCCTTGACAAACTTTAATCAAGTTTTTAGAGTGGATGGTGAAGGTTTTCTATTAGTGTCAAGTGACCTAGATGTTTGACTCAAACTGGATAAATCATTGGTTTATCCAATTTTGATGTATTCTAAAATCTTATATCTATCACACATCTTAAGAATCTAGAGGTTGTTGTAAGACCTTTTTTGTAAAGTGAAAAATCTAAAATTCTACTTCAATACCATTATGATTCTCAGCTCTGAGTGCAAGCTTCAATGCTTGCAGGTTGAAATGAAAAAGAAAGAAGAGAAAATAAAAATTAAAACAAATGAACAAAAATAAAGAAAGAAAGAAAAATATAAAAATCGAAAGAGAAAATTAAACTTTCAAGATGATCCCAACAACTCTACGGGGCTATGGACGCCCGACTGGCAGTAGAGCAATATCAAGGAGAATCACAAAAACAACCTCATTGGGGCTATGGATGCCTGACTGGCAACGAGGCAATGTCCAAGTTGCTTTTGGAGTTAGAATCAATCATGTAGCTTAACTTGATGAAGCTTAGGTTCCTATAGTGACTTAAGGAGGGAGTGAATACATTTTAACACATTTGTATTTTCAGCATATAGAAGGTTGGATTGACTAGTGGTTTTGATCCTTTAGTCAAGTGTTTGGTTTTTTTTTCCTAGTGTGAAGGTCAAAACCAAAGATTCTAGGTTCGTGATTCCAATTTTTCATTGAAATTCTCTAAAGAATTTCCCCAACCGAGTCACCATTTATTGTGCATGTTTTGCACACACACCCCGCCAAAGGCAGGGGCCCCCTTTTTTCACTTTTTCCTTGCTCCTACTAGCTTGGTACCTTCTCACTTGCTTCACTTTCTCATTCTTTTTTGACTTCAGGGACAAGTTTCCTATGGATTTGGGATGTTTCCATGATGCCTAAGTGAATTGCAAAGGTTCCATTAAGTTTTGAGAAATTGCAGAAATTTTACTGTGGGTTGTCATCCACGAGTTTTCATGTGTGGGTTGTCATTCACAGGTTTCTGTGTGTGGGTCGTAGTCTACGGGTTTTTGTGTGCAAGCCACCATCCACGGGTTTCCATGTGTGGAATGCCATATTTTTTATGGCTTTGGATCCTCCGGTTTCTACTTTCCAAATTTCCACATTTCAAAAGAAGGGTACAAACTTTAAGTTTTCAATATCTAGGGCCCATAAAATGCATGTCTCCATAATCCTAAAGGGTTTGAGCCAAATTTTCCAAGTATTTAGAAATTGTAGAAATTTCACTACGGGTTGCCATCAGCGAGTTTCCATGTGCAGAAGTCCATTTGTGAAATGCCTTTGCTAATGGAACTAGACCCTCCGGCTTCCACATTCCAAATTTCCACATTTTTCAAAATGATTCAAATCTTAAGGAAATGTGTCTAGATACTCTTTCTACCCCTTTTCCCATGTGCTAAAATTGAAAAATATCAAATTTACTAAGTTTTGTGACTTTGTGGAAATTTCACTATGGGTTGTTGTTTGCGGGTCATCGTCCGTGGGTTTGCGTGTGTGGGTTGTCATCTGTAGGTTTCCATGTGCGGGTCTCTGTCTAGGTGCTAGCAAGAAGGTGAGTCCACTTTTTGGCCAAAAAGTGGAAGTGTTTTCCCTGATTTTCATAATTTGTCACATTTGACCTTAAAATTTGAAACACTTAGAGATGGAATCTTGAAAAAGTCACTAATCATAAAATGTATTACTCAGAGTCTAGTTTCCAAATATGGAATTTATTTTAATACTGATATGATACAAATTTATTTTCAATAGGCATTTCTAAAAACCACTATTTAAAAGTCACTTTTTTTTACTATACCATGCATGTGTACGTCATCCATTTTTGACCTAAATTATCATATTTTTCTAAATTCTTTTGGGAAAATATTTTTAACTCACTTAAGCATGCTTTCCATATATTTTTGTAATTTTTATTGAACATATTTGGTGTTTTGAAAAATTGTCGTGTATGTCACATATAAGATGACCTAAACTTATTGTTTTTTTATTCTTTTTTTTTTCAAATTGAAAAGAATTGTCTGAAGTACGCTTTTGTAAAATTTATTTTTCAAAAAATTATTTTTAAAAAAAAGTTATTAAAATACTAAAAATACTTGATAATTCAAGTTTATGGACCTATTTAATCAAAAAATAATTGAAAAATAGAAAAATTAACCCAATTGGAAAAAAATTTACATATTTAGAATCTACCCAATCTCATCTAAAATGGGTTTTAATTTCATAAAATAATTCTAAAAAGAAACCCATCAACCATATTGACATAGTCAGTTTTTTCTCTCAATATTGTTGTGACCTTCTACTTGTAGGTCTAAGGCTAAGGGTTGGGTTAGCATGCCTTTCCTTAGCCTAAATCCAAATTAGAAACATGGATTGTGATTTTCAAACCTTTTGAAATGAGTACCCACTTTAAAATGGGTACCTATTCTAAAAAAAGAATGACTACCTATTTTAAAGTTAAAAAATGACACTTCCACTAGAAGTGGACTCAACTTCTTGCACTTACCCCTATGTGGGTTTCCATGTGCGAGTTGCAGTCCATGAGTTTTCATTTCTAGGTCACCATCCACAGGTTTCTATTTGTGGGTTTCCGTGTGTGGGTTACCGTCCACAAGTTTCTGTGTGCGGGTCGTTGTCCATGAGTTTTCGTCTGTTGGTTTCTGTGTGTGGGATGTCATTTTTTTTACAATGCTAGACCCTATGACTTCTATGTTCCAAATTTCCACATTTTTGAAAGTGGTCAAATCATTGAGGAATAGGTCTAGGCACCCTTCTAATGCAACTTTCATGTGCTTAATTTTAAAAAACTCAAAATTTCTAAGAGTTGTGGCTTTGAGGAGGTTTCCATGCAGATGGTTGTCATTTCACCACCATTCTTTGACAAAAAATTCTCACACATCTCTTGCCATGTGGACCCCAGGCCTGCCTTCATCATTGTGTGTCCTAAAACGTGCAACAAGTCACCAACTTTTGAGAAAATCTCTCTAGAAGGTCCACCCATGTGGGCCATCACAATTGAAAGTCTGCCATGTTAAATTCGTTCCTTAACGAGGTGATCCCAAAATACTAGTTTACAATTTTTGGCCAAACTGGACATTGAAGTTCTGATTTTTTCTAACTAGAGGCTAAACTATAAGAAATTTGAAGATGATGGAAACTAGTGATTTGTGAAATTTTTTCTATAGATTCTAAATATAGTTTTTTTCAAAAAATTTAGAAACAGATTGCACTTCTTTTTCCATCTCCTTCAAAAGCTAGTTTTTTCAGTAAACACCATTTTTAAGGAGTGATGCTCACTGTATACAACATAACTTTTTTTCCATGAAGGATAAAATTCTATTTTTTTTTAATTTAGATTTGTAACTATGATATCTAAAACTTTCATTTGGTTTCATAGTGTTTTATTGAATATTTTTTCCTTAATCAAGTTTTGAAGTCAAACCAATTACAACTCAGACATAGGTAGACTATAAACAACATAACTTTTTTCGTATGTATCGAAATTCTATTTTTTTTGTTAGATCAAGGACTTCAATATCTAGTGCACTGATATTTTTAAATTTTTTTTGATAATTTTCTATTTTTCTACATGTGCGAATAGAGAGCTTGATTTTTGCTGAAAAACCTACATTCACAAGAAATAAAAAATAAATATAATAATTAAATTAAATTTATTTAAAATTATACTTTTTGGGAAGCTTATAATAAGGACTACATACCTACAAAAAATAAATTTTAAATGAATTCATTTGATCCCCCAAAAGGTAAATCAAAAGTGGTTTTTTATCAGCATTTTGATAGGTGTAAAGGAGACTCCATTATAGGTATGGTTTAAAACGAGTGGGGATCTATCCAAGGGGGTTTGATCTAAGGTGGTTCGATCAAACCCTCTTCAATTGGAATCCTTTAAATGAAACTTTTCAAGGCTTAAATCATTATATTTTCTAAAAATATGTGATTTCAGCAAAAATCAGGATCTCCCAAAAATTGTAAACCAGTATTATGGGATCACCCAACAACAAGTGCTTAGCACCCCTCCACTACCCAGAACTCGCATTGCTTGACTCTGAGGTCTGCAACCTCCAACTTAGAAAGAAAATGAACTCATGAAGGAAATTTACCATGCAGATTCCACTATACAAAACTCCACATGCAGGGCACCGTTTATCCAACACTGTTATTTATGGAAAAAGCATCAACATCCTTCCACCCCATGGCACCTGCATCCTTCAAACCCGAAATTGAACAAAATACTAATCTTGCATCCTTGAGTGCCTCATAGAAAATTTTCACACGTGCCTAATCATTCCATGGGATATTTTCTCATCAACCAACCCATGTGAAAACTTCCATGTGGGTGGCTGTCTGTGGGGATTTGTAGTCCTAGCATCGTTTTGCTCTGACTTCTCCTAATGGCTTCCACCTAGAGGAAACCCACACCCTTGAGCCCGCATTTGCATAAATGACCCAAGCAAGCTCCAAATGTTTAACAATGATGAATTCCATGATCTTCCAAGGGTATACAAATTGATCTAATTATGAATTTGTAGGATTTAATTGACATTTTCCCTGTTGATATATCAATTCACTTACTACACTTCGTGTATGCAGGATTTATAGAGTCTACTGAGGGATCATCAAAGAAGACCATGAGAAAGAGTGATGAAGGAAAGAAGCCTGCAAGGACTCTAGAAAGGAAGAAAATGAACAAATTAAGTATTAGTTACATGGGGTGGAGTGCACCTCCAAGCTCACCTCCACCTGGGACACAATCTCAGACACAAACCTTGGGCACGTGAACATTGATGAATTCAAGTAGAGGGTGATGGTCAACCCTATTATAGAAGGTGTTTTTTCATAAGGATCATTGAAATATGCCAAAAAATATCTAAGGTTACCAAAATGGTGTATCTTCTTGTCCATGAATGCATTCCAAAGAAGTCAAAGCCGAAGAATCAAGGAGCTATCCACCATAATCAAGAGAAAGAGGAATTTGTTCTATACAAATGATGATGGTAAATATTTTTCCACCAGTATTAGGAGCAACATATCTACTTCTCAATGACACAAATCTATAATTGGATTTACTTGATTGATGCTACAAACACATCAACAAAAAGGAAAATTTCAACAATTTTTAGCTACAGTAGAGAAGGTGGCTAAAAGACAAAATAGACTACAAGACAAAATAGGGAAAAAGAAAAGAGTCTATTTTTATATTGTGAAATATTGGGGGTAGGTGAAACCCTAACCTGTATTGAATCTGGGCCACTCATTGCAAATTAATCTTGGCCATTCATTTCACTTTTGGAAAACTATAAATAGGGGCTTTCTCCTCATTTGTAAGGTGGTGGTGAATTGTCATAAGAGGCATTTTGCAACAATAAAAGGATGAATTTAATTATTTTGGGTGTTTTCTTTGAGCTTTCCCATTTTGCATACATGATTCAACCTCCATGTTAGTTTTAGTTTGTTAGTTTCTTGAATGTCTTTAATGGTGGTTGCTATTACAATATTGGATGCACTTCCAACTCATGCTTTTTGTGGTTTGTTGATGATGAATCACTTTGCAAAGCTAGTCTAAGCCATTTTATATGCCTCACTTTAGTTCAATTGTATGTTCATGAGATGAATGGATAATCTGGAAAATTTATAGACCTTAGAATATTATACTGGTTTTGTAAAGTTGTAGGTTTCTCTTGGTCAAGAAAAACTTAGTTTTATGGGAGTCTATCTGCTATAGCATCCTCCATTGTTACTATTCATTCATAGCTTATAATTAGAGTAGCTTCTCTCAACCCTTTCCTATTTTTCTATTTATTTTAAGCCTTTGTTAGAGTAGGATTCCAAGCACCATAATAATGTCAAACTTGGTGATTGAAGTGAGTTTCAACTTGATGTTTTGAGTGTGTATCCATTGTTCATTCCTTTCCAACACCCTTTGAAACTCCATTTGTAGACCCAAATTCCCATGCTTTGTGAACTATAAAATCCTCCTTGTGATTACCAACAAATCACATCAACCAATTGAACTATTCCAAGCATTGTCATGACCTAACACCTGAGAGAGCTTGGGGTGATTTCTAAAACTCAGTTGCAAAAATTACCTTTCAAGAGAGGTAGCATACTTGTGTGTTGCCTATGTTGAGAAGTGCAAAAAAACCCATCAACACTAATGATAACTCATGAATGTCTGCATAATTTGTCATGATAGAAGACAATGTAGGTGAGGCAAGAGAAATATCTAAATATGGAAATGGTGATGCAACTTCATCGAAGGTAACATCAAGTAGAAGATAAATGTCCTAAATGGTGTCATCTAAATCTACAAGGTGGTATTCTACAAATAAAGATGTTATGTCTAGTAGATATGCATCCCAATGTGGTGGATCTAGAATGATGAAAACAATAACTTGATGCAAAGAATTACTAAAAACTATAGATGAGTCAACAATGGAATTTGATGAACCAACAGATAATGTGGGTGATTACATCTCAATGTGAATCATCGAACTAAGTTGTTCATCCCCAAATGATGATGTCTTATAAGATGTCTAAATGAGACTAGATGATATTTTTGAATGTGGTGGAACTAGAGGATCAGGTAAGGAAATACCATGACTAAGAAGAAATTTCTTGAGTTCTCAATTCAAAAAAGCTAACATTCTTCTATTGTATTCCTTTTCTTTTCACAATATCCACATTTTATTTTCCATTTATCAGGAGGATTATGAAGAATACTCAAATGGAAGGATTTAGTGTGAGAGACATAATCAACATGAAACAACAAACTAAAAAGCAGAAACACCCAGATTGCCTCCTTGATGTAGAGAGCCCCCCCCACAAAAAATGATTAGTGTTGATTGTAGCTCCAAAAACAATGTGCAAGAAAATTTTACAAGTTGTGAAGATTGGATGCCAAAATATTTCATTTATAACTCAAAAATATTTTTTACAATTTTGTGATAAAATGGAAAAAACTCCTCCCTTGATTATGCTTAGTAATTAAAGTTAGATTTAACTACTAAAGGCTAACATTTAAAGTTCACATTTAAACTAATAACCTATCATGGTATTTAGCATTTTATGATAATGCTAAAATCTAATAAAATATAAAAGGTTATGTGAACAAACAAAAAACATAAATAGCCAATTGTTGTTGACTAGATCTTGAGAATGAAGCACCCAAATGATTTCAATGAGTTGGAATGTACACCACGTCGCATGAGTTGACTAAGTCATGGGATTCCTTTGGAGAGTGGCTCAAGTGTAATGGGAAATGTCTACCTGTTGATGGTGCCAAGTTGACCCACAACATGTAGGTAAGATAAAAGTGAAATATCTCACCTCTCCTGAAAAAGACAATCAACAATCAAATTGATCACCTCCCAAGGTCTTTGATGTTGGTTCACAACGTTGTTTTTTCATGAAGTGGTCAATATGGCTGTAATGTTCAAGGGGCCTACTGGTTTTGAGCTTCTATATTGTTATAAGATCAAACATATATTTAAACCTACTTTAATTGGTGTTTTTAAAGAAACAAAAAAAGATAGATTAAAGCTTTTAAACTGAAGAGAATGTTGATTCATCCAACTAATCAGACTTGTTACCTTCCATGGAATTCCTAAATAGAAATTTTAGAATAAAGTTAACTTTTAATTAATACAAAGTTTCATTCATTCACAGTGCAAACTTTAACAGTAGATTGCAAATAATCATTTAAACAAAACATAAGATAAAATTTCATTCCTTGAAAGCCTTCCAAATCAAATAATTAACCCAAGATAAATACCATTTTGGAGCACAATATGAAGTAAATTTAAATCTGGCTACTTCTACTATTGGTGAAATAGATAAACAATATTCACAAATCTAGCAAGATCACTAGTGTATATAAAACCCATGTCTTCGAATTATCTCCATCTATACTAAGAAAATCTGGAAGATACATCACCTCCTCTTCCTATTGAACTAAAAATTCCTAACTTCTGACAAAACCCTAGCTTGCAAAGTAAAGTAATTGGGGCCGCAACAAGGCAGGGACAAAGTCAAAATGGGATGAGGAAACTGAATTTGGTAACAACTCCATATCCCAAATCCTTCCCAAACCTGGCCCCATAAAAGAGACCAAACATAAGGAACAAAACAAGGAAACAAACACAAAAGAGATCAGAGCAAAAATCGATCCCGGGCGAACCACAATGGGGGCGAAAGTGGAACAAAAACCTGACCCTGAACTTTCTCCAAATTCCAGATTCGGTTTCCATCCTGGCTTTGCCTCCGACAACACACAAAAAAATGACGAAAAGAGGACGAAAAAGGAAAAAGGAAGGGAAGAAAACACCCCATGACCAAACAATCGGAACAAAAGGCAAAACAAACGAGTTCGGCGAAACCAGGACCAGAACGAAATCTGGACCTGGAACTTCAGAAAAGTTCCAAAGTTCAGTTTTGGTCTGCATCCTACTTCTACCAAAACAAAAAAGAAAATTCCTAAGGCAGAAAACAAAAGGCCAAAGGAAACAAAACAAAAAAAAAAGGGGGACCTATTTTAAACAAGTTTAAAATGGGGTGTTTATACAAGGCATAACAATTGGCGACTTGGCTGGGAAAATGGTTTAGCCATTTTCAAGAAACCAAAGGATTCAGGTACCTAGAACTCCTGGTTTATGGACATCACAACTCTAGTTGGGTCAGTTTTAACAACCAAGGTTGAGCTAGAATCTCAAATGTAAATCAACACTGGCTACCCCTGAATCTATGTGTGTGCTTGATGGTGCATCACCCTTTTACAAAGTTTTATTCATCTTTTGAACAATAATGTGCAAGTTTTGAACTACATGAGTTGATTCCCTTTAGTTGTTGTGCAGTGATATCATGGGAATTGCTTCGCTCCCAGTCAAGCGTCTATAGCCTCGACGAAGATACCTCTAGTTTTCTTACTGCATTTCTCTACTACCAGTCAGGCGTCCATAGCCCCGGTAGAGATACTAGAATCACCCATTCATATTGAGTTTTCTTTTCTTAGATAGTTCTCTCTTTTTTCTTTTCTCTTGGAGTTTCAGATATTTCATTCAATTCTTTCTCAATGTGTCAGATGTCTGACATCTATTCTAAGTTGAAAAATACCATGGACCTCATAACAACATCTGGGGAATCAGATTTTTCACTCAAATCTTGCAACACCATCATCCTAAGACAAATGTACCATTATAAAAGGAGATTTTTTTATGATTTGTGACAGATTCAGCCATGGCTAATGAAGATTGTTTACTTTGCACCTTATTTTCAAAACTTTCCACAACCCTTATTGATAATGGGCATAAAACAATGGATTTAGGACAAAATCATCCAACCAGAAAACCTAAAAATATCTAAACCAACTTCTCTTCTAATAACCAAAGTATACTTCAGATAACAACCCCCTTCACACAACTGCATAAAATAAAGGTCCCCACAACCAAAAATGAAGCAAGGAAAACAACAAAACGACAAACAAGCAGAAAAGAAAACTTATTTACACACATGTACAGCCCAACAAAAATATCAAACTTTCAAGATCCAAAGTAATGTTTAAGAAACTATCCATTGATAGGCAATGGAACAAGTTCTCCTATTAAATTACATAGCTTGAAAGCATTTTCTCCTAGGATTTCAGCAATTTGATAGGGGCCCAACCAGAGCTTATCAAACTTCTGGTGATCACCTTTCTTTTCGTTAGCCTTATCCCATAGTAGCACAAGGTCTGATATTCTGAAAGCCATGATTTTAAATCTTTTATCAAACCAACATTTGACAATAGCTTGGTGCCTAAAGAATTTCTACAAAGCAACATCTCTCTGCTCTTCTAATCTTAGCAAGCCAGCTAACCTTACTTCAATCCTATCATCACTAGAGTAAAATTTTAGCATAAATTTTAGGACAGGTATTTGCAAGTGAATCAGGAACACGGGCTCTTGGCCATACACTAGCTTGAATGATGAAGTCTTTAAATAAACCTTGATCCTAGTCAGGACTATCTTCCCACAAATAAAATCTTAACTGGGTATGCCAGTCCCTAGGATTGTTCTCTAATAGTTTTTTAATTACTCCTAGGAGATTCTTATTAGTTGATTCTGCAACTCCATTTCCTTGTAGATAATAATTTGAAGAATACTTTAAAACAATCTTATGATCATAATCCCATGAAATGAACTCAGCAGAAGAAAAGACATGACCATTGTCACATACCAATGCAAAGGGTACTCCAAACCTGGTTGTGATGCATTCAGTGAGGAACTTGATTACCACTTCTGTTGTGCTATTCTTGCAAGGTATATCTTTAGTCCATCTCGTGCAGTAATCTGTGGCAGTCAAAATGAATTTGTGTCCTATAGAAGAATTAGGATTAATTACCCCAACAAAATCTAGTGCCCATTGGGAAAATGGTCTTACCTCATATAGTGGTTGTAGAGGCATGGCTAAATGGTGCTCTCTTGATGTAGAACTTTAACATATGTGACATGTTCTTACATGTTGATGTGCATCCTTGAACACATGGGGCCAATAATATCCTGACTTGAGGATTTGACGAGCCAAAGAATCTATTGATCCGTGTCCTATGCCATGTTTCCTATGAAATTCAGCAATTGCATGCCTAGCTTCTTGTTGATCAAGGCATCGTAGATAAACCCCCTCAAAATTCTTTCTATATAAAAATCCTCCTTTGAGCATATAATGGGAGATTTTCATTCTCAGTGCTCTCCTCTGAGTTGTATTCATTCCCTCTGGGCACCAATTATTGAGCATGAAATAAATAATATCGGCATACCAAGGGTCATTGGAAAAGGACTGTGTTGTGTATTACTGACAAATAATGTTCTCACCAACATCTTCCATTCATTTAGACAGGCCTTGACCTTAGAAAAGTTTCATAGGGTGAATCTCTAGATCGAACTCCTACAAAATAGTCATCCATTTCCCCCTTCGTTCCCCCAACTCGCTCTGCATAAGTAAAGACTTCACAAAGGCATAAGGAACTACAACAATAATCTGACTTCGAGGGATGTAATGCCTAAACTTCTTGATAGCTCTAACCAACACAAAAGCTTGTTTCTCAAGAGGTGGTACTTGAATTCAACATTCTTAAACTGAGAACTCATGAAAGTAATTGGCCTTTCATCCCCCTACTCTCTTTGTTGTGTCAGGACAGCTGCACATGAGTGTTCAGAGGCAAAAGAATAAACATAAAATGGCTTCAAGTAGTTAGGACCGGTGAGGAATGGTGCTTCCAAATTGAATGCTTAACCTAAGAAAAATCAGCCTTTGCCTCATTACTCCATTCTATTCTAGCATCTCTCTTCATCATTTCATTCAAAGGTTTAACAATCTCTGCGAAACCCGTGATAAACTTTCTCACAAAGTTGATCTTTCCAAAGAAAAATCTCATCTCCTTGTTACTTCCTAGCATGGTTAACTTTAAAATAGACTCAACTTGGTTTGGATCTATAGATATCCCTCTTTCCAAGATTATGTGTCCCAAAAGTTTCCCTTCAGAAACCCCAAACACACACTTTTTAGGATTAAGAGAGAAACCATATCAGATACATCTTTCAAGAACTTTAGCCAAGTTTGCAGCATGGTTTAGTCTATCTTTAGAGAATACTATCAGGTCATCCATATAGACCATGATACACTTATCAATCAAATATTTGAATGCTACGTCCATGGCATGCTGAAAGGTTTCTCCAATGTTTATCAGACCAAATGGCATCCTCCTATAAGCAAATGTTCCCCACTTAGTAGTGAAGGATGTCTTCATTTTGTCTTCATAATTAATGATCACCTGATTGTACCTAGAATAGCCATCTAGGAATGACATCATCTAAGACCCATTGATAGTTTGCAAGACTTCATCTAGAGAAGGGAGTGGGTAGTTGTCTTTTTCCGAAGCTCTATACAGATTCCTAAAATCTACACATAGCTTGATCTCTCCATTCTTCTTACGAACTGGAACCAAGTTGGCCACCCATGTTGAATGTCATACAAGGAAGATTATTCTTGCAGAATTTTTTTTTTGAACTTCCTTAAAGATCAGTGGTTCAATCAGGGCGTTGACAGGATATTTTTTCTACCAAAATGATCTAGCTTCAAGCTTCAAAGGAATAGTATGAGTAATCACAGAAGCATCAAATGTTTTTAGATCTTCATACCCCCAAGCTATTGCAACAATATCCTTCTTTAGTGCCCTTAGTATATCTTTTCTAATTGCTTCAAGGCAGGCTTTCCCTATGTAAAAATTTCTTTCAAGGCCATAATCAGCTAAGTTTATAGTTTCATATTCACCTCCTTTATCTTCGGTTGACACCTTTTCTCGAGCCCTTGGGTCTGAATCAAAAATTCTTTCTAAGGCCACCATTCCCTTGGAAATTCTATTACCTTTTAAATTGAGGACCCCCTTTGTATCGCAGTCTTCAAGGTTCCAGTCTCCTTGATCCCTGTCAGACTCATCAATGATTTGTCCTTCAAAAACATCTGAGCTTGCTAGAAAAGCAAGGATATGTTGATCATCGTCAAAGACTTGAAAGTTCCTGACATTATTGGGAACAACCGAGGTGGATATCAATTCTACTGAGAATCTCTTAATCTTGGAGCCTTGCATGGGTTTGAGGGTACTTGCAGCAATAACTAATGAATCAACTATTTGATTCTCCTCTCTAGGAATTAAACTAATCCCAAAAGCATCAAAGTCTTCAATCAGGTTCCATACCCGGTCTCTATAAGCTGCCAGCCTTTTATTGTGACATGTGTATTGGTTGTGTACTTGCTTGATAATCACTTCCAAATCTCCTTTAACCATCAAGGCAATAACTTTATTTTGATGTGCAAACATCAGTCCCCAAATTAATGCTTCATATTCTGTTATATTGTTAGTGCATCCAAATTGCAACCTGTAAGAAGCAAAAAATGTTTTGCCTTTCGGGCTGGTTAATTCAATCCCAACACCACAACCTGTTTTAGATTTGGATCCATCAAACATGAGGGTCCATAGCTGATCATGAGCTAAGGCTGATTCCTTTGAGGTTGTTGTGGGTGTTTGGATAAGATGAACCATAGATGTAATATCCAATTTCCACTCAGATATATCATGTAATCCTAGGATATCTTTGATTAATCCCTTGGGTTTTGGTATACTTGTGAGTGCAGGGGTATCAAACAAACCTTCTGGTTGTTCATTGTAACTACATTGGTCTGGTATTGAGACCGGGGTAGGTTCAGTTTGAGGAGAGACTTCCTCTGAAGGTATATTGTCCCTAGTTAACATTATTGCATTTTTGGCTTTGAATGAGAAGTTGTCTGAAGCAGCCTCAAGGTGACTTGGGTGGGTCTCTTTAGTTTGGGAAACATGATTTAAAATACCAATGCAGGGTTGACAGGTCAGTTCCAAATGATCTTAGTAGTGTACACTGCACCAATTAGGGAGTAGAAGAGTCCGCAAATCGATATCTTCCCCTAAGACTAGCCAATCCTGTTGTAGCTTCCTGATCAAACCTGTTGGTTTACATTAATCATGGGATCAAGGAATTTTTGCATTGACAAATCATTAGAATCAAGAACCAAAAAGGTCAAAACTTCCTCTCTTTTATAAACCCCTATCTTATTTTCAAAATAAGCTACCTCGTTGGGACATTCATACTCAGTGATGATATGTTTAAGGCGAGGTTCACTTTCAATCCTACTATGTGTAGGAATTCCCCTCCATGGTAGCCACATGTGTGAAAAGTTGAGGGAGAGATATCCACCTATACTTTTCATTAAATCTCTGCTCAACAACATACCAAAGGTCTCGGGAATGTCTGCTGTAGACTTGAATATCCATATTGGTTAAAATCCTAGGGTTAGACCCTACTTGCACATGTATATTTCTCAATTCTCCAACTACATTAACCTATGTTTTATCAAGTTGGATGACCTTCTTGTTTGTTTGGATAGGATTCAATCCCAATTTCTTTCATATAGAAAATGGCATAAAATTGCTAGAAGCCATTGAATCTAGTAGACAATTATGTAGATTCTTCCCATAGATTCTCAAACTTAAAAGAAATGGTGGGGTACCTACCTTGCTTCTATACAAATCTACGTTCATGTCTACAGCAGGTGCCACCTTGGATTTCCCTTTTGATTTATCAACTTCTTCCAAAGCTTTCAACACTATCTCTCGTTGGGCAGGGCACCATTTTAGGATGTCAAAGTATGATAAAGAGGTTTTTGTTTCTACATCTCATAAACAATATCAAATTCTATGTTATAGCTTGCATTACATTTGAAAACACTAGATGGATTACCTTTGTTATGGGAGTCAGGCGAACCCCTTGGTGGAGGAGGGTTGTTATCAGCACCTTGTTTCAGAGGCACCATATGGTTAGGTGGTACTGATGTAGTGAACAAACCCTTATTCTGATTTCTTAAAAAGTGTCCTCCCTTTGTCTGAAAGGCTTGGGCATCATATGCATCTTCCTCTAGTTCATTCTCATTCTACATTGGGAATGAGGGTTCTTCTTCAAAGAGATCATAAGTCATAGCTGTATCCACTGAGCTACCTCCTTTGTTTGAATTCCCTTGGAAAGTTTGGGCATCTTCCCATGCCATCTTCACGACCTTCTCCATTTTAGGGAAGTTTACCTCAAAATGAGTTGCAGTATCATGCAACCTACACTAGTTAGTCATAAAACTGAGGTCAGCCACATTCGCAACATGTGGCATGTCCTCACTAGCTTCATAATTGTGAGGAACCCCATTGTTATTTGGCCCTGTATTCCATTTTTTATTGTTATTAGCCCTCTAGTTATATCCTCTATTACGATTTTGATAGCCTTGGTTAGGGGATTTTTGGCCTTGATAATTCCTCTGGCTATGATTGTAGTTGTTTGGGTAATTACCCTAATTGTTATTACTCTGATTAGGGTAATTACCTTGGTTCTGAGAGGGGTTCAATTTAAGCTGAGCCATATCATTTGTGACTTGAGATAGATTTTTCTTTATGGTCTCCACCTTGTTTGTGAGTTGAACTATCTTTTCACTCTCAACACTCTTAGCAATAGGTGGCTAATCGATGGGATTTGGTATTCCAGCTTGGTTATGATGACCATGTGGATTGTGATTGTTGAAAGAAGTCAGGAGCTCCGTTGGCAAAGAATGGAACAGGAGATTGAGTCCGCAACTTAGATATAGGTCCATAATGGGAAGGAGACATCCTTGGGACATTATTGAATAAATGGGTTGGGTTAGGCATCTGATACCACATTGAAGGAAAACCTCCTCCAAAGTTTCCTTGTTGAGAGCTAGTTTGTTGTTGTAGTTTGATGGCTAGATGATAAACTTTAGACAGGGAATCAATATCTACCGGCTAATAAGTCCTTTGTAGGAACAGGCCAAGCAAAGGGTCTATAACTCTAAAATATGTCTGAATGGCACTATTCTCAGCAACTAGATAGGGGTCCTACAGTCTCTTATACATTCGTTGAAACTTGGTATTAAACAAGGGCAGGGATTCATGCGGTACCTTCCTAATGGTAGAAAATTGGTGGGACAAAATGGCTAGATCCACATAAAATCTGAACTGATTGATGAAAGCATTCTCTAGGTCTATCCAGCTCAGAATAGAACCCTATGGAAGATTTAGGTACCAGTTGTACACCATATCCTCTAAGGAATAAGGGAACAACCTACAAACCACATCATGGTGAGCTATCTGGGCTCTGGTACAAGTGTCCTTAAAAAATTGTATGTGCTCTTCAACACTCCTTGATTCACCATGATTGTATTTGGGACATAATCTCTCAGGATTCTTAGGAATATCATGAAAGCCTCCAGGAATAGTCCCCAATGGAGAGGGATTATTCATAAAAAATGCCATTGGTGGCAATGGTGGGGGTTGAGCTAGTTGTTGGATGGGCTGAACTAGCTATAATGGCACTTGAGATGGATTTGGTGGTGGATTGACGTGTATCCACTGGGGTATTGGTGAAAAGCCTGGTGGAGTGAGTGGAGCTAACAAGGGTGGTATAATGGTTGCCCCAATCTTGTGAATCTTGTGTCTTGTTGGGGTCTTGAGTTCTACAAAAGGTTGTAGGTTTTTAGCTGATTGAAGAATTCTATGGGACCTTTTGGTGAGAAAAACCCAATATTATCTAGTTTTCACTTCTGGCCCTCCTTCTAGCACCAGATCTATTGATGGTTCCAAGTTGACCCACAACATGCAAGTAAGATAAAAGTAAAATATCTCACATCTCCTAAAAAAGAAAATCAACAATCAAACTAATCACCTCCCAAGGTCTTTGATGTTGATTCACAACGTTGTTGTTTCATTAAGTGGTCAATATGGCTGTAATGTTCAAGGGGCCTACTAGTTTTGAGATTTTGGATTGTTATAAGATCAAACATATATTTAAACCTAATTTAACTAGTGGTTTTAAAGAAACAGAAAAAGATAGATTAAAGCTTTTAAATTGAAGAGAAATTGATTCATCCAACTAATCAGACTTGTTACCTTCCAAGGAATTCCTAAACTGAAACTGCAGAATAAAGTTAACTTGTAATTAATACAAAGTTTCATTCATTCACAATGCAAACTTTAACAGTAGATTGTAAATCATCATTTAAACAAAACATAAGATAAAATTTCATTCCTTGAAAGCCTTCCAAATCAAATAATTAACCCAAGATAAATACCATTCTGGAGAACAATATGAAGTACATTTAAATTTGTCTGCTTCTACTATTGGTGAAACAGATAAACAACATTTACAAATCTAGCAAGATCACTAATGTATAGAAAACCCATGTCTTCGAATTATCTCCATCTATACTAAGAAAATATGCAAGATACATCACCTCCTCTTCCTATTGAACTAAAAATTCCTAACTTCTGACAAAACCCTAGCTTGCTAACCTTTCTTAACTCTAACTTGCTAATTCTTAACCAAAAAGAAGAAGATGAAAAAGAAGATCTCCCTTTATAAAGAGGCAAAAATGTCATATTTATACACATGCGTCCAAAATGAGTTGGCCCTATTTAGGGTTTACAATAAGTCGATCATAGAAGGAGTCAGCTCTAGAAGAGTTTGGAACAAAGTCAATCATGCATTAAATGCATATACTCTGTTCATGTCGGCGAAATATCACTCTCAAGCATGGTTTCTAGATCTTTTACAACCATCATCATTAACTCGCAACCCTCGTGTCCATCATTAAGACTTCACACATTTCATCTTTGACCTTGAAAACTACCCCGCAGAGTGGCTTGAGTGCTCTAGGGGTATTTCTATTCATTCCAACCTACTTCAGCTAGTGAACGTCTCGTCCATCATTAAGACTCATGACTTCCCCTTTTTACACTTTCCTCTCAGCCTAAAACCTTCGTGGGTTGATCTTCTTGTGAAGCGGCATCAGATGCTCTTGACATGCTTTAACCCTACAAAACAATGCCTTCATTAGTCCTCTAAAAGCATAGAAAATATCATTCTTTGTCCTAGCTTTCATATATCTTTCATTCAGTTATACTTAGCAAAAAAGAGACTCAACTCTGGCGGAGGTGGAACCGAATCAGAACTAGGAACAGCACTTACCTTTAATACCGATGAGATGAGAGCCAGAATGAAATTGAAACCGGGACCAAAGTTGAGATGGGAACAAAACATGGAAATAACCAACATTCCAAGTTCAACTCACATTTCAGCTCTACATGCATAAAAAGCAAAGTAACCAAGGACCACAACAAGGTGGGGGTGGAGTCGAAATGGGATGAGGAAACTGAATCTAGTAACAACTCCATATCCCAAATCCTTCTCAAACCCAGCCCTACAAAAGAGACCAAACACAAGGAACAAAACACAGAAACAAACGCAAATGAGATCAAAGAAAAAACCAATCCCAAGTGAACTGCAATGGGTGCAGAAGCATAACAAAAACCTAACCCTGAACTTTCTTGAAATTCCAGGTTCAGTTTCCATCCTAGCTCTGCCTTTAACAAAACACAAATAAATGACAAAAAAAGGACAAAAAAGGAAAAAGGAAAGGAAGAAAACACCCCACGACTAAACGATCGGAACAAAAGGCAAAAAAATGAGTTTAGTGGAACCAGGACCATAACGAAACCTAGACTTGGAACTTCAGAAAAGTTCTAGAGTTTGGTTTTGGTCCGCGTCCCACTTCCACCAAAACAAAATAGAAAATGCCTAAGGCAGAAAACAAAAGGCCAAATGAAACATAGCAGAAAAAAGGGGGACCTATTTTAAACAAGTTGAAAATCAGGTGGTTATGTAAAGCATAACATTACCCAGGCATTAGGTTCACATTTGACTGCATTTATTAATTAATTGAAAATAAAAAACACATTGTATTATGATTTTCAATAAATTAATAAATACAGTCAAATGTGTAGTTTGATGACTGCATAGACAATTCGTGTGTAATGGAGGTGTGGCATGTATCTTTAAGTTTCAATTGGTAGATTTGATCACTTTAGTGGAGTGTAGAAGTTGTGAGAGGTTTGCTTGAAGCCACCTAAATGATTGTGGAGGCCACGTATAGAGGGCCATTTGGAAGTGCCACAATGAATACCATTTGATTCAACCTTAGCTGGAATAGTGGTCTAACTTTAGGACCTTGACATGCTGCCCGAAAATGGATACTAGGCATAGCAGATCGATGCCCTCATAGTGAAGGTCTACACCTTTTGAGTAGGCTATTGATCTTCATTTCCATGAATTTCCATGCTTCCTAGTCGATGGGAAGAGATCAATCCAAAATCTTGATCAAATTTCTATGCTTCTATTGTGGAGATAATTGGAGTGTTGGGCGTTTGTGGAAGTGTTGTTGAATATGCAGGTCAACAGAGTATTTTGCAAGCCACACAACAAATAAGGCTTGGTAAAGGGTGTTGAGTAAAAAGAAATATCTAGAATGAAAGAAATCTATAGGACATGCAACCATAGTGCATAGATAAATCCCGCATAATTAACTACAAATTCCTCCAAGTAGGCCATATAAGCCATAGAAACTTTAACAAATATTGCTTGCAGATAGGTCAGTGAAGGCCAAAATTCTATACAATAGGCTGAAGTAGCCAAAAATCTATGCAGAATGTAGATATCTACTCATTAATGACCCTCTCCTAATTTTTATTTTTTAACGATTTTTTGAAAATAGGCACAGTGACCAAAAAAATTGGAAAAATGAAAATTACCAAAATTAGCAAAATGAAAGGTATTTTTTTTTTAATTTCTAGATTCTTCTAGACATAATCACACTCATTTTTTGGTTCTATGAAACTCCATTTATAGGGATATGTGTAGGATTCACCTCAATGTGGAAAGAAACATGCTCTTATTTCTTTGATACCATGTTGGAGAATGCCAAGATCAAGAGCATGAAACAACTTTGACAAGTGAATAAAATATGCACAATAGTATGTCTATCAAATATAAAATGAAGATTTTTTAATACAATAATCAAGACTTGCATATATAGGCAAGGATAAGGAGATGAGAAGGTAGGAGTGAAACATTGACTACCCCTCCAAATAAGGATAAGGAGGTGAGAAGGTAGGAGTGAAACAATGATTACCCCTCCAAAGATGGAACACTTGCGAGATCACTTGACAAGTGTGTAAGAAAGTGTCAATAGATGTCGCAAATCATGAGGAAACATGTCTCAACCATATGAAATGAGACAAAAGAAAAATAAACCTAAGTAAACTTAAACTAAGTGTGAATAGGTCAATCCTAAAAAGGTGATTAGCTAACTAGGTAGATAATGCCACTATTTACACTAATACCAAGTTCCATGGGAGTCCTTTGCACGACATATAATGTAGGGAAAAAAAAAAAATTAGAGTAAATTTCAAGAATAATAAATATCAACTTGGTGTATTCCTTTGTAATCCCACACTATTCTCACTATAGTTTGAAATATTTTATCTAAGTGAAGAAACCTTTGATAATATAAAAACTTCCAAGGATCAAACCAATGAGCTCATTTTGTAACTAATTATCTCTCATAACATCATGAACCCCCAAAAAAACTAGCCAAATTAGTCCAAATATAATTTATGAATCCAAAGATTCAATATCGAAGAAAAGGTTGAGAGATGAGAAAATTGACCATATGCTCCATCACATTTATCATGCCACTTGATTTTGTTTTTATCTAGAGAAAGATCTACCTCTATACTTATAGTAATCTTGAATAATCATTTATTTATTAATGATATTAACATTCTATATTTATATTCATAGTAATTATGGAGTAATAAGAGGATTTGATAATTGATCCATAGTGTAGAAAGAAAATGAGAGTCCAAAAAAACATAGACATAATTGTATCCCCTATTACTAATTGGTGTAGTGAGCCCCCCAAAAATATAGTAGTGTATTTTCTAATAAAAATAATTGATTATGGATTTATTAAGAGTTCCAAAAAGGACAATAATGTTGAAAGTAAAAGGTTATTATATATTTGGAATGAAAAAATAAATATTAGTGTATATCTTAGAAAAATACCAACCTAAGAAAATAAAGTTATAAAGAAGATTATAAAGAAGATTGTGAAAATTAAGAGGATTTTAAGTCCCAAAAAGAATGAATGAGAAATATGTATTTAATAAAATTAAAATACTATAAAACTAGGAAGTCAAATTCTAAAACTAATAGAATAGGTTTTTATACTATGAAAAGCTAACATGAATGAAAAATTACACTTGAAAAGGTTTCCAAAATACTAAGAAATGAGACTTTGAAGATGGGACACGAAACCCAAAATTCATTTATGGAGAGACGTCTCATTGCAAATTTAAATAAGATGTCAACACTACATCAACATGAAATTGTACTGAAGATGATGTTAGCAATATGGATGATGACATTAGCTTGTATAGATGATAAATCTAGTGGGTAACATGACATATGATTTCAACTATACAAATGATGATGAAATCAAGGTGATTATGTTATAAAAATAATGGAATGGTCACCTATGTTTTGAGAGATAAGGAATGAGATCATATTTGATAGGTGACAAGGTGCCACTTGCATGTGTGTGAGATGCACTCAACATGTTGTACTATTGATCCCTATTAGTAGGTAATTTGGAGGTCCTGTATTTTAGGTCATATATAAACTTATTGTTAGTAGTTGAATGGAAATCATATAGGAAGCTATCAGGGTAGTATAGGTAGAGAAAAATGACATGAATCCCACGTGACTAAGTGCATTGAACATTTGGTATAGGAAAGAGTTGACAAGAATCAAGAATATTGGGAGTGTACACCAATTGTAGTGCCCCTCCATTCTCACCTTGGATGTGTAGGTAGTTTGGCTAAGGAACCTAAAGATGAAGGATGCAAGCTATGGACATATTGATGTGATGGGAGTGCTTTGGTTACCTATAGGCTTTTCACTTAATTCTAATATATGCTAATATGTCAATATGACTTTGATTATGATCTTATATATTTTTCATGAAGATGTACTAAATTGTGTTCAAGTGTTGTGGTCATAGATGGGAACATGAACTTCTATTAGTATTTTTGTGATTATGATGCATATTGTTATGACATGGAGATTTATTTGGATAGTTAGGTGATGTAATAGTATCTTGTTAGGATAGGTGGAAGGGGTGGCATTGTACCATTGGACGTATGGGGGGCATATGAGAATGAGAAATGAATGTTAGAGTTCCTTTCCTAGTGCACCGACTACTATGCACATGTGCTCTAACTTGTATGTTTGAGTGAATAGGTATTAGGCATCAACTCCACTTGAATTGGTAGGTCTAAGCGTGCTTTAAACCCAATGGATCCATTGATTGGAGATAGCACTTGGTCCCCTACCCTTGCCATCATTCTCAAAGAGGGTGGGTATCTGGTTTGATATCTGGTCAGTTTTGCCAGTTTGGTCAATCAATGTTGCTTGTGGTTTTGCATGTTGACCCTAGATAGTGGTCAGGTATTTGCTTCAGAATTTGGTTTAATTGATTGGAATTGTCTGATATTATGCCTTGGTGGTCTTATGCATTAAAAAAAATTGATAATTAAAAGGAATACCTTGATAAATAAATATATAAGTATATATAAATAAAAAATCATAGTTTATAATAATATAAATTTATAATGTAACAATAAAATGAATAAATAATAATAATAAGGTAAATGGATAGAATATTGTAAGTTGGATTATATAACTAATTATAATATGATAAATAAATAAAAAGGGTATATGGTTGGAGTAATTCAATTATGATGTGAGTTAATTTGATTATTTATTTTATTTTAATTATTTCATTTGAGGGATGAGGATAGGTGCTTTGATTTAATATTTTAATATTCTAATTTATGAGAGGATTTTACTTCCTTGTTTTATTTTGGAAAAGAAGATTCTTTTGGGGAAAAAGAAAGAAATTTTCTTTTTTTTTCTTTCTTTTTAAATTTAATTAGTTTTATTTATGGCGAAATGGGAAAATGGGGTTTTCACTTTTTTGGTGTGCATAAAATTTTGGGAAAAGAAAGGAGAGAAAAAAGGAAGATCTTGGGCCTGAAGACACACTTCTGAATTGCATGTAAATTTAGGATGCATCTCAACCTATGAAACTCTCTGATTAGGGTGATCTTGATCTAGTAGAGAAGCTTGGAGCCATATACAATAAACCCTTCATGGGAGAGAATAAGAGGGTTCAAGGATGGACAAAGGAGAAACCGGTTCGAGAGAGACACTAAGAAAGAAATAGGATTTGAGGAAGAGCTTTACAAAGGTATGTGTGTGCAAGTGTTTTTACTTCTAAAAATGCAATGTAAAGAACACAAGACCACTTCGAGATTAGCCTAATTTGAACACAAATAAAGGAAATATAAAACAAGAGTGATAAGACACTGATTTATACCTTTTCTTGTTTTGATCTACTTGGTTGGCCCTTGATTGAAGCTTGGTTGTATGCTCCTCTGATGGAAATATGATGAAAATAGATGCAAGGTGGTCAAGATGCAGGATGGAGGATATGAACTAATGCTTGAATGCAAAAGATGTGCTTGATGATGGCTTGAATTAATTTTAGAGAATAAGGGTGTTACAATTGCATAAGATCTTTGAATGAATGAGAAAGGGGGTTATTTATAGAAGAAATTGAATTCTCTAGAGAATTCAATGGTCAGGATTGACCCACCATGGCCAAGATGGAGGGCTATGGTGAGTTGAGGACTCACAAGTCCTCACATCTTACCATGTGGATGATGAAGTGTCCAAAGGACATGGTGAGATGGAAAGGGTACAAATGATGCGAAAGAAGGACAAGTACCTTGGGATGTGACTAATGTGACCTCTCACTTTTCACATGGGGAAGAGGAGATTCCTTGGAGGAATAAAAGTGAATTTTAAATTCACATGATTGGGGATATCTTAAGGATAAGAAAAGGTTCCCAAAAAGGGAGCTGAGAAGTACCTTGGATAAGACAAGGTAAAATAAGGTTCCTAACCCATGTGACTAATGTGACCTTTCAATGATCACATGGGGAAGAGGAGAATCCTTGGAGGAATAAAAAGAGAATTTAAAATTCACATGGAGAAGACAGAAAGGAATTAAAAATTCCTTGGGGAATGAGAGAGTTGACCAAGGTGTTGATTGGATTAGCTAATGAGTGATTAGAAGACAGTTAGTGGTTAATGAAGATTAGAAGCCAACTTGTAAAAGTTGGAGGATGTGACACATACTAATCAAGGATTAGACATGTGCACATCCCTAATGATGAGATTAAGAAAAATTGATGGAGGATGTGACATGTGAGGAATTAAATAAATGTATTATTTATTCAATTATTTTGAGGAAAAGGGGGATAATGGGTAAGTTATTTAATTATTAACTAAATACCTTAGGGATTTAGAAGAATTAAGGGTATTAATTAAATAATATTAATTTACTTAATTAATGCAAGTAAGAGGATATTTAGATGAAAAGGGATAAATTTGGACAAATGTGAGTGTCCAAATTTAGGTTTCTACATTTTTCCCCTCTTTGAGATGGTGTTACAAAGTGACATCATTTCAAAGAATATTAAAACATAGAACCCAGAAGAAGATGGTTAGATTGGGAAAGATGCCCCAGTCATTCAAAGGAGTGACTAGGAAGAAAGATGATGGGGTTGAAGATGAAGATTAGGGAATGAGGATGCCTCCTTGAGGGGACATGTGAGTTCAAGAGAACACGGGTGTGCTCTCAAAATGGATGAGACGAGGAAAGGGTATATGATAAGGATGATGCAAAGTGATGGATAAGGGAGGATGATGAGTGAGATATTGGGAAGCACAAATGGATTTAAGGATAAAGGTGATGTTACCCCAATCAAGCTACAAGCCAAAATGCATTGATGATGGATGGAGTGTTGTCGATGAGAGAATGATATATCCCAAGAAAACACAAGGATAGGGAAGGATACATCCCCATGATGATGATGAAAGTGTTGTTGATGAGGGAAGGATACATCCCAAAAAAAAACCAAAGGATATGGAAGGATACATCCCAAAACAACATCAAAGGATAGGGAAGGATACATACCGATGACGCTAATGAAAGCATCATTGATGAGGGAAGGATACATCCCAAAAAAACCAAAGGATAGGGAAGGCTATTCCAATGATGATGATGATGACATCAAGGCTTGTAGCAAGGCTGGGAACAAGACCACGGATGTGATTGAATTGATGAGGATTGGATTGAGATGTAAGATGGATGAAAGGAATGAAAACAATGGAGGAAAAGATGATTAGAATAACCAATCTATATTATTCTAAGAAGATTGAAGAGATGATGGTAAGAGATTGGATGGATAGAGGAGGCAGAGTGATGAAGGTTGAATGGAAGGGGAGGATTTTGATAGATGAGAGGAGGGGGGTGGGGGGATGAATTTTTTCACAAAAAAAATCATAGGTCATGGGTTGGGTAGGGAAGGAATGGGAGATGAAATGCAATCCTAATTCAATTTTCCATTTTTGAAGCACTAATTTTTACTATAGCATAAGATATCGAGCACTAGGGTATGTAAACCAAGGTAGATTAGTGTCTAATGTGTAAAAAAAATACAACAGACAAGAAGGCTATCCCAACACCCCAAAGTTACGAAGACCTTGGTCAGGCTAGGCATTGGGATAACAACAAGTATAAAAGGATGCCCTAACGTAACACAAGACCTTAGGGATCTTGGTAGGTACTATGTGGGACAACCCAGAAGACAACAACAAAGAAAAAAGATCAAGATATGTCCCTATGTTAACCGATCAAAACACACCATAATATGATAGATCATGGTGGCCTTGAGAAGGTGTGATAGGGAGCGCAAGTGATAAATAAAAGCTAAAAGTATCAAAATTTCACAATCAATTTCAAATGTCCTTTTCCATAGGATCAAGAGGATGGATGGGGTTGATGACGTCTATTAGGAAGGATGCATTTTGTTGAGACCAAAGATGGATACTAAACTAAAAGATCGATATGACGTATGATACTCGAAGCTGATTGGAGCTCATGATATGAGTGGATCTCATTTGTTAAGAACCAGCTAGATAAGGACATAATTGATAGCACGACATAAGACATGAGACACAAGACTGACACACCTTAGAGACCTAGGGGCTCAGTGGTCAATCAAAGATTAGCATTTCCTATGTGAGAGCGTAGAGCCCTCGTAGTTCAATGAAAGGTTGGCAACTGACTATGGATAAAAGTAGAAAGAGGATGATGGAGACCTTGACAAAGACAAGATGGAAAAAAAAAGCCTCGGGGGTGGATCAAATGATCGACCTTTCCTATGTGAAAGTGCAAGGGCAACATAGTTCAAAAAAATACCAATGAAAAACAATTGATAAAGAATGATGAGATAACCCTAATAAGGGGATAAAAAGATGGGACCGATACGATGAGACAAGATAGACCTGGTAGATTGGATAGGATAATGGTGATCAAACAAAGCTTGGGGATGGGATAGTTATCTAAATCAGCAAAAGATGAATTGAGAGGATGATACATTGGGGAGATGAGTGATGAGAAGTGATAGGAGATTGGAAAGATGTGTGAAAGAGGCAAGAGTGATGATGATGAGATAGATGGCATTGGATTGCATGGGGAGAAGCCTATAGCTAGATACCAATGAAAAGGATTAGGAGATGGGATGAGGATAGAGATAAACGGATAGAGAGGTAAGGATAGGGAGATGGAGGGGATTGTTTGGATAGAGAGGAAGATAAGGATGGGGAGATGGAAGGGATGGTTATGAGGGATGGATAGGAAGATAAGGATGGGGTGATGGAAGGGATGAAATGAGGGATGAATTATGTCTCCAAGGACTATATCACAAAGGAAGATAGATGCCCCCCACTCTAGATATGTCATGTATGATGAGGCATGAGGGATTGATGATAGAAGGATAGGTAAATAAAGGAGTGAGATGGATATAGGTAGGATGCATGTATAGGGAAGGGAGAGTGATGGTATCATAATGGGTGGACAAGGAAGGTAGATGGATGTGGATAAGGATTAGGATAGTGTGTAGGTAAAGGGGGATGTATGCCAAGAGGTTTCCAAAGCATGTATATATGTTTTCCCCTATCTATGTCAAGATCACAAGGAGGATGGAGGGATTGGGATAAATTGGATATGATAGAAATGATGTGTAAGATAGGTTAGATGGGGGAGATGGACAAGAGGGGAATGCAGTTGCCCCTAAGTGTGGAAAGAGACAGATGGGGATTTATGCATGATGCCTATTTTCTAGGTTTTCATCATGGTATTTATCCAAGGCACTTGTTTTCCAAGTTTTTACCATTGGATGAATTATTTTTCTTTACTATTTTTTTTTTACTTTTTTGACTTTTTGTCATTTTTTATTTTTTTGGATTTTGGGATAGAAGGTGGATGGAAATGAATGTGGATAAGTGGATTTGGAAGATAAGGAGATAGATGAAGGACTCAAGCATCAAGGTCCATACAAGGTATTAAGAGCCCAAGTGTGAGGTGACTATTGGATGTTGGTACAACCTTATTAGGATAAACGAATAATGCAAGAGAATGGATTAAAGGGGTTGAATGAGGGAGATATGCAAGATAATGGATGGGATGTTGGAAAGTGTATGGATGGAATGATGGGGAGGATGTATAATGGGGAGATTTTTTCAAGACCAACATTGGCACATATGGTGGTGTATGTGAAGGGATAGAAGAATTAATAGATGGAGAATGTGGGAATAATGGAGGAGATGGGATAGTGAATTTTGGGACATAAGGACCCAAAACAAATATAGGAGATGGTGGATGAGAATGATTAGCTTTTGTATTAGTAAATTTGGATGTTGTTACAAATTTTTCATTTGAAGGCATTGTATCTTTTTTCTTTGGGATCAACACTATCTTGATTTTTTCTTTGGTGGGCCTTTGAGGCCTACGAATTTGATTTGGATTTTGAATTTGATTTTTATTTTATTCACCATGTATTTTAGAGGGGACATGGGGAGCTTTAGATTCATGTGGATGTTTAGATGTATGCATTTTTACTTTGGCATCCAATGTGCTTTTAGTAGCAATGGGATGGGTATGATGAGATGGGTGGTGTGGAGGAAACATGAATGGAGTGATGGAGGTAGGATTTTGAGGATGATATGTGGATGGAGGATGTGTAGGTACGTGCCTTTTTTTATCCTAATTAGGGAAAATGAGAATGGGATGTTGATGATGGGTGACATGGAGGGGTGATGGATGGATGAAAGGATGAATAGGACAAGATGGAGGTGATTTTGGGATATAAGGGCCCAAAATAGACGTAGTACCTGGAGGATGCATGATAGTGAGTGGAGGGACATAATGACCCAAAATGGATGGAGTGGATGAAGGATGGGAGATGGTGGATGGAGGGATGTAAGGAACCAAAATGGATGGATTAGATGGAGGAATATGGATGGTTGTTTTGAGGTGATACGATGGAGGAGGAGGGATGGTAGAAAATGATCTAGTGGAGTGATGGGAAGAGCCTATATTTATTTTGGAAGAGGCTTGTTGAGGACATCTAGAGGTTGTACCAACATATTTAGATTGTGAGTCTTGAGAAATATGTCCAAGACCTTGCATACAGATTTGTTCTTTGACCTGGATGGGCTCTAAAATACCTTTCTCATGAAGGCCTAAAACTTTTCCTTGATAGTTCATGTTCTTGAGCATTTGATCCATGATAGGATTTTTGTTATTTTGGAAGAATGATGCGTGTCCATTATTAGGTGGAGGATGATGGGTGGTATATATGCTTTTTTTTCTTCTGCAAGGAGACCACCATGGAAGAATGTGAGACTACCAAGGGGATATAAAAGCAATGAGGGAATAGTAGGTTTAGGTGATGATGGAGGATCATGAGATGGAGATGATGGTATAGCAAAATCTAGATGGGTTGTATCAAGAGAGGGATTAGGTGATATGATAGGATTTGGATTTGTGGTAGTAGGCAATAAGGGATCATGTGATGGAGTGATTGGATCTTGAGTATTAAGAGGATCATGGGATGGAATGGATGGTGGATTGTGATCTTGAGATGGACTAGATGGGACAACATGATCTTGATGTGGAGAAGGGGATATGTTGGTGTTCTTTGGATCAGGCTCTTGGAATGACTCATCTTGTGTGGGTGGCATGATGATGGAGTCTTGGAGGGACTCTTCAAGTGGGGAAGATGGAAGGATGGAGGATTGAAGACATTCATGGGAATGGATTTTAGTGATACTAGGAGTGGGATAAGTGGATTGGATTTGGGTGGATCTAGGTGTAGGAGGAGTGGATTGGATTGGATTTGGTTATCTTTGATGGGCTCAATAGATCTCAGAGTAGGAGATGGGGACTCAATGGATTTGGTGGGTTTGATGATTTTAGTGGTTTGAGTGGTGCTAGGGGTGGTAACATCAATGATAGGTGTGGTGTGGAGAAGGGTCTCATCACTAGTGACTATGGATGATGGATTGAGATAGCATGGTTCCATGATTGAAATGTGTGGAGTGGGGGATGTCTTCTTTATCATAAGTCCTTGGAGAACTTTTAGAGTGAAAAACTTGCATACTCTAGGCTTGGCTGGGGTGATGGGCATAGATGAAGGATTAGGGATTGGTTAAGGATTGGAATTATGGAGTGGTGGACTAGGGTTAGATGGAGGAATGAGATTTGATGGAAGACTAAGAGTAGGTGGAGGATTAGGATTGGATGGAGGGTTAAGGTAGGGATATCAGGATGGTGAACTAGAATAAGATGATGTGGATGATGGATTGATGTTAGGGGAAGTAGATGAGGAATTAAGATAGGAATATTGAGATGGTGGATTAGGATAGGAAGATGTGGATGATGGATTGATGTTAGGGGAAGTAGATGAGGAATTAAGATAGGAATATTGGGATGGTGGATTAGGATAGGAAGATGTGGATATTAGATCAGGAGAGGTTGATGGGGGTGTAGGATTAAGAGAAGGTGTGGACGTAGGATTAGAATGGGTAGACTGGAAAGGAGGATTAGGATAGGGGGACATGGATGGGGAATTGTAATAGCAGTATTGGGATGGTATATTAGGATGGGAAGATTGATTGGGTTAAGAGGATGTGGGTGGAAGATAAGAAAATGATGTAGAGGAAGGATATGATGGAGATGCAGGTGAGGAAGATAATGGATATCCCTTGTCAAAGGTAGCATAAGGAGCATTATTAGGTGTGGATGGAGACATAAAAGGATAGCTTGGAGAGGTGATTGTATTTTGGATGAAACTTAGGGAAAGCTTGCTAGCAACAATAGCATCAAGGGGATCTATGTCATATACATCTTGATCAACAAGACTTTGGTTATCATCATCAATGTAATTAGGATTCCCCTTGACTACTATTTTTGGTTGCATCAATGGAGGATAAGGATTCATGATGTTAGATGTGATGGATACATATTAAAAATATGGGAATAGATGATTAGAAGGAAAGAAAAGATGATGAAAAGGTAAAAATTTGTTTCGATATTAGAAGATCTTGGATGTAGGTGGAATAAAGCTCATATTGGAATTTAAGCTCAAATTGGGATTGGATCATGGTGCAAGAGCACCTTGGCAAAATGAGGCCTCCATGAAGCAATATTTTGAAATTTTATTCAAAATTATTGTTCATACCTTGTAATAATTTTATTAGAGTCATTTTTCATATATTTGAGGTCATTTAGAAGGGTCAATATTCAAGGTTTTGTCAAATTTGAGAAAATATAAAAATTGTCACACAAAAAATGTAAAATTGCATAAGCAACCTTAAGAAGTTGAAAGGTATCAATGGTTTTTGGAATTGGTGGGTAGTTAAAAGGTCATTTTTATTCCTTTAAAAAGGTTCTTTGTACGTTTAGAAGCTTGTGGGTGATTGAAAATTTGAAATGGAATAATGAAAAGCACAGTTTTTTGTAATTTTCTTTAGAAATTCATAGTTTCCATCCTTTGTACGGATTTTTACAGCCTCAAATGCTAGAATAATTTTTTTTAAGTATTATAGGGAACAATAACCTTCCATTTCCAATTTTTTTCATGCAGATTGGTTCATTTTTAAAGAAGTTATGCTAATTTTTGTAAATGCAGTCTAAATCCTGATCTAGGGTAATAGTTTGCAGTAAAATTCATGTTTCTCAAAATTTAACCATTGTATTTTGCTAAAAAATGGAAAAAAAATTCCATAATGATATCCTCTAAATTTTCACTATAGATATTGGATTGATTAATTGATTTGTGAAAGTTATAGGTGACTATTTGCATGCATATTTGCCTATTTAGGCCTAATTAGCAGAAAAGAAGTTAGGACAATAGGCGTGTGTTCCAAAACAAGTGTACCTACAAATGAGATATGTTTTAAATGGAAAAAATGGGTACTCAAAAATTTATTTAGTTTTTTTAGATTCAATGTGGTTTGAAAGTTACACCCGATTTAGTGCTTTGATTCCCTTCAAGCAAAATTTGGGTTTTTGGTGCAAGTAATTTGTAAATCTAATAAAACAGAGGAATAAGGCTGTGTAATTAGTTTATTTCTATAAAAATGATGATTTTTAAGATGTATGAGGGTCTGGTTTGAGTTTTATAAAATTTTAGAGTCAAGTTTTGAAGAGTTGGGTTTTGTAGCCATGAAGAAATTCAAAGAAATTGAAGTGATTTTGGTAAAGGATTGAATGAGAATTTTTTTAAGTATTATTGTTTCTTACTTTTCCTCTACATCAGATAAAAGCTCAAATTAGGATGATTGGAGGATGTGATGGGATCACAATGGATAAGATCGATTGATGAGATGATTTGATAAGATTAGATGATGGATTAGATAGGATGATGAAAGGGATTCTAAACCATGTTCAAAGATCACCCTAGGTGACTTAAGGTGTTGATTGATTGGATAAAAGGACAAATAGATGATTGTGGCACCAAATCCACCTTAATATGGAAAGTAGATTGATTGGGCCGAAGATGATAACAAACTCAAGACATATGACAATCCTGAGTAGATGTAAGTGATGCCGATCGAATGTAGATACCTAAGTCAATTTGGATAATAACCTTTAAAATGAAGTTTAGGGGATTTGGATCAAGAAAACGATGATGGATACGTAACCTAGAGCCATTCTAAGATGTACCTATTTGATTTAGATGATGGATGGATGACTTGCAGATGGATTGAAGTGAAGATCACCGGTGAATGTAAGATACAAGCGGATTGGAGGGCAAGGTCACCTATCCACTGGGCCTAGTCACCTATGTCTAGGGCATGGTCACCTATCTAGTTTATGGACTCTCGGAACAATTAGACGGACCCTCGAAATGGGTAGATAGACTTGCAGAATAGGTAGAAAAATACTCAGAATGAGGAGATGGATGCTCAAAATGAGGAAAGGGATGCTCAAAAGGGTAGAATGACTCTTAGAACGAGGAGAAAAAATCTCATAATGGATGAGTAGATACTCAGAACGGTTGCTTGGAAGGGGAAACTAACTCTCAGGATGAGGAGACAGATGCACAAAATGGATGAATGGATTGATTGAACGGTAGACGATATTAGCTATTTAGGGAACAACTTTTCCCAAACTGATGGAAAAATTATTCAAGAAGGTGGCACATGCCTATTCACTGAAAACAGGTGAAAACAACAGAAGATGATAGAAAAAATTAACAAAATGACTTGGATGGAAGATCGGATTGACCATTTTTGGAGCTAAATCACCCATCCAAGGGGAATAGCCACCCAACTAGAGGGTGAGGTTTCCCAACCTAAGGGCACATTTTCCTACTCTAAAGAATGGGAAAGAATGACGAAAAATGATAGAGAACAACTGACAAAACAGTCAAAAAAATCAAGCAAAAATGCTTGTTTTAGGTCCTAGTCCCTCTATAGTTCATGGCTGCCCTTTTTGAGGTCATGGTCACCCAAATAGGGGGAAAGGCCTCCTATTCTAGGGAATGGGTGAGAATGATTGAAAATGACAAAGAACGATGACAAAACAGATGAAAAAGCAAGCTAAAAATGTTTGCTTCAAGGCCTAGTCACCCCTCTGCAAGTCTTGGCCACCCCTGTTGAGTACATGGTCGCTTATGCACTAGGTCTAGTCACTTATTCCAGGGAACAATTTAGAATGATTTAAATGACAAAGAATGATGACAAAACAAAGGAAAAAGCAAGCAAAAACACCTGTTTTAGGGCCTAGTCACCCCTCTATAGGTCCTAGCTGCCCCTACTGAGGGAATAGTCACCTATGCACTGGACCTAGTAGCCTATTCTAGGTAATAGGTGAGAACAATCGAAAACAACAAAGAATGATGAGAAAATAGATAAAAAATAAAGCAAAAATGCCTATTTCAGGGCCTGGTCGCCCCTCTATAGGACTTGGCGGCCCTTGCTAAGGGCTTGGTCACCTATGAACTGGGACTAGTCACTTATTCTAGGGAATGTGCAAGAAAAATAAAAAACAACAATGAACGAAGAAAAAATGAATGAAAAAGCAAGCAAAAATGCCTGTTTCAGGGCCTGATCACCCCTCTATAGGTCTTGGCCACCCCTGCTAAGGATGTGGTTGTCTATGCACTATTCCTGGTCACCTATTCTAGGGAATGGATGAGAACAATCAAAAATGACAAAGAATGATGACAAAACGGAGGAAAAAGCAAGAAAAACACCCATTTTAGGGCCTGGTTGCCCCTCTGTAGGTCCGAGCCGCCCCTCCTAGTGTGTGATCACTCCTCTTAGGGCCTGGTCTCCCCTCTAAGTGAAATATGAACAATTTTAACTCAAAAATATTAAAAAATAATTGAGACAGAGGGCAGGGTCGCCCCTCTTCAGGTTGAGGTCGCCCCTGTTCGGTGTGTGGTCGCCCTTATTAACAGAAATGAACTTGACTTAGGCCAAATGGCTATGGAAAAGGGTAGAAAAAATTGCAAATAGTAAGAAAAAGGTATGGCTAGCTCAACTGATTAGATATGCACTAGTTTTGAAGAGAAAAGATAGTTCAAACAACACAATCCTAAGATTAGTATGAAGGGTGTGGCTGACATAGTTCTCTAACTAGGCTAAACAAGGAGATCTAGGAAGCCCTCGATATACACTCAATACATGAGGCACAACCATGAACACCAGCCCATCACAAGCGTGAGTTAGGAGCCCCAATGAGATATTGAAGGCTCAGACCATCTCTTCACGTCTATCTAGGTATCACCCTAGCTTCGACGCTCTACCAGACACAACATGACTAGATTGGGGTACAACTTTGGCTCTCCCCCCTTTATATACCTCACCAGTTCACATGGTTGGGATCGTCCCTTGGGGTGATGAAGTCCCCAAGCAAGTCCCACTAAGAAGAGGATGCTAACAGTTTTTGGCTACTCCCTAGGCTCACATGAAGTGCAAGGAGAAAGCTTGAACAATGTAACACCCCCTTGCGTAACACAAAGGACTTAAGTAAGCTTTGATTTATCTTCACCTAAGATCACCAAATGGCACAAGGGGATTGGATACATCAATAGCTTACTTACAAACACAACAAACAACATTTTGACTCCCCTACTTAGCCTATGTGCCTAATTAGTATGAAAATGAAAACAAACAACTAACTAGAAATCTTGGTCCTTTCATCTTGCAACAAACGTGTTAGTAGTTTTTGACCACCATTCTTCTTCAAGCATGAAATAACTGCACAAATGTTAGTAAAAATACTCACAATCACCAACAAGAAAAGTTAGGGGGTTAGTAATAACCAATACAATAGAAAACTATCTATAAAAACTAATTTAAAATGTTGTTTTTACCTTATAAAAGACTTTGTCTGGGCCTGGCCGACCCTCTATTGGTCCTAGCCACCCCTCTACAGGTATTTCCCACCCCTTTGAGGTCCTGACTACCCCTCTTAGATCCTGGCCGCCCCTCTTAGGTCCTAGCTGCCCCTCTGAGGTCCTGGACGCCCCTCTATTGGTCCTAGTCACCTATTTGAGGGCTTGGTCACCTTTGTCAAGGCCTAGTCACCCCTCTACAAGGCCTGGTCACCCCTTTGTGTCACCTAACCAAAAAAATTTCAAAAAACAACAGACGTGAGAGTAAAAAGGACCTATTTGTGGGTCCCACCAGGCATGCCAGAAATGTGTGCAAGTGTTTTTTACTTCTAAATATGCAAAACAAACTAAAAATGCAATGTAAAGAACACAAGACCACTTTGAGATTAGCCTAAGTTGAACACAAATAAAGGAAAGATAAAACAAGACTGATAAGACACTGATTTATACCTTTGCTTATGTTGATCTCTTTGGTTGACCCTTAATTGAAGCTTGGTTGTATACTCCTTTGATGGCAATGTGACTGAAATAGATGCAAGGTGGCTAAGATGCAAGATGGAGGATATGAACTAATGCTTGAATGCAAAAGATGTGCTTGATGATGGCTTGAATGACTTAAGATCATAAGGGTGTTACAATTGCATAAGGTTCCTGAATGAATGAGAAGGGGGCTTATTTATAGAAGAAATTGAATTCTCTAGAGAATTCAATGGTCAGGATTGACCCACCATGGCCAAGATGGAGGGCTATGGTGAGTTGAGGACTCACAAGCCCTCACATCTTGCCATGTGGAGGATGAAGTGTCCAAAGGGCATGGTGAGATGGAAAGGGTACAAATGATGTGGAAGAAGGAAAATTAACTTGGGATGTGACAAATGCGACCTCTCACTGATCACATGGGGAAGAGGAGATTTTGTGGAGGAATAAAAGTGAATTTTAAATTCACATGATTGGGGATATCTTAAGGATAAAACAAGGCTCTCAAAAAGGGAGCTGAGAAGTACTTTGGATAAGACAAGGTTCTTATAATAGAAGGTTCCTAACTCATGTGACTGATTTGACCTTTCAATGATTACATGGGGAAGAGGAGAATCCTTGGAGGAATAAAAATTGAATTTAAAATTCACATGGGGAAGACAAAAAATAATTAAAAATTCCTTGGGGAATGAGAGAGTTGACCAAGGTGCTGATTGGATTAGATAATCAATGATTAGAAGACAGTTAGTGGTTAATTAAGATTAGAAGCCAACTTGCAAAAGTTGGAGGATGTGACACATCCTAATCAAGGATTAGACATGTGCACATCCCTAATGATGAGATTAAGAGGTGGATTAGGATTAAGAAAAAATGATGGAGGATGTGACATGTGAGGAATTAAATAAATGTATTATTTATTTAATTCTTTTGAGGAAATGGGGGTTAAATGGTAAGGTATTTAATTATTAACTAAATACCATAGGGATTTAGAAGAATTAAGTGTATTAATTAAATAATAGTAATATTACTTAATTAATGCAAGTGAGAGAATATTTAGATGAAAAGGGATAAATTCAAGGAAAAATGTGAGTGTCCAAATTTAGGTGTCTATAATATACTCTGCTCTTTATCTTTGAACCAAATCAATATCTTTATTATGTGTTTCTGTAAATTAATTTTAATGTTCATTCTTTGAAAAGTGGAGAGAACTGATCTAATGTATTGGATAGTCAGTAATGGAAACTTTTCTTGCTTTAGTAATCCGGCTTGGATTATCCTTGTTTGTTAAAGTTGTATTTTCCTTTGTTCACTCCTACATTTCTAAATATCTCAAATTAATCCTAGCATATCTCACAAAACTCTACTATTCTTTATGCTTTGATGGGTGTCCACGCATTGTTCCATAGCTCTCATTTTGTCATAGGCAGTGAGGATGGTAGTAAAGGCTGTGGAATTGGGATTTACCTAGCCAACTACATTTTCTTGAAATATTCTTATGCCTTTGCAACTATTACCTTGGCATGCATCCTGCTATAATCTTATTCCATGAGATGGCATCCACTTACCACCAGCCAATTGCATTTGCATAAAAATTTTGAAGCCTTTTCAACAAGCCTATTTCTGCACACTTCCTCAACCATTTCAAAATTTGAGAGAGAGCCCTTAAGATCTCCCAGCCTCAATCAAACCTATCCCAGTCCTAAGTATATGCGACAACCCTGTGGCCATTGGATTTGCTTGACTGATGCCATGTAGCAACGACCAGTTGTGTCATAATTGCCCTTGCTATGATAAGTTTGTGCAAGATTATTATATGCATGAGATTTCTTGAGAGGGTGGTCAATTGAAACAAGAGTTATCTCAATCAACCATTCCACTAGAAAACACTGGCCTATGAAGAAAATGGGCTACTAAATGATTCAAACATATTCAAAATACAATTAAATTTTTTCCTGCATTGAGATTTTATAGAGAAAAATCCTTGGCATTGAGGTTTGGGTTTCCTTTTTGTATGTTTACAACTTTTTTCTTGTTTATTTTCATATGTGAAACAATCAACATTAGCTACAACACTTAACTAACTCATTTCTATGCACATATTGATTCTTTATAATTTATAAATTCAACTAAGTAGCTGTTTATAGGGAATACGATTTGTGTTGAATTACCTACTGTCCTTATTACAAATCAATATTCCTCTAGGCCATTAAAGGATCTAAAAATGTCTATATCTATACATGTATATGTGTTCAACCATAGGTGAGCCTCTAATGCATTCAAGGTATAACTCCAATACACCAAGAAATTTATAAATGCACAACTAGCACTAGAACAATTGATTTGTTGAATTATACCAAAAGGTTCCATCATCCACTTCTACTGCAATCATGCCTTCCCCTTGGTAGAATTTGATGACTTGAGATACATAATATTAACTTTAGTTTTGAAATTACACCCAACAACAATAACAATCATTTTTCAACATTATTATCGATATTCTTCTTCTCATTAAATTGAAAATCCAAAAACATCTATTTGTTCAAGAAATTCTTGTATAGTTAGGGGGGGAAAATTCCACCTTTAAATAAGTGTATTTTGAATTTAAAGTGAATTGATTATCTTTTAATGCTTATCTTACTTGATAAAATTTAACAAAGATTATATAATAGTGAAGAAATAAAATTAAAATTCTAGTTAATAAAAGACTATTAATTGGGAAATTATTGTCACAATAAGTATTTAAATTTTTGTAGGTAAAAGAAGTGTGTAATTAATTAAGTGAATTGAGTATTCCATAAATAGATAGGTTATTCAATTTAACTGATTCAGAGTAAATAGTAGATGATTTGGTTTACTTTTGTAATTAATTAGCAAATAAAATTTTCTTATCTTTATAATTATTGGGGTTAAATAATCCTTTAAATAGAATTATGAGGTTTAGTGAAAATAAGTAATTTGAAATAATACCGTATTACTAGGAATATTTTCATGGTTATAATGTGATGATTACTTGTTGTATTAGACAATGTTTTTTGATTTATGGATTATGTGTCTATTTACTCATTGAAAGTTGTGTAAGGTTTTGTTCCTTTGGGAAGTATGTTTAACTATGTTTGTTTCCAGAGGCCTAGAAGGGTGTATATATTGTAAGAGTGGTCCTCAAGATTGATTGACCTTGGAAGTGGTGTGACTTTGAGGAGGATCATGTGTACTATGTGAAATATAAACCCTAAGGGTGATTCCCTCCTATCTAAGTATGGATTCATGTGGTTATGATAAGTGTTGTAAGTGATGTTGGTGTTGTGAGTTGTGTTGTGTTAGAGTCATGTATAGCCCTTTTTCGTGTTATCTTGTTGCCCTCCTATTTTCCTATTGGATGTGGGACCTTGTGTTGTCTCCTAGCCCAAGGGGTGTACCTCAGGGTTCCACATGGTCAGGAGGTTGGTGCTTTTTCCTCCATTGGGTATTCTTGTTGCATGTACATGAGTGTGGTGATTGAGTTTTGCACAGTGGACTCCAATTCCTATTTCAGTTGTGAAGACTTCCTAGTATGTATTTGCATATTGGATTGTGCTCCTATTGCATTAATTATCATAATTTGATGTAATCCTTCCTCTCATACTAGGGGAAACAATGTTGTAAATGTTGTATTGATGTAATGATTATTAATGATTCCATCTTGTAAAAGTATTGTTAAGTAATGCTTCTTCATATGATAGTTAGAAAATGATCTCTAATGTTGATTATCTGTTGTTATGTGATGAAAGTAAGTAATGTTGAATCATTTAATATGGTGCTTTAAAATGAACCTTTCATGTTAGATTAATCATGTTATCTTAGTAATTGTTGAATTGATGTTAGTAATCTTGATTGTTAGTTTGTGAGTAGCACAATCGAGGAACCTTAGAGGACCTAGGATTAGTTTGTCATGTTATGTTATGTTTCAAATGTTTATTTTTTATTTTTTATAAATGGTTCTATTGAATTGGAATTGTTATGTTGTCCTCTTGGGTCCATAGGCAGGGGCCTTACATCAATGACACCCCAAGGTCAGTGGTCAAAGAGGCCATGAACTATGAAATGTGTCATAAACAACCACCATGGTTTCCAATGTAATGGATTATGGATAAAGTAGTTATCAAATATAACCACATACAATAATGTAGGAAATGATAGGCATGGTCCAAGTACCTCTAAACCTCAACTTTAATGCAAGCCTTATAAATTACAAAGAAAAATTTCTTATACACAAGGATCCTCATAATGCAAAAAAATCTCTTTAGACAACCCAAAAGAATATAATGAAACCTTAGGGTTGGGGACCTAGCTCGGTTGGCTAAATCTTTCCTATTGCAGGATGTTGGTCACGAGGTCTAGTCTCCCCTACCCCTATGGTACCAGAGGGCATGTCGCGCCAGCGCCGCTGGTCACGTTAAAAATTTTACCAGGCGCATTGTAGTCTCTAGGGGGTCATGCTACCAGATTCCTACAGTCTAATAATATATATATATATATATATAATGAAACCTCAAACCTCTATATAGAGAGCATACCTCAAAACATTCCATGTACTATGTATGAACTAGAGAAAATCCTCTAGTCACCAAGTTAACAAAGTGGTCAAATATGCCCAAGTTTATAGTAAAAATTAGAGTTTTTATGTCATTGAGTGTAATGACTTGTAATCATATTTAGGCCAAGAAACTATAAAATTTACACTAGTCACAAAATTCAATTAGATAAACACATAAAAAAACCTATATGAATATCAACCATCTAAAACTTATTTTGAGTGAAAAATATTATCTTGACTTTATTGAGTCTCCCAAATATAATGATTCAACCTAATAAGTTACATGACATGCTATAAAATAACTCACACGTAAAAAATAAAATAGTAAAGATCTCTTGAAAATTAGAATCAAAATAATCTACACTATAGAATACATTCTTCTAATACCTTGTTATAATATGCAAAAAGAAATGCTACCTCAAATCTAGTGTATTATAGATAGCCAAACCCTATTTGACAAATGATCCTATAATCAAACCATAAAAATAGATACAACTTCCATGATTGAGAGACAGACACAAGATTACAAGATAAGAAATGGCTAATAGAATATTCTTTGACCATAAGTTCATAATATGTGAATGAATGAATATGCAATATGAGCGAATACATAAATAGAGAAGAGAGGAGGTAAATACAATCAATTAGAAAAAGAACTGCAACTACCCAAAAATGGGACAGATCTACACTCATAGAAAATTTAATCTACCTTCATAATGACTCACAAATACCTAAAAAATATCAATAACCATATTAAAAAATAGATAAATCCAAGGAGAATAAAAATTCTACACTAACAAGTTGTGGAGAATTTTAGGATAACACTAAAGTCTAATTTTATAAGTTTCTAGAATTTTTAGGGAATCCCAACTACCTAAATCCAAAGTAATACAAGATATTTTAGGAAGAAATCTATAAATGTGCTAAATATATTTGTTAGCTTATTTTAATCCTTGAGATTAAAATTGCCTCAACATTGTAAAATTCTTAAATGAAATACAAATAATACTTGGGCAACTAAATTGTTGAGAAAAGGAAAAAACGTTTAATATTTATATTCTAGTGAAAGTTTTTCATGCCAAGCAAAGTAGAGAGAAGAAAATAGTTTTATGTTTTGCCTTTGAAGGTTTCACTCATGTAGCAGAAGTTTAGGGTTTTCAATTTTCCTTTTGTTGTCTTATTACTCTACATGACATGAGTTGGATAGGAAAAGGGCATTGAAAGAGTCTTCCACCATTTAGGAAATGAAGTCCATGTATCTAGTTGTTTTGTTTATGGCACGTTTTGCAGGGGACGAAGTAGAAAATGGAGGATATATGGCACACAACTTGGAAGTTCAAGAGGTTCCAGGAGTTTATTTAAGTCACACCCACATTGTAGGGCCTACATTTCTACTTTCATGAATGCCAAGTATGTATTGTGTTTCTAGAGATTTAACATTTAAGAATTCATATAGATTATGTTTTATGAAGTATTTTCCTTCATAGAGGGGTCTTGAGAAACATATATGTTTTAATGGACATGATAACCATAGGCATGAGGTACATACATTACGAGTTATATCACTTTAAAGATTCCATGTAATGATGAACATTAAAACCATTTTGAGAGGCTCACTTTGCAAGACTTGCAGGGTTTGAATCCAAGTGTTTGGTGGCCTAGTTCACATGAATATTTTTCTTCAAAAACAAAAAGAGTACAAAGAAAACATAGTGTAAAAGGGGAAATATATAGTGGAATGGAAGATTTAAATGATAGTAAATTATGGAAAAGTTGATAGTTTGCAAAAATGTGAGGTTGTGTTCTAAAGCACAAATTTAAAAAAAAAAAGAGAAAATAAATAGTTTGAAAAGGGAATGGTAATACATTTTGTTGAAAGATGAGGAAAATATTCTATGCACATATTAGACCCCTCAATAAATAAGAGGCAAGGAAACTTTTTCTTCTGAAAGTGCAATCATATTAACACTATGACAAGGTATAATGAACAACACCATCATGACAAAAGACTACATAAATAAGGATAGTTCATTGACATTTTCAAATCACCCAAGCCTGAAAAATAGAGAAGATATCTTGTCTATTGAAGAGAGAGTTGTGGGAATAGATGTTAAGAGAATAAAGAACAAAATATTATGACAGTCAAGTATACATCAAATTATGACAACTACAAGGTATAGTGATAGTTAATAATTCATGGGTACCTAGAACACATGTTTTAGGAATAATATAAGTTCCTTTATTAGAAGTAAGTTGGATTGAATCAGAGTGGAATATGAGTGGTCAGATGTATGACTAGTTTGGTGGCTCAAATTGGTTTTGGGTTATCTCCTATTATTTCTCTCAGGGCTAACATAGATGCCTTGTCTATACAAGAGAAAGTGGAGGGGGAGCATACGAGTAAAGTTGTAGGAATAATGCATGCATGTGGGCATGATGCACATGTCACTATGCTACTTGGGGCTATCAAATTTCTCCATCAACAAATGTATAAGTTCAAGGGAACTATGAGACATATTCCAACCTACAAAAGAATGGGAAGGAGGTGTGGATATTATAACCAAAGAAGGTGCACTTATAGATGCTGAGGAGATTTTTGAAATGAATATTGATCAATCCTTGCCAATTGGAACCATCTCCTCAAGACTAGGGCTGCTATGTGTTGCTGCAACTATGTTTGAAGCAAATATAGATGGCAAAGGTGGGCATGCAAAATTTCCACACATGAATCTAGACCCTATTTTTGCTGCATCTTTATAGGTTTAAGCCTGCAAGGCTATTTCTCAAGAAAAACCTCCTCTCTAGAGCCAAATACTCTCCATTGCATTTATCAATGGTGGTGAGAGGCATATTTTTATTCCTACTATAGTCAAATTTAAATTCCATAATAGTCAGTTTACAGGTTCAATCTCACAATAAATCAATAGTTTAAGACATTTAAATGAGTTGTTAAAGGACAACGATTGGGAGTTGGTGCAACATTGTGTCTACAAGCCCTTGTAGAGTCAGATAGCTGGAAATTTTCTTTGAATGATACTTTGAATGAGTTTTGCACCAAAGTAATAAGTGTGCTAGTGGAGGTGCTAATTTTTCTCCAAAATTTGGGGGATTGCTCTCCTATTTTGAAAGTGTAGGTTATTAGGTTTATAATTGAAACAATGATCTAGATGGAAGCACATAATTCCATGAAAGTCCTAATCAAGGTATAAAGGGGATAGTTCAATGATAAAAGGTAGAGGATATTCTAATTAGGTATAGTACAGTGCAGGCCAAATAACAATCCATAGGGGAGTCAACCTTTGTGAAAATTATTTAGGCCCCTTTTTCAATAATAATTGACAAGTTTGGAGGTGAAATTTAGGATAAAAACATTGTATGGTTGACTATGACCACATCATAAGAATTTCCAATAAAACGTGAACAAAATGGTGACAATCCAAACATTAATCCACTATGGTAGTTTTTTTAAAGAAGCTTACATAGAAAGTGTGAAAAGGAAATGCTATGAGACTGATAATAAATGATAGCTAGTACAAATGTGGTAGATATCAATTGAAGAGTAGAGAACAATTTCCAAAAGGATTTCATCATGAAAATACTATCAATGGTGAATGTAATCACTCACAACCTCATTTGTCTACAATGCAAAAGTCAAAGGAATATTTTGTTGCTACAAGGGATAGTGTTAAAAATAATCTACAAGTAGATAATGATCAAAGGGGAAATTGGTGCATGATTTTTGGAAACATGCATTCCTTAATGGGATAATGAGTGGCCTAAACACATCTATAAATTATAGTATAATCAAGGTACAATTTTTATGATGATAATACATAACCCAATGTCACAATGGTTTTAGGGGATAGCTACATGTATGAACAAAAGATAGGGTTACATGAATAGAGAGGGAAGTCATATTTCCATGCTATTATAATAATAATCATGAAAGGGAAATCCTCCAATGATCATATAAACCTTGTTTTGTCCCTGTACCTATTGAGGCTTCTACCACTATGGAAATATTCTTGTTCAAGAATTACTAAGGGAGGATCTGCGGATAGTGTTTTTTAGAAATGTGAACAGTAATGAAGGATCTCATAAAGGTATGAAAGTAGATGTAGATTATAAGAGAATGATCATAGTGAACAAATAACTAGGAGGTTGTAAAAAATGCATGAACAAATCAATCAATCATGAATTATTTGGAGGAATGGCAGATTGCATAAGGAGTTCATAGTGATAGTTCACGGTTCTATTACATGATAGTGATAGCTAGTAGGTACAATCATGGGGAATAACATGAATAAAATAGAAGGAAGATAAGTCAATGAAGTGATAAGAGACAAAAGAATACAAAGCTAACCAAAGGATAGTAGATGGTATAGGAAGTAGATAGTATGGATACAATACTAGCACAAGGTTAATAACATATATTTTCAAATCCTATGAAGCTTATGAAAAAGATATATGACAATAGAAGAGGCATGGACATCTATGAAAGTATTATAGAAAATTTAATTTCATCAAAGGTTGTAGTTAAAAATGTCCTATTAGACGTGTATGAAAAATATTGAAGTATACATATAAGGCATGTGGACTGCTTGATAGAATTCCACAAAGGATTGTAATCATGCCTCATATTTCAAGGTAGTTCAAGGAAACATCCAAGTATGATATAATCAAAAAGCTATTAACCAATAAGTTTTCAAGATGTTAATCATGTCAAGTATTTTAATGTGCTTCATCATTTTTTAGGATTATGGTTGTGCCTTTTAAGTTTCATAAGCCTTAGATATTCTTATCAAGGTATAGAGCAAGAGTGAAGCCTTGAGAGAAAATATTATTGAGTACAAAGATAGTGAAAATGTCATCAAAGGATGGGAGTTCAACTGATATTTCAAAAAAAAGTTGCAATCATCTAATGATAATTTCCACATAACCCAAAAGAGAAATCTATGCAAATAAGTATTCAAAATCCACACGAATGAGAATAGATAACATGCCCATGAAAGAATGACATAAGATATACCCTGGGAAAACCATCAAGAGGGAAAAAAACCAACCTCCAAAAGCATCCATCACTCATGTACTATTCAACAATAAAGATTACAATATATCTTCAAAGTCATTTATGACTAACTTTAAAACATCAAGCCCTCTACAAGTAATCCATGTGAACAAGTATGTAACTACACTTCCCATGCCATGCTTCAACCCTCAAAAATGATAACAAGAGCTAACATATCAACCTACCAACCTTAAACAACTACCTTTGTGTTTTCTTTTATAGAAACAAGCTCACACAAAACCACCAAGTGGTATTACATAGAACCATGTGACTAAACCCATGAGATTACAAAACCATGAACCCATATTTAATATTGGGTACTTTATTAAATTACTTTCCCCAATATTAAATAAATATAATTTTATAACTTACATTATGTTCCAATGTCACATACAACATAAAGTGTCCCAAAAAATATTAACTCCTAGTGATGCACATACTTCTAGATTCCCCTAGGTGCACCACACACATAATAATAAATTAAAAATTATAAAAATTATGCAAGGTGTACAACACCTAATTCCTAACATTCTCCCACTTATATACATTGCATAAGGGGTAAAAATTAACCTCAAAACATCAACAAGGGAACAATCCCTCTAGCCACATATACCATCAAGGAATCAAAGTGCTCCATGTGCTCCATCAAGATGTCTGCAAAAATAAATAAGGTGATCACCATCCCAAGCATGAATTCTCTCATCCTCCATCATGCTAATGCACAAAGATAAGAATCCATCCAAAGAGAAGCCACACAAACTGTCACAATGTAGTATAACTATTGCCTCAACTGATATCCCAAACACAAACACTCAATCCAAATGTATCAATATGCACCAGTAGCTATCAAGATACAACTAACCATAGATGAAATAACACCCACAACAAATGATAACACATCCAACTATCCATACCTCCAAGGTATACATAACATAGTAAAATCATGCCACCAACATATACACCTATAAACTGCAATCACAAGCTCCATGTGAAAACTTTTCAATGAAGAACATACACATCCAACAACTCCCACTGCATTGGTAGTGAAAATGTAAAAAATGATCAAGGCATACCAATTCTACCAATAACATCACATATAAGGTGTAAACAACATCATGTAATATCAAGGAAAACCCACAATGATATGCAAAACTTGTAAATAAATAACTTGTAAGAACAAATCTCACCATAAATCTCCATAACTCTCCCATTTTCTCCACACCCAATAAAGGAAAAATATAAAGGAACCTCCATGTCATCATCCAAGAACATAAGTGAAAACACATGACCATAAGCTAGTGATCACAATAGCTCCAACCAAACCTCAAAGCTAATGTAATTTGAAACCAAACATCCATGAAGATAACCAAGACCAAAAGAGAAACACTACACATCATACATGATGGCACCTTCAAATTTTGCAAATTTGAAGAGCATATGTCCTTTTAATGTGTCAATAGAGGTTAGGTCGACATATTGCTAAATCTACCTCGGAGACCACCTTCGCCGATTAAAATTTTGTAACTCAGAGGTCATCTTGCAAATCCATGTGGTAGAATGTTTTTCAATACATATGGTAGTACACTTGCTCAATTTTGTGCTCCTTGGATGAGTTCTAATGGGATATTTAATGCTTTTATGACTGCAATCGAGCTAAATTTGGTGTTTCAAAAAGTAACAAATTTCACAATTCTGAAGGCAACCCATTTCTTGTTTTGGTCTAAAACATATTTTGTTCCATTTTCATCAAAAATAGAGGCAATCTGATACATTATTTTAATGTATTTCAGTTGTGACGAACACATTCGATGGGTCAGTTTACAAAGGAGGTACCTAAATTTTGATGGCTACGAAAAATATGATTTAAAACCCATGTTTTAAAAAATTGATTATGGTCACTCATAAAAAATCTCAGCTCCATGGGTAGCCATTTTTGTGCACTTAATTTTTGTCATTTGGGAAATAGGAGAAATCAAATTTTTCCTATTTGTTCAAATGAAATATTTAAAAATACTCAAAAAAATTTAAACTTTTCCAATGCATAAGTGCACTTGAAAAGGGAGGTAATCGGGGAAGATTTTAATTTTTAATGTTTTATAAAGTTCAACTTTATAAACATGTTTTCCTTTACTAGCATGACAACCTGCTAGCCCATGACACAACAGTGTTGTCGTCAACAAACCTAGCAAGAAGTGAGGAGGTCATGGGAGGAGTTTAAATATTAAAGGATACTTTATTAAGCCTTGCAAATGTGTATTAGACATTTTCAAATGTTTTTTGTTGCTTTGTAAATGTTTTCCCACTAGCTCGCATTAGAGAAGGGGCATGGACTAGTGGGGAAGCCACCTTTTGGCATTTTTGAGGCTACCTAAAGCTTGTATGTGGATTAAATATGTCTCCCATCCCTATTTGAACAATTGGGAAAGGTTTTGGAGCATTAAAATCAAAGGAATTTGTTGATTTGAGCCTTTAAAAATAGCATGCAACTCTTTTCAAGCCCCAACAATGTTTTGATTATCATTTGATGCATTTTTAAATGCTCATTATCAAGGAAAACAACCCAAAAATTAAATAAATGTCTTGCATCATGGAGAATTACTTGAAATGATACTCTCTAGAATAGAAATTGAAGACCAATCACATTTTTTCAATTTAGGGAAATTTTTTAGAGTGTTTGCGGGTTCAATACAATTGTTTCTTTATCCAGAAGCTTTCCCAATCTATTCCTTATGCCTTGGGAGATTTTTTACAAGATTTTAAGCTTCTATAGAATGCAAATAACCAAATAAATAGCTCAAGTACGACATTCACTACTTGCATCTCATTCTTTTTCAGTTGTAGGAAGAATGCACAAGCGGAAGGATTGCAAACCGGTTGTTTGAAAAAATTTCAAATTATTTGCAATATAAAATGAGGCCTCTAGAATGCAAAAATATATTATTAATTCATGTGTTTAAATTTCAATGATGGAGTTAACAACATATGGATATAGATTTTTATCTACTGAGCAAAATAGAAATTGGTAAGTGGGTTTTGACCCCAAGGTTAATATTTTCACTTGTAAAGTGAAAATGAGGGTAGAAAACATGTTTTTACAAGAAGGTAAAAAGTTTCTCTGGATTTGTAAGTTGAAAAGGATGCACAAAATCTAGTTACAAAAGAAGAGGGAAAATAATGAATAAGAAGGCATTCTTTAAATGCAAATTTGTTGTAGATCTAAAGGTTTAATTGGTGAAAAGTGTCAGATAGAGATTTAATCTAATTTTATTCTCTTCTTTATATTGTAATTTATGTCTCATTTGTAAGTGTTCCATGTTCTCTATGTTGAAGATATTGTAATTTTCTACAGGTTTGTCTCTAGGTTAGGATTTCTTCAAATTTCAGGGTTCAATACTGTAATCCCTTTTCTAATGGAAAGAAAATCAGTTTGTAGATTATGATGAACTATGTCATATTGTAATGTCTCCAGAATATATGCATTACATTTTTTATCAAATAAATTAAAGATTACGATGGTTTTTGTTGCAAATTTTCTTCAATAAGTGTTTTGATTTATGGCTTTTTTTCAAAGAACAAGTTAAACATGGATGCTTTCAGTCAAATGTTGAATATATTGTGTCTATAAGAATATTGCAGATATGTCCTAATGAGACTTCAAATGTATTGTAAGGCAGTAATTATTTAATAGTCAATTGTTTTCTATTTAGGCTATTACCAGCTAGGTAACTTCATTTTGACTTTGTTATGGACAAGGCACTAGTCTAGTGTATTTCTTTTGTGCAAACCCTGGAAGGATTCACCATTGAAAATCTTAAAGAATCTTTCCAAATTTTCATGTTTTTGTATCTTCATGGAGATTAAAGAACACAAGGGTTATGCTTGGGAATAATTCTAATACAACTTCTTTGTGTGTTTGAGATGAATATTTCTCTTAATTTATATATTCTCAGTGTTGATTGAAGGTGTAAATGGATTATGCCTAAATGTAATCAAATGTATAACATCCTTTATACATTTATCTAAGAACTATCCACATGTTAGAAATCTGCAATGTGTTGTTTAGTGAAAGTTTCATTAAATGTGCCGGTCTTTAAATAGGAACACCCTCTTGAGTCTTGTGGAGCTCAGAGTGCAAAAAGATGATTATATCCTTTCTTGTCCCTAATGTGTTGATAGTGCAAGACCTATGTCTTATCCTCTTGATCCCTAGGTTTAGGCATTGTGATTTTCCTTAGGATTGGGGATTGCAAGGAAAAACATCAACAATACAAATATACAAAGTCCTTCTACATACACCTCTAAATGTTATATCTGTCAAGTGTGATCTCCTCCACAAAACCTAAACATTCAATCACCAATATCAAACATAACATATGTATCATGTAACTAACATAGATGTAAGCCTCTCAAAACAAGAAGATCAAACTCAATGTAACCATTCCCAAAGAATGAAATTGGCTCAATACATCTCCTAACTCAACATCAATGAATGTACTCACAATTCATAAGGAGATAAACATTCCAATACTCCTCAAATTAACCCTCTAGAGCCAAATATCCATAGCTCAAGATCCATATGCATGAGAAGATAAAGCATAAACATAATGCACCTAAAAGAAATAATGGGCAATACCTCTCAAGTGATAATCTACCAAGTAGACCAAGAATGGGGAATGATAATGCTCCTCCAAGATATCCAAGTCATCATGAATCATCCAATAAAACTCTCCTCATAGATCCATGTTGGACTCACATCCAACCAAGGTGTAGGATCCTCAGACTTCCTGCTAAAATATCATCAAGAGTAACCATCTCAACAACATATCTCTAACCACAAGAGAACTCCAAGCCTCACCTAAGTCTCCATGTATCCATGAGCACCTGTAAATGATCAATACATGCCAAATTCCAAATACAACATAGCCATCATGAATTAATCAAGGAAATGATCATGTACTCAATACAAAGTGATCCAAACAAGATCAATGTCAAAGATCCAATCATGAATCATGAACATAAACATGAAAAAATGATCTAACCATCTCCTCCCAGGAGATCAATGCAACAATACATACATGTCGGTCTCAAGAGTACATGTACCATGCCAAATTCTAATCTAGAATCAATATTACATCATGAAATAATACCAAAAAATTCTAAACTAAGAATCTAAATGTCTAATCACATGAAGATAACCACCTCCTATCAATGAAACCCAAGATGTAAAATAACCCTTACCATGATCCAAGAGTTCATCTGTGACACCAAAACACATTACAAAAGATCATCCGCCATCAAATGGTAAATCCATGTCATTGTCAATAAATCCCATTGAAACATGATACTAAGCTACACATGACACCTTGGAAACTATCTCCTCCATGAAGATCACCCAATTCTACACATACAACTAAAATGTTAGTAACATCAAGTGAAACTAAGATCTCCAAGCCTAGCAGGATGGCACCAGCCACTCCTTGCCCACCAAGGAGGGGCCTTCTGATAGTCGATAGCACTGGTTGGCCCTGATAGGCCTTTACTAGCCTATCATGTCATGGAAAATCCAAGTACCTAAGGGGAATGGGGGTTTGTGGACTCACCTTGACCCCCCCACCCAACTTATTAATTCTTTCTTAAATTTTTTGCAAGTAAAAAATTTAAAAATCTTGATGGTTTTTATTTTTATTTTTTTCAATTTTTATTCTGAAGATTGAAAATTTGGATGGTTGTACGATCATATGATCAAGGCCTAAAAAAATCTCTCATTTTTTCACAATGAGAAAAATAGGGTATATTTTATATTACTTTTCATTTCTCGGCCAACCCGAATCTAACAGTGAGGTCCATTTTGTCCAAGGGGGTCATGTGCAACACTTCCCCCACAAAACCCTTGTTTGAATGCACATCCAAGAAACCCTTTTGATCCAACATTTCTCACACCTCAAATATGAAAACAACCCATTATAACAACAAACCCAAAATCCTCAAATCTGCAATAAACAACCTGCAAAGCCCTCATATCTTTCCATGTATTTCATTCTCTCATACAAGACCATAGATTCAAATTTAAACAATATTTTCTCAACCTAGGGTTATCCAACCATAACCATGGCTTTGATACCAAATTAAAATAAATATGCAACCATCTAATGACAATTTCCACATAACCCAAAAGATAAATCTATGTAAATAAGTATTCAAAATCCAAATGCAAGAGAATAGACAACATACCAATGAAAGAGTGACACAAGATATACCCTAGGAAAACCCTCAAGAGGGAAAATCCCAACCTCCAAAAGCATCTATCACTCATGTATTATCCAACAATAAAGATTACAATATATGTTTAGATTCCTCCAAGAACAATTTTAAAACATCAATCCCTCTACAAGAAATCCATGTGAACAAGCATGTAACCACACATCCCATGCCATACTTCAACCCTCAAAAATGCTAACAAGAGTTAATTTGTCAACCTACCAAACTTAAACAACTACCCTTGTGTTTTCTTTTATAAAAACAAGCTCACACAAAACCACCAAGTGGTATTACATTAAGCCATGTGACTAAAACCATGATATTACAAAACCATGAACCCACATTTAATATTGGGTACTTTCTTAAATTACTTTCCCCAATATTAAATAAATACATTTTACAACTTACATTATGTCCCACTATTACATATAGCATAAAATGGCCCCAAGAATATTAACTCCTAGTTGTGCACATACTTCTAGATTTTTGTAGGTACACCACACACATAAGAATAAATTAAACATCATAAACATTATGCATGGTGTAAAATACCTAATTCATAACAATATTACAATGGGACAAAATTTGCATTCTCATGTTGTTTAGATTAGAATGAAGTTTGATGTTTATGAGGGAAGTGGGCTTCTTACCATGTATTCAAAGTTTAGTTTTGTAGAAGACAACACCATAAAGTTGTATTTTGATAGGAGAATAGTAAACACTAATTATGGTAGCTACAATGAAGCTGTTAGTGATAGTACTTCAACAAATCCTAGGAATTTTGTTCATGATCTAAAAAGGGAAAAAAAAAAAAGATTAATGTCTTCATGAAGACTATAATGGAAGAATATCATGATCTAGCAAGGTATTAGAACATGTATAAACAAACATTATAGTTTTGGTTGGAGTAGTATTGAAACTTACAAATATCAATGAAATTTCTAGGTGGCATGTTTCATTGAGTCAAAATTTGCTTAAGGACTATCCTATATACAAGGACCTTGTTGAGTATGCAAGGAAAAACAATGTAAACCAAGCATGAGTAGTGGAAAAAATTTCAAAATAAATTGGTGCCATTGAAAGAAGAAATTAACTTCATATGACAATGGAAAAGAGGGAAGTAGCCTTGTTATACAAGAGGAAAGTATTATATATGGTCAAGTGTTGAAGAAAATGATAGTCAAAAGGGGCAATCATGAGAGATATTGAGAGCTCCAAGAGGCCAAAAGGATAGTTTTTATTTCATGACATACCAAGAATAAAATTTTATGATGCCAAAACACAATAAGAAAACACAATTAAAAGTAGTGAAAATATGAAGGAAAGTGGCTACAAATGAGACATGTGTGTCAAAAAACTATCCTAGAAGTTATCATATTCCCTTAAGAATTTTTGACAATTTCAAAATTTCTTGCACATGTCCAAAAGGCTTGGAGAATTGGGTTTAGGTTTTATTTTATGTTTCTTTCACCCCCTTTTCTCAAGCACACAATAGTAGTTAAGTCATTGTTGATCATAAAAGCTTGTGCCTCTCTGAACATCCTTATGGGAAATTCAACGAGTGGGGGACCAATTTGCGCCCCACTGAATGACCTCTGAGATTTTTAAAGAAAGCTAGCTCTTCTCTATGTATGGGAAATGGGAAAGAGAAATGGAAATAAAAACATAAAAAATGGTGATGTGCCAAAGCTCTTACAACATTTCAAACTTTTAACTATCTCTTATAACTAATGAGATGGAAATTGAATGCCACAGACCCTTCATTGTTGGGAAGAGAATGAGTAGCAAAGGCTAGAAAAAGCATAGTGCAATCTTTCAAATCTCCCCATGGAAAGCATCCATTAAGGTCCAACAGAGATAAGAAACCCCAAAGACCAACAGGAATATTTGGATCTTTACAGAACTCCCCCTCTCTTACAACATAGTATGGATAATAGTGTATCTTTAACAAAAAATGAAAGAGTATATTGAACATGATTCATTTTATGAAAGATAGCATCAAACATAAAAAAGCTAATAACATGTGAAATAATCATTCAGACTACCTACGTAAGGCTTTTAACATAGTGCTCTCAGCATAAATGATAAGAGAAAAATAAATTCATGATAAAGGCCATAAAATGCACAATTCCAAAAATTTCTTCTTAACAGATCTAATTCTTGCAATAAATTAACTAAAAACAAAGGTTAGATTCCAATTCTATTAATAGTCTTCACAAATATAACATGGTAGAGAATATGAATAGTACTCTGTAAAATCCTCCTATCCCTAAGAAATTAAAACTCCTTCAAAACTATCCTCTTTCGAAAGATTCAGAAGATGGTTCTTTTTGAAGATTGTCCAAGATTTTTTTTATTATCTACTATGAACCCCTTTAAATAGCCAGGAGGGAGATCCACTACTACAATCAATAGAGATGAACCAATGTTAGGTATCTACACCTGATTGACCGTAATCTAATTGAGATCATGCTTAGATCACCGTGATCTTTTCTCATAAAGTCCTAGGCTGCCTCATTAATGGCTCCATATTCTATAGAAGTTCCACAAAGATACACTTCTAGAAGACAATCATATCCTCGCACAACCTATCTAAAACAAAATCAAATCAACCATGAGGAATGATGACGCTGACTCGAAGGCTCCACCCAAAAGTAAGATCTTTGTCATACCCTATGAAAAAATCTGCCCAAAAAAATCCCTCTACGAAAGATATAGACTGCCTGATGAAATGGATGATGCGGCAAGTGGGCAGGTAATTTTAGATTTGATGAGAATGGATTTGAAGAAAATCCCCACCAAGAAAACATGTGTCCTAGTTTGGGCCCGAAAGGAAAATGATATATATAAAGCTGCACAACCACCACATGGTGCATTGTGCAGCTTTATGCAAGATAAGTCTTTGTCCTTCAGGCGTAGAGCCATCCCGAAGTAGAAAAGAAGTAAGAGCAAGAAACCAAAAATTTTTGAAGGAAAAAACCGCTCCATATTTCTAGTGACTCATAGTGGCCTTCGCATGTGGAGTCTTGAACCTAGATCTCACGTAATTCTTGGAGTTTGAGGAAGGTGATGTGTTGGGTTTCCCAATCTCCATCAATGGGTTGGATGAGGGTGCACAAATTTGCATAGGAATGATCAAGATCAAGGACTTCTTTAAAAGAAACCCCTCCCCACCTTGATGAAACAACTCCAATGTGATAGTATAGTTGGGAAAGGGGAATAATTTCCTTCTTGATCTCCTTGATAGTGGATGATGAGATCAAACCTCAGAGTGTTGTAGAGTTCTAGATTTTGAGGCCAACTACTCCCACGATCTACTCAATTATTAACACTCCTCCATCTGATGAGAATAGGGCAAGTAATCTGGATTGGAGTAGAAATTTGAACTCCTCCTTGATCTCACTAACCTTCTTATTCAACACTATCTAAAAATATTTACTTTTATATGCAACCTCATGGAAAGTGATGAATTTGTTTACTTCTCTCATAGCTTCCCTTCGGTCAGGAATCCCAACGTCCCTTAAAGCTTCTTCAATTTATTTACATAATTTTGAGACCAAGACCCCTGATTTTTCATCTCGGGGGGTGAATGTGTGGAGAATTCGGTCGAGCACTAGGCCAACCTTCACATTCAATTCTTGAGAATCCTTTAGAAACTACAAGACTAGTTTCAGGGCTACAAATACAACTATGATTCTCTCCCAATGAGTAGATATTAGTTTTTTAAGTATTAGGAGGATTCTAGATCCCTATGTTGTGATCAATTCCTACTGAAATTAGGACTTCCTTGCTTTCATGTTTTCATCCAATTGATTCTTCTCTTGGAGAGCATTTATAAATTTAGAGCATAGCTTCCCAACCTCCTCGTTGCGAGTTAGAAAAATAGACTCAATTCCTTTCTTTTCTCTTTTCTCCTTTTTTATTTCTGCATGGGCCTTCTGAAGGTTATCAAAGGCTTGAGACTAGACACTGTCAAATTCCTTCTGCGTGTCCTTTTTTTGTTGATCCATTTCATGTAGCTCCTTTTGCATCTCACTATATATAGCGTATGTTCTAGCCAAATTTCTTTCCATCCTCTTTTTCCTTTGTTGATGCTCTACATTTATTTCATATTCAACTATCATCTAGTATTTCAATATTTCTATCTCAGCATAAAGTTGATCCCTATCACTTTGGGCCTCTTCAAGAAACTTAGTTGCTTCACCCTACTAATCTTGTATCTACCTCAAGCAGGCCATCTCCAAATATTTTCCTTTGATTTTTTTCTATAGCTTGTCCACTATTGCTTTTACATTTGCCAAATTTGTCTCACACTTCTTCAACTTTTTTTCTAGCTTTTCATAGTAGATGTAAACAACCTTTTGTGTTGCTTTGGCCAAAACCACTTTATCGCGCATAATATTCTTACTCAAATTGAGGCCCACAACTCTGATGTCATACTCTTTGAACTGTATTTCTCCCTTTGGATTGGATGTCAATGGCCTCATAGAAGTGATCAACAAAGCATTCTTCTCTTCATCAAAATAGGTCTCTAACTTCAAGGTAGTTGGATTCATCATGGCCTTTCTTCACAATTTTTTTTTCTTGCTTGTCGAGGCTGCCTTGTTGCCTCCATATGAGCCTGAATATTTTTTGGAGAATCAATACTCTGTGTGGTAAGTGAAACACTTGGAGGGATACTAAAAAGGGTGATAGAAGGAGATACCTTGACTGTCTGAGGTTGTAGAGAGGTGAAAGGAAGCGTTATCATTGAAAAAGGTGGGATTCCATGTGTGGACTAAGGAGACACACCCATTAGAGTAAAAGGGGAAGTGAAAAAAAAAAGAGGTATTTTCCTGGAAGCAGATGGGGAAAGTAAAACTTGTAATATGGATGTATCAGTGTTTTCAATTGGTTCCCTTGATAGGGTGATTAAAAAATCAATTGTGATCAATGTGGATGATGATCATTCAATGCACAGGGTTTCTTCATGGGGTTCATTTTCAAATATGGTCGAGATGTGTTCAAGATGAGGACATCAAAACCCATAGATGGAAGATTCCTTTCAGTAGATGAGGGGGCAAGAACAACTAAAGATGTAGTAGAAGAAAGAAGGGTAGGCGCAAGACTTACCTGGGCTTTCAAAGATAAAACTCCTAGCAGGGCAGATTTAACCTCCTCTTCTCCTCTACTTGATATTCCTGGTGCGCCTAAGTATTGGACTCATCTCCTCTTTTCAACGACTGAGCTGGTGGATTCAAATTCTCTGGCGGTCGATCCCATTGAAACTTGGGCCCTTGGAGTTGCAAAAGATTGTTTTGGGGACTGTTGGGTCCTTTTTCCCTTTGGCAAGGTACTAGTGGAAGATGTGATTTGAAAGCCTTTGTGTTTTGGTCCCTTTGCTTTCCTTTTTCTTGCGTTGAGCTCTTGAGACAGAGGGACAAAAACTATGCTTTCTCCTATTCCATCTCCTAATTAGATTCAAGATTGCTATTATCGAACCCAACTTTAGCATCATAGATCTCATCAAACCTTTCATCAGTTGGCTTCATATCTCTATATAGGGTGTTTAGGTTCTTGATTTCCTATCGGTATTTCCAAAACTCAACCATCTTCCTTTTTGACCATCCCAAATTCTTTAGTTATGTTTTGAGGGACTGGCCTATCTAGATGCTTTGTCAGAACTCTACCACCTGAACATACAAATCAAGCCATGATGCTCATACATATAGTATAAAATATAGGTTAATGTAAACCTCTACTCTCTCTTCTATTGGGTTCTTTCTTGACTCAAAATATTCTCGCTCTTCATGTTTTACAGTTAGAAGATGTCCCATAGGATTCTACCTCCATGCATCACAAATGAGAACTAGGCCTAGGAAAGCCAATTTTGTAGTCAACACATCCTGCTTCTCCCTTTTCACAAGTGTTACTAGAATTTTGGAAATGGTAAAGGGAATTGGGTAAAACACCTTTTTTATGCCTCCCATTTCCATAGGCTTTGTCAGAAATAGTTGCTTGATGACATGCCTCCAAAGCGAAGTTCCTTTCTATTACAAATTTAGGGAGCCTAAAAGGATCCTCAAAAAACCATGATATTTTATGAAGGAAAAGTTAGCTCCTAGGAAATAATCCACTAGGGTCTAGTGGATTTTTATCCATTCTAAGGCTTTAGCCCAAGAAAATTGACCCAAAGGGTGTGGAGACAAATCTAAGAGTACTGGTTGTAGAAAATAATCAACAAACAAATAATAATCCCATGTTTTAGAAAGCACATGTGTCTAGACTAAAACTGGCTGGTATAACCCCACAACATTGAACTTACTAAGTGACAAATACCCTATGAAAAACTTAGGGTTCTGATGTAAAATCAAGTACGTTAGAAAAGAAGAATACCTAAACTGAAAAGTAATGCCATAATTTAATAATTGTTCTAACATCTTTTTAGCCACTACATCATCAAAATCAAAATACTTCTGGCTTCTCTCTTTCCTGAGCATGAAAGACAAGCCTTCCTAGAATCCATAAAACTTTTCATCTTCTTCAAAGCCATAAATATAAGCTAACATTGAGAAAATGGCCTACACATTTGATTTGAAATTTCTATGTGCTAGGGGGAAGACGAGTTGATTTACATCTATTTTCTCATTAGTTTCATCCAAATATAATTATAATTTCTTGTGTCTAGTTCTCAAGAAATCTTTCATTCTTCTGCTTTGGAATCTCTCATCATCTCAATTTACAGGGATGCACAACATATCCAGGATAGCTACTGTGTTGATGGTAACCCTCAACCTATTGCCACTAATAACCCTTGTTTCTTTATCCAACCTTTTCATGCATGCATCCACTAGCTCTGGGCATGGATGTATGGAGGGAAATATGAATTGTGGCAAACCACAATACCAGAGTTGTGCCACATTGCCCTCGATTGACCCATAGGTGAACGTTCTATGCATTGCTTCTTCACTAAGGTTTTTAGGGTTTACATGCAACTTTGGGTCATAATTATTATCTGCAAAATATTTAACCACTTCCTCCCTAACAAGGTTGCCTGCGTGTATGGTTCTGGTATGTGCAAAATTTTGGTCTTCTAGTTCTGGGGCATTAGCATATGAATCCTTTCCAAAGATGTTGGTGTACCCAAGTATGGTAGACAATACTCTAGCTTTTCAACCAGAAGATGATGCCTTCGCCATTGTTTCATTCTTGAAATAATTTATAGAAAAAATCTTGAGAGCATCAATTGCTTGAGGTTTTTGATACTTAGCAAAAATTACATTTTGGATGCATTTAATTTTTGCACATACATTCCATTAGGAGTTGTCATTACCACTAGCTCACTAAGTGTTTCCAATGAGGAAATACTTGTGGAGTGGGATCCATATACCTTATAAATTCCAACTTTGTTGCGAGAAAGTAATTAGTACATTCCCTCCACCACCCTTTTTATAAATAAGACTTGAGCAATGGGAAGCATGCCTTTAGCAATGAAAAGTGTTCTTTGAGTGATGGAAGTGTACTTTGAAAATATATTTACATTTAATTTGGCATAGTTTAGCTCTTTAATAAATGTCTTTTCACATAAGTGAGTAGGTTGGTGTTGGTGTTGACAACAAACACATGGAAGCAAATGATGCATGCGAGCATTTACTCCCAACACCCAAATTACTTTCTCAAATCTTGGTTTGAGATCCTTTGTATAATTTATCCCTTACCTCTTAGTGCATAAATATTTTTTCCATTGCTTCCTAACAAGAGATAGGTTTTATGTTCATCGAGCTCTCGAGTGCCTATTTTTTCTATAAATAGTGATATCAACTTAGTGAAAAATTCATCGAGTTAGCATTTGAGTTAGTGAGCTCCTCCCATTGCATTTTTCATTCTGCTAGTTTGTAGCTTGCTCTTTTCCATCATGTCTAGCCTAGGTACCCAAATTTGGCTCTTGATCTAAAAGTTACTAAATTCTTTTGTAGGTGAAGTTAGTAGTGAGAGAAATAAACACCTAGTGGGGAAGAATGACCACCTCGTCATCATGACATTAAAATGGGTACTTGGGAAGGATTATGTGAAGGATGAGAACCAACCTTGGTGCAACTCGAATGTTATCTCTTGGTTCAGGGCTTTCCTATTGGATTTAGACATTTCCAAGGCCTAGATTATTGAACTTTTCCACACCATGTTTGATTTGGCATACTTAGATGGGCTCGGTGAAATCATGCAAGTATCTATCCTTGGTGCCAACATTCTGACCACCATAAATATTTGCAGGCACGTCAACTTTGGGGAAGAGTGCCCTGGCTGCCCTTTCTCATGAACTTCTAGACTATGGACCTGGAGAGGCATCACACACTATTCTGACCCATGGCCTCCTTTCTTCTAAGGTAGTATAAGGTGGAACACATTCTTGGGCTCGACTGGAAGCATCATTTTGAATTCTTAGTGTATATCCACAATGTTGAGGATTGAGGTTTGTACCATGATCGTGTGTGTTGCATGTTGTGTGTTATTAACCCATTTATTGCCATGTTGAAGATGTTGGCTAATGGATTTAGGAGATTTTTTTTGGTTGCTAGTGTTGTCATTTATGGAAATTGGAGTCAGTAGTGTGGTTTGTAGTTTAGAAGTAGCTCATACTGGTAGGAAAAGTAGAAGACAATATTCTACCAGCAGAAAGTAGAAAGAACAGTGTATCTGGTTGGTAAGTTGGTCTAAATTCTTCACCGGATCATTATTTTGTTGTGTGGATCCCCAAGGAAGCTTTTCAAGCATGTATGTTACCTGATTGGTAAGTTATATAATGTTGCATTGATTGGTGTACGAGTTTGGAGATTTGGAAGAATGATTTATTGTTATTTTCTCATTATATCTGACCCAGTGTTTATAGCGTGTAGTGGATGTATAAGGAGTAGTTGATTCAACTATTTCTTGTGTTGGGAATTTTGATTTGGGTCCCTACTATATTCTTGCCAATGTGTGTGGGTAAGCATTAGTTTTAATTAGTGATTTGAGCTGACATGTGGAAGAATATTCTATTTTGCTTGAAGCCGACATATAGTAATGAAATCCTTGTCAGAGGATATATAAATGAGATCAATAATTCATTTTGAATGTATGGTATGAAGTGGTGAGAAGGTGTGTGAGCGAAAAAGTGCAAAGCAGCTATATGATCTAATATTAGAAGATTTGTCTATGTAGCAAAAGGGTTTTTGTGTAGGAAAGCAGAGCAGAACAGAGTAGAAGTACGAATTGGACAAAAGGTCCAAAATCTATTTTATGTGCCTCATTGGAACTGAATCCAGGCATTTGTAGATGTTATATTCTTATTTCAACATTTTTTTGTAATCTCAAATATTTTGTAAGGCAATGAGCCTTCCTTATTTTGAGCAGTGAGCTCTAGGCAATGTGCCTGAATGCAAGTGCATTCCCTTTTGATTATACTTTTAATAGAGTATACTTGTGGACTAATCTCCACCATGCCTTTTCCCCTAATAGGGTTTCCACATAAAAATCTTGGTATTATGGTATTCACATTGTCTCTTAATGTGTGTGCATGTTTCCTTCTTTTTATATGTTGTGGATGTTGTTAAAGTTTAATATTGCTATTGATAGTTTTGATTTGAAATTCAAATATTGTGAAACACTAATTCCCCCCCCCTCTTAGTGTTCCTAGTGTCCAAAAATTGGTATCAGAGCAGGTTCCCCTTATAAAGTTTAACAGCTTGAGGTGGATCTTGGATTACAATGGATGCAAGTGGTCTTCAACAGTAGCTTATGGTGGCACTTGATGATCTTGATCACTCTAAGGCTAAGGTTATGGAACTAAAAGAAAATATTATGGCTACTGAAATATTCATTCAATCAAAGAAGGATAAAATAAATGAGTCAAAGGAAAAGAGGAAGGAACTATGTGGTCGGTTGAAGCAAAAAGAAAGTAGAGGCCTAAAAGATGTTTATCTGAATCAAACCCTAAAAGAAATAACAAAAGAGTGTGAAAAGCTTGCTAAGGATAATGTTGCCCTAAAGCTTGAAATGGAATCTATGGCGATGAAGCTAAACAAAGAGATTGAAGAAAGAAAGAAGAATGAGGAGAATCCAGCCTAGTCCTTGAAACAAAAATCTAAAGAATGCAACAGAGTTAATAGTGGATTCATTTAGCTAGAGATTGAACTTCAACAATCCATAAACAATGAACAAGAGCTTGAGAAATAGGTAGTTATTCTCATAAATGAGCTTTCTACTACAAATGAGTTTAAGGAGAAGTTTAGGATCAGTTCTGCTAAGCTTGATGAGATGACTAAAGGACAAAAGGATGTGAATGATAAGAAAGGTCTTGGCTATGTGAAGGATGAGAGCTTCAAATCTGAACAAAAGGATCTTGAAAAGAAAAATCAGAAGAACAAAGGTAGAAGATATCCAGTAAGGCAACCCAATGCTCATAAATATAATGGATATTGCTTTTTTTGTAATAAATTTGGACATATGGCTTCTCAGTGTAAAATTAAGATAAATTTTGGTAGTCCATCATTTTCTAATTAGTGTTTTAAATGCAAGAAGTTTGGTCATAAGTCATTAGAATGCAGAAGTATGTCTATCAGTATAAGGAACATTAAATGCTATACCTATGGAAGATTTGGACATGTTGCTAATCAATGCATAATAGGAGGAAATCAGTGGAATGGATGGTACAAATAGAAAAATCTAGTATGCTATAATTGTAACAAATTTGGTCACATTGCAAGATTCTATAGGAATAGAAACATGGATAGGAGAGGTCTATTGTATCAAGGAATAAATTCATAGAAAGGTGACAAAGGAAAAGGAAAATCATATATGGAAGAGATAAGAGATTAGATGAAGAAATTGTGGGTAAAGAAGAGTGGATCTAATGAATGTAATAAGGTTGTACTAGAAGTCCATCTTGTAATTCATCTAGCAATTGATTTTAGGCCATTGGCCTAGGGGGAGTTTTCATGAAAATATTTTGTCCCTCCATGTGTAGTTGGTATGGGATCATAGGAAGTTGTCAATAGGTGTATTATTCATCCTCAAATGTATTGGTAATCGCTTGTTCAGAAAGATGAAATATTAAAGGTTCGTAGATGGATTCTTCTCTTGTTGTCTATGTAGAGTAACCAAAAATCCTAGGGAAAATAATTTAATGTGACAAGGAAGTTAGGTGTCCAAAGTTATAAAAGGGAATTTTGAACCCTCATTTGTCACCATGTGTTGAAGAAGAATAGTTGGAGAGCTTTTTCAGCAAAATTTTGGAGTAAAAGTAAATCAGCGGCGAATTCTCCAGGTATTTTAGTTGGTTGTCAATTTCATACTTATTCAGTGATCAATAGAACTTTGTTCCATACGAAAATGAAGCAAATCGAAGGAAAAGTAATTTTGGATGAATATAGTAGCCAAAAGGTCAGGGATGTAAGAGATTTGTAGTCTTCCATCGAATTAAAGAAGCTTGGAGGAGCAAAACATAAGAACTTGGACATCTGGAATGAATTTCCTCATTTTTTCAACGTGTAGGTAGTTTGGTTTATCTTGAAAAGATTGGATGGTGATATCATTACCCTAGATAAACCCTATCAAATTTCTAAGTATGCAATCAAAAATATAAGAGGATTGTGTAATATTAGTGTTTTTCCAAAAAAGATGTTGATTCATATTGTTGAAGTTGGAGCACTAACTAGAATAACATGAGATCAGAGGGCTCTAGTAATCTCAACTATCAAATATCCATTAATGAGGTATATTGCACATGGAATTTCATATAAAATTTTCTTCAAAAATAGAGAAAGATCAACCTTGGCAGGCGTAGTGTATATCACTCACAAGATGATAATAGAAAATGAAGACTTTGATCTGTATGGATTGCTAAAGGATCAATTGATGGAGAATGTGCAATTGACAAAGGATATAGATTACTCTTTCAGGTTTGGTACCCAAGTTATATGCATTATGATGTATTTCCTAAATTGCTTGCCTCAGAATGACAATGTGGTATGGAAATAAAATATTCTTATTTGTAAGCAAATTTTTTAGCATTTAAACACTTTTGAAAATGGTGAACAATTTTATGAAAGCTTCTTTAGAAATTTGTTAAGAAAATTTGGTGTAAGGGATATTCCTTTCCTGGTAAAAATAGTTGAAGTTGGATCATCCTCCAGTAAGGCAGAGAAAAAGAAGAACAGAGAAAGAGAGTTGGTTAGTGACACTCTTCCAGCACCTAAGTTGACAAAAGTTGAGGGAAAAGGTAAAGAGAAAATGGTTGTGGATATAGTGGATGAATTTTTTGATGAATATACACCAAGAGATGAAACAAAACTAGTTGAACCGAATGGGATAATAGCACAAGAAAGTGATGAAGAAGGTGCTTTATTCAAAGAAAACATATTGCAGATTGTTCAGAAAGAAGATGGAATGTAGAAGATAATTGACATATGGATAAATGGACCATCATATGAACAAGACTTCATTGAGGATACTCTAGGAAGATATTTTATTGATAACAACATTGAACTGGAAAGTATACAAAATGCACTTCTAGAAGAATTGATTGAATGCATCAAGGATGTTATGGCCTCTGTGCCTCAGGATAGAAAAGAGGAGGAAATAATCTCACATATGAAGATGTAGTGTAGGATATCTCTAGCCAAACTGAAAAAGAAAATGAATTTAAGACAATGCATTGACTCATCAAATAAGATCTACAATTACTTTCCTAGGTGGCCTCATGTGGTTGGAAAATACAAAGACAAGTTGGAGAAAATTGAGAATGAGTTGATCAGAATCGGTCAGGATTATAGTATGCTTCAGGACAAGGATGGAGAAGTTAAGAAGAAGGTTCATGAGTTGGAGGTTAAGCATGCAAAGGTTCACTTTTCCAAAAACACTCTTATGGTTACTTTCTGAAAAGTGACGGATCAGACTGAATGTAGATTAGAGCAAATGATTGAAGTTTTGAAGAAAGGAGAAAAGCTAGAAGCAGTCATTACCATTCCTAAATCCCTTGTCCAGGTCATCAATAGGACATAAAAAAATAATAGTATGATAATAGCTATTTGGATTGTAGTGGACTCTTGGAAGAAATTTCTTCCAGAGATGAAAGATAAGTACAAAATAATTTTCTGAATTTAGCAGTAGTTGCAACTTTTTCTTCATAAATTGGAGGAGAGAATGCAGTAAGAGAAAGTGCAGTAAAAATACTAAGGGGAAGAGAAAAGTAGTGGAATTTTTTGTCATTGATGTCAAAGGGGGAGAAAATGTAGTGAAAAATGCCTTGGAATCCAAAGGGGGAGCAATATTTTGTTGTGTTTTGAAGCTTTGAGTTTTGGTTTTGACACTTAGTCATTTTTCACTAAGTGTTGCCATCAATGCCAAAGGGGAAGATTGTTTGCATATGGATTTGGGAGATTGTTTTTGGTTGCTAGTGTTGTCATTGATGGCAATTGGAATTAGTAGTGTGGTCCATAATTTAGAAGTAGCTCATACCGACAGGAAAAGTAGAAGATAGTATTCTATCGGCAAAAAGCAGAAAGAGCAGTGTATCCAGTTGGTAAGTTGGTCTAAATTCTTCACTGGATCATTATTTTATTGTGTGGATCCCCAGGGAAGCTTTTCAAGCATGTATGTTACCTAATTGGTAAGTTTTGTAATGTTGCATTGATCGGTGTATGAGTTTGGAGATTTGGTAGAATGATTTATTGTTTATTTTCTCATTGTGGCTGACCCAGTGTATATAGCGTGTCACAAATGTATGAGGAGTAGTTGATTCAACTATTTCTTATGTTGGGAATTTTTATTTGGGTCCCTACTATATTCTAGCTGAATTGTGTGGGTACACATTAATTCTAATTGGTGATTTGAGTTGACATGTGGAAGAATATTATATTTTGCTTGAAGCCAACATATAGTAATGAAATCCCTATTAGCGGATATATAAATGAGATCGGTAATTCATTTTGAATGTATGGTATGAAGTGGTGAGGTGTGTGAGCGAAAAAGTATAGAGTAACTATATGAGCTAATATCAAAAGATCTATTTGTGTAGTAGAAGGGTTTTTGTGTAGGAAAGCATAGCAGAGTAGAGAAGAAGTACAAATTGGAAAAAAGGTCCAAAATATTTTTTATGTGCCCCATTGGAACTAATTCCAGGCATTTGTAGATGCTATATTCTCAGTTCAACATTTTTTTGTAATCTCAAATATTTTGTAAGGTAGTGAGCCTTCCTTATTTTGAACAGTGAGCTCTAGGTAGTGTGTCTGAATGCAAGTGTATTCCCTTTTGATTATAATTTTAACAAAATATACTTGTGGACTAATCTCCACCATGGTTTTTCCCCTAATAGGGTTTCCACATAAAAATCTTAGTGTTATGGTGTTCACATTATCTCTTAATGTGTGTGCATGTTTCCTTTTGTTTATATATTGTGGATGTTAAAGTTTAATATTGTTTTTGACAGTTTTGATTTGAAATTCAAATATTGTGGAACACTGATTCACCCCCCCCCCCCGCCCCTCTTAGTGTTCCTAGTGTCCAATAGAAGAAACCCAAAGAAACAACATTTTGACTGTCACGACGAATGGAGGCTTAAATTTCCACTACCATTTTGTGTTGCCCCCTCTTTTTCATTTTTAGAGATGTATCAATTTTTGGGTTTGAATGAGAAGGCTTCAAACTTCTCTTAGATCCTTAGACTCGATATGTGTATTATATTGTAAATATTTTCAATGAATAAAAAATATAATACTTTATGTTATTCATGTGTTTACTCTCATGGCTTTATTTGCAAAAATAATGTATTTTACAAAATTTTACATATGGTACATAACTGTAAAATTTTAATGCACTTGCACATACTTAAATGGAATAATTTTAGATAAATACCATTTACCAGTATATCCAAAATATTTCCATCCATATCCTCCAGCTCATACGTATTTCTTTCCTTACATGCATGGATTTGGAAAGGACCCCTCCATAGTGAGTCAAACTTAGCATGTTTCCCTTATTTTTTAACACATTCATCATAATTTAGCACAAGACTTCCCTCCCAAAAATATGGATTGGAGGCCCTTTTGTCAAACCATCATTTGACTATCTATTAGCACCTGATCATGGCATCATACGTGTTTTCTCTTTTTTCCCTGAGGTTCAAAATTTTTGCCAATCTCACTTCCATTCAACTATTTTCCACAACTTCCAAGGATTTCAACATTTGCAATGCCAAAATTACTATGAAAATGAGTAAAACCACCTCCTTTCCATACACTAATTCATAAGGGGAGATCTTCAAGATATTCTTTTTTGTAATTATATTGGCCCATAAAGTTGATCATAGATGCTTGTGCCATTCTTTCTGATGTTCCGACCTAATGGACTTTATTAACCTAATCAGATTCTTGTTAGTCAACTTTGCTAACCCATTTCCTTGTGGGTAATAATTGGATGAATTCTTGAGATAGACCCCATTCTTGAGAGTGAAGTATGACATCCCAAAGCCTATGAAGGCTTGTGCGTTATCAGAAATGATGGTTTTAGGTGAATCAAACTTTTCCACTAACTCCTCAAGAAAATTAACAATTTTGTTTTTGTAGCATTTTTCAAGGAAAAAACTTCCATCCATCTTGTAAAATAATTGGTTTCCATCAGTATCCACTTATGGCCTACGCTGGAGATGGGATTGATCATCCTAACAAAATCTAAACCCCATTGTGCAAAAGGTTCCTTAGTCACGATCGGGCTCAATGGCATGGCAAAGTTATTCTGCTTGCTAATGAAATATTGGAATTGATTACACTTCCAAACAAGATGATGGGCCTCAAAGAACATTAAAGGCCAGTAATAGCCTTCCCACATTATCTTTAAAGTAGTGGTCTTGGCGTAGAAGTGTCTGCCCTCAAGACTACTATGGAATTCACCTAAAAACCTTTCTATTGGTGGCTAATCCAAGCAATTGACAAGGATGCCATCATAATTTATTTTAAATAAAACTCATTCAATTAGTACATACCTAGTGCCTTGCATTTGGTAGTAACATCTTTAGTGAGATGGAATGTTGGTCAGGTATTTCCCAATTTGCATAAATTGTGTTCGATCAGCCACCCACAACTTGTCAAACTTGAATTGATTTGTATAGACCTAGTCGGTCTCTTCTTCCACCTAGGAGCTTAATTCTTGCGTGAGGTATTCGCAAAGACCTCTCCCTTAAACTAACTTGGTCAATCGAATATTTGTCATATTATAGGATCTTGGTAATCTAGTTGGCCCTCTTTTCAATTATCTTTCCTTTAGTGATGTATTCCCTAACATAATTGGGATGGGTGATGAGGATGGTGATTTTTTTGGCTAATACCAAGTATAGAAATTTATTTAGGCTTTTAATGATAGAAAAGGCTTACTTTTCAATAAAATTGTACCTAGTTTCATATCCTTTGAGAGTCTTGGAATGGAATGCGATGTGATGTTTTCTGCTTCCCTCTTCATCCTTCTGGGTGAGCACAAAAGCTATGCTATGATAGCTGCTATAGACATAAAGTAGGAAATATTTGCAAAAATTTGGGTTGGATAACACTAGGGTAGTGGAGATGGTTTCCTTTATTTTCTTAAAAGAAAGCTTTCCTTCAGGAGTCAATTTAAACACTAAATTCTTCTTCAACATCAATGTGATTGGACTCTCGATGCTCGTAAAGCCTGAGATGAATTGGATGACAAAGTTATTTTTTCCTAGAAGGGATTGTAGCACCTTTTGGTTAACTGGTAGTAGTAGCTCTATTATAGACTTCACCCTTTTGGGGTCTATGGCTATTCCTTCTTTTAACACTATGAAACCAAGCAGCTTGCCTTCCGGTACTCCTAAGACACATTTCTTGGGATTTAAAGAAATCTTGAACTATTGAAACTTCTAGAAGACCTTTTACAAATGATCAAAATGATCATCTTTTGATTTGAAAAAATATAGTCAGGTCATCCAAATATATCAGGATGTTCTAATTGATCAATCCTTTGAAAGCAATATCCATTACTCATTGAAAAGTGGCACCTACATTGGAGAGTCTGAAGGAAATTTTTGTGTATGTGAACGTTCCCCACTTGGTGGTGAACATTGTTTTATGTCAGTCTTCTTCCTTCACATAGACCTAGTTATACCCTAAAAAACCATCAAGCAACGAGAACATCTCCAATCCAGCTATGGTCTACAAAATTTTCTCCATAGAGGGAAAATGGTAGTGATAACTTAACGAGGCCTTGTTGGAGTCCCTAAAATCCATGCAGAGCCATATGTTTCCATTGTTCTTCCATACTGGAACAAGTTTGGATACCAAGGTGGAATTTTTGATCAAATATATATTCTTGATTTGACTAATTTCATAAGCTCTTGTGTCATCATGATGGATAGGGGTCATTGTTGTCACAATTCCCTAATCATTTAATCTTCAAGGGTGTCTAAAGCTATCTATGACAAGATTTGGATTAGTTTTGGGGGGCCTTGTTGTGGGTTCACCTTATCAGGAGCAGTTTGGAGTTGTTCCTTCCATATTGAAAGTGGCTCTATGGGAAGTGGCTCTACACTATTCTATGTTATTCTTCTAACCCGTTTCTTACTTAACTTGTTCTAAAGCTCTAAACCAGAATTACTTCAAAAGAGAAAATGTGCAAAGATAGGTCATATTCCAAGCTAAATCAGATCATGAGAATGGAGGATTCACTTAATCTAATTTGTAGGAAAATAAGAATCTAACATTTACTCAAATTCAATATCTAACTAATTGTAAGAATTTAAATCCAATTTTAAAAATAAACTACTCCAATCCTCATGTGTCCAATCTAATGAGTAATAATTCTTGCTTTGCTCATATTCCGTTTAGAACATAATCATTTATCAATGTTGAGCTAACTATCTTTATAGATGCAATCTAATTAACTAGAAAGTAAATTGAAAGGACTTTATTTAATTAACACAATAATTGAAATAACATTTCAATGATAGATTTGAGATTTATTCTAACATTAAACTGATCAAACAATTTCAATTTAAAGCAAGAATGAAGATGAGCTATTTAATAAATAGGATCACCTTCCTTTGGAAGAGCGGGACCTGCTCTGCCTTTGGAGGGATCTTAACACAAATATGATCAACTTCTTTTATTCCATCAAATTTTCTCAAAGAGGGATGAAATTGCAATGTTTTAGCAAAGAAATGAGAAATGAAAGAAAAAAACTAATACAATATACTGTCGAACTACCTTTAGACTAGATATAAATATCCTTCTCTTATTTAAAAACAAGGAAAGTGGGAAATTAAAATAACTCTAGTCTATTAAATATATTCTGGAGCATAGGGAAAACAATCACAAAGATCTCATGATCATGTTCAGTTGATGAACAAAACTTCAGAGTTGGAATACATGCTTAGTTGGAACTATTGCTTGGTTGACAGGTAACTCAGTCAAAGATGATGAGTTGTGAAAGGTTAGCCACCAATCTCATTTGAATGGGAAATGGTTAGCACTTCATTTGTTATATAAATACTCTTCCAAACATGTGTTAAATGCACACAATCATGAAGCAATCACACATTAAATACCATTAAATTATGCATTCATAGGAAATAAGAATTTATATAAAAGTATTTATATTCTAAGTCTTCACACATAATTAAGCCCATAAATGAAGCCTATAAAAGGTAATATCATCAGTTTTTAAACCAAACATAAAGTATCAAGTGTTAAATTTAGAAAATATATGAGTTCCTTGCAAGGGCTCATCATCCTCCCCTTCCTGTTCTTAACCATGTCCTCATGGTTATACTAGATTAATTATATCAAGGATGGCGAAGCCATTGTTCTATTGAAGTTTCTCATACTAGGTTTTCAAGACTTCTTCTGGTATTCTTCTAGGTGCATTGATTTTTGGTGTGGGCATAATGACAATGGGGATCCTAAACCTCATCCCCATCCAGAATTCTTGTTTTTGTTGTATCAAATTGATCACATGCCTAACCCTTGTTAAATTCCAACTGATATTGTTTGGGCTAATGGTCTCTCTTCTTTTTAATGGATCTAGGATGGAGTTTTGTTGTTCAATACATGCTTGTTGAGCTAATGGAGGGAGTGTCCCTTCCACATTTTGAAAACTTGCAATACTAATCAATAGGTTAGAAACATAAATTGGAGCCACATCATTGAGTCTGGCCACAAATCTAAACTTTTTAATATAGTAGGTTGCATCAAGTTTCCCCCCTCTCATTGGTAAACAATACCTTCTTTGTACTTCCTTTTACTCTTCCATTTTTTTCCTCCATTCAACCTGATTTGGCAAAAAAGAGACAAATGACTTGATCTGGAGTTCTCCAACATAAATTTTAAGGAGAGAATCATCTATATCTCCCATAAGAAAACCATGCTAGAAAAATTCACACATCTGATTTTGAATACTTGGATTACTTTTAAAATATGATTATAGAAAATCATTGTCATTCTTGAAATCCAGAGGTCTCTATAACACAAGTTGATTTAATTTCCATTTCACAAACAACTCTCTAAGAAATAAACCATACATCCCTAAATTTTTCCTAGTAGCTACTAATGCAAAAGCTATGTCCACTGCTTCAACAACCTTATTTTTTGCTTCATCCCTTTCCTTTGAAATTGTTTTTATCTTATCCTGATGTTTTTTATTGAGTTTTTTATATTTCATGGTAGTGAGTGAAAGATTCCTTTGTCCTATGAATTTTTCTTGTGGTTTTTCTTGTGGTTGAGGTAACATAAGTAATCCAGAAAGTAGAAATACTACCTCCTCTGGTTCTTCATTATCAGGAGCTACTCTCTACCTTCTTTCTATTTCCTCCTTCAACCTTTGAATTTTTTTTTTCTTTTTTTTCACATTGCTTAGTTACTTTTCCTAGGGTTTCCTTAGCATTCTCTAGTTGAGTGAACAATTGGGTTGTGTCATGTTGCAACTAAGATTTCATTTTTTCTACTTCTATTTCATATTTTGATATTCCTTTGTCTCTTTGTTTCAATTTCATTTCCAATATCATATCCTACATTTTAAACTCTTCTAGTTATCTCTCCAACCTTGATAATTTCAATGCAAATTGATTTCATGTTTCTTCTTCTTTTCTCCAATTTAAATCACTATCTATTTCTTCTACTTGTTCTATGGGTTGTTTCCCTTCTCTGTGGATAAATGGCTCTTATGTTTGTTCTCCATGGTGAGTTGGAGAACCATTTGTAGTATCATGGATTTGGGTTTCTTCAAATACTTGAAACTTTGATAATCTAATGTTTTCTTCAAACACTAGGGATAAAGGCCGAGAATCTTCCTTTTCAATAGGAGATTCTGGGGGAGTAGTAGGGTTTTGCATAGTAGTTTCGGTCATAGGGGTTTTCATAGATTGAGAATATTTAGGTTCTTTTGTCTCGGATTCTTCAACTTGAATTATAGGAGAGGATTTTTCACTTTTCCTTTTCATTCCTCTCTTCAATTTCTTTTCTTTCTTTGGTTTTTCAAGTTTTTCCTCCTATTTTCTTTTCTTTAGTTTTTCTTTTTACTCAACCCCTTTCTTCCTTTTATTGCTTCTTTCTTCAAGCTCATACTCCTCTGAGGCTTTTATTTATTTTTCCTTCCTTTTTCTAGAAGGTTCAACTTCTTCAGAGTCTAGTTTTTGATGCCTCTTTAAAGTTTTTTCCCTAAATTTTTCTGACCCCTTCCCCTTTTCTATTTTCAAAGTTCTAGTAATGGGGGTTTCATATTTTTCTAAACTTCCACCTTTAGTATTCATCAATAATTGTATCCATTTTTCTTCACCGTCAAGTTTTTGCATGAAATGATGCTTAACAATTAAGTGTATTAAACCATGATGTGTAGTCCTACTTTCTTTCTCTTTACATCCCATTTCCATGTCACTGATTTATGAAAACAAGAATGTGGGAAAATTTACCCTTACCTCTTGTTTAGCTTGCCCATGGCGAACATGAATCAACAACCACAGATCTAGCCCCAACACTATAACATATTGGCCCTCACAGGTAAAATATTTCATCAAGCAATGAACAATTGAAGACTAGGGCTCTTGAAGAATTCCTCTTAATATGCTTGTTTTTCCCTTTATGAATTGGAAAAATGGGAAAAGGTTCTAGATCAATAAGAAACATTTTTAGAAGCTCCTTTAAATCATGTTGGCCTCTCTTAACAATTTCTCCTTCAGCTGGGATTCCAAATAATGAGCTACTCACAGCCTTGGATACCTAAATAGTTTTTACTCTCACTATTGTGAAGTTGATGTGGAAATTCCTTACAAATTCCTTAATTATATCCCTTTCATACCCCTTATATTTGAGAATAATGTCCAACCATCCTGCTTGTTGTAACCGTCTCCTTGTTTCATTATCTAAAATTTCCTCTTTTGGTTCAGCCATCTTCTTGTAACCCATTTTTTTCAAAGTGAGAATTTGAGAAATTCAAGAACAATCTTCAGTTAGGAGAAAATGTAGAAAAATGATATTGTAGAAATGACAACAATCTTTTTCTCTTTTCTTAATGAATTTGAAATAGCTCATAGTTGTTTCTCGACATGAAATGTCATTTACTTGCCATTATATCCAATTTAAACTAGAGTACATTTTGCACTCCGAAAATTTCTCATCAACCAAAATTGTTTTAAAACTTTTTGATGAAAGGTGGCAACCAATCTTATCGTACAATTAAATTTTTTCTTTAACATCACTTCACAATCATTACTTCAAAACTGAGCAAGTAATGTCACCTCATTTTTAAACTGCTTAATAAATTACGCTCAACATTTAACATGATGATATGACTTTTATAACAACTTTATGACACATAATTTAATGCATTTACACTTTGAAAAAAAAATACATCATATAAACACTTACCTCTCATATGAAATCACATCAATGTTGACAAATGGTATATGTGATGGAAGAGCATTCCAAAATAATCTTTGCACTTTTCAAAGATGATCAAAATTCATTAAATGCATTTAATCACTAGATTATAAAGTGCATTTAATCATAGTTAGTAAATGTAATGTTTTCTGCTCATATCTAGCATGTTGGGCTCAACCCTTGTGGGAACCCACTTTCCTTTGCATGCTATTATGTCTAACCATGAAAATATGCAATATTAACCAAACCTATATATGCACAGTAAACAAACAAGTTAGAAAAAATAATGAAGCTAAGAGTTTCAATAATGCATTAATTCTTCTTTCTTCTCCTGAATGTCATGGATTGCATCAACTATCAACTAATTATTAATAACTTATGACAATTGTCAGTTTTCCTCTTTAAGATCTTCTTTAACTACCAAAAACAACTAATTGGGAGTAATCAAGAGCTATCAAGAGTTGAATTAACTTGAACTAAACCAAGGTTATATCAAAGAATTGATTTCCAATTCAATCATGAGTTATCAGTATCTTTCTGGTTCTATGAGGAGCCATTAGAATCTATCCAAATCTGTACCTACAAGAGACAAGAAGGTTAGAATAAAAATTTTTTAATCATTTTTTGGAAGGTAAACTGCCATTTCTGGTTTTCAATTTACCTTCTTTATTCATGGCAACTGAATAATATTAAGGACAAGATACTTCTCTTAAAGAAGAGAAATATTCCTTGGTAAAATATTCTCTCCTTGATTGAAGTTCAGTTGTAAATTCTTCTTTTGATGATGGTTTATGATAAATCCTAAGCCTATGTCCATTTACTAGTATTTTCCTCCTTTCTCCATCAATAGGTACTAACTAAACAAATTCATTATCAAAAACTTCCTTAATCTCATATGGTTCAAGCCACCTAGTATATAATTTCCCTTTGAATTCTTGAAACTGTGAATCAAACAATAATGTCCAATATCCTACATTAAATTATTTACTATGAATATTCTTGTCATGCCATTGTTTCCTTTGATTTTGAATGATCTTTATTTGATGTAAGGCTTCCATCCTCATTTCATATAACTTATTCAATGGCAATACTACTTTTTTGTGCTTCAGTCAAATCTATACCCACTTTTAAAGTTGTTCTAAGTTTCTCAAGTTCAAATTCTATAGGAAGAATAGGTGTCTTCCCATAAACTAATTCATATGGAGAAAATAATATGGTTGTTTTCCATGTGTTGTATGCCCAAACAACTTCTATCAATCTATCACACCAATCATTCTTTCAAGATGAAACTATTTTTGTGAGTATATTCTCCAGTTCTCTATTAGCCACATCTACCTGCCCATTTGCTTGAGGATGGTATGGTGATGACTTTATATGTTGAACTTGATATCTTTGAAGAAATGCCTCAAGAATTAAAGACATAAATTATGGCCCTTGATTTGATACAAGTTTTCTATGTGCTCCACACCTCTGTAAGATGTTTTTGTATAAGAAATATACAACTCTTTCTTCTTTAGCAATTGGTAACACTTTGACCTCCACCCATTTAGTAACATAATTAGTACATACAAGGATGGAATGATTTCCTTTTGACAGTGGCTCTATGGGATCAACAAAATCAATTCCCTACTTCTCAAATGGTTCCATGGAAACTTGTGTTTAAAGTGGATTTTTGTTGAACATGTAGGTTTTCCCATTATTTGGCATTGATCACAATGTTTTATGTAGTGAGTTGCATCCCTAGTCATTGTTGTCCAAAAATAGCCTGCTCCCAGAATCTTATGTATTATTTTCATTGTGGAATAATGTCTTGCACCTAGATCATCATGGCATGCCTTCAAGATATCATAACCATCTATTTCATGTACACATCTTCTCATGACATGATCTGGACACATCTTAAACCACAAACCATTAATCCATTCAAAATTGGAACTTTATCTAACTAATCTCTTTTGTTGCTTGGATGAAAAATAAGGACATTTCCCAGTTACTAAATAATTAGCAATATCAGCAAACTGGAGTGATTGAAATGATATAGAAAATAGGTTTTCATCAGGAATGCATCCTCAACTGGTTCATTATTATCTTGTAAAACTATCATAGACAAATAGTCAGCCACAACATTATCTTTGCATGGTTTATCAACAATTTTTATATAAAATTCTTGTCATAATAATAACCATCGAATGAAATGCCCTCCCACCATAGCTTTATTCATTAGGTATCGAATAGCTGCATTTTTTGTATGTAAAAAAGTCTTATAACGAGTAATATAATGTCTAAATTTGTTAATAGAATACACAACTGCTAAAAATTCTTTTTTAGTAGTGGTGTAATTTTGTTCAGTTGGCTTAAGATTTTTACTTATATAATAACTGGCATGCATCAATCCTAATTCATTCTTTTGTCCAAGAACTGCTCTGATTGCAAAATTAGATGCATCTCCATTTATGTGAAAAGGTTCACCCCAAAATGGTCTAGCTATAATAGGTGTGGTTGTTAAGGGATGTTTAATATCCTCAAAGGGCTATTGACACATTGCAGTCCAAAGAAATTTTGAATCTTTCTTTAATAAATTAAACATAGGACCTGCACTTTTACTAAACCCTTTTATAAATCTTCTATAATAACCAGCATGTCCTAAGAAACTTCTCACTTCAGTTTGGCTTTGAGGCACTAGTATCTTCAAAATAATCTCAATTTTCTTAGGGTCTACCTTGATTCCTTCTTTTGATAGATGATTTCCTAACACAATTCCTTCATCCATCATTAATAGATTTTTCTCAGTGTTCAATGATAACCTATCGTCTTTTCATCTATTCAAAACTTAATTCATATTATTCAAAAATTCTTCATAAGTTTTACCATGAACTATAAAATCATTCATGTATGCCTCCACACATGTTGAATTTTCAAAAATAGCAAGAACAACACATTGGAAGGTAGCTGGTGCATTACATAGTCTAAAAGGAAAGACTCTATAAGTAAAGGTGCCCCATGGGAAAGTAAACATGGTCTTATCTTGATCTTCCAAAGCCACCTAAATTTGGTTGTATCCACTAAAACCATCAAGAGAAGAAAAGTAACTACTACTTGATAAGTTATCCAATACTTGGTCAACGAAAGGTAGTGGAAAATAATCTCTTTTAGTAGCTTTGTTTAATTCTCTATAATCCATACATACTCCCCATTTACCATTTTTCTTAGGCACTATGACTAATGGAGAAACCCATTGACTATCTGAAATAGGATAGATGAATCCTACCTGAAACATTTTTTCTATATTTCTAACTTCACAATATCTCTTAATGCAGGGTTAATCCTTCTCTAAGCTTGTCTTACAGGTTTAACATCTTCAATGTAAATTTGATGTGTATAGATATCAAGATGAATCCCTCTCATGTCCTTATAATCCCAAGCAAATGCTTTAGTATTATTTTCTAAAATTTCTTTTAGATCATCTTCTTGTTTAGTTGATAAGGAAGCATTAATGAGTAAGGGCTTATCTATTTGTACTAAGATTTTCTTAGGATTTTTTTGAAGAGTGGAGGGTTCTCCAATCAAAGTATTTAAAGGACAAGGATGTGGAAAAAATTGATGGAGTAATTGGGTATTATCCAAATCAGAATTCATGATACTAGTTAAAGGACAATGATCCTAATCATCAATAATGTCATGAACTTCAAGGTTTCCTTCTTCCTCATACATACATTCTTGATACTATTCTACATTCTCTATCAATGTTACCATAGAAATTTCTTTAACCTCATCATCTTCCAAATTAAAGTCATCAGTATAGCTATGTTTTTTAGATGATAAAGATGGTTTTTCTAGTGGGTAAAGGGATAGCTCCTTCTATCTAATTCCATTAGAAATGGCCATGCTTCCATACCTACAATCAATAAGGGCAGTGGATGTTTCCAACCAAGGTCTTCCCAAAATGATTGGATAGCATGTCTTTCTTTGTTTACTTTTCAAGACAAGGAAATCAATAGGATATGTCCATGTGTCAATAGTAACAATGACGTCTTCAAGAATCCCTTCTGGTTTTGCAATTGATTGATCTGCTAACTATAAGACTGTGGTTATTGGTTGAACACTTGTAATTCCAAAATTTTTAAGTGTTTCATTTGTGATAACATTAATAGCAGCCCCTAAATCAATAAGAACATTTGAAATTTCAATTCCTCTAATGTTAATGGTAATCACTGGACTTCATGGGTCACCATACTTCTGAGGGATCAACTTTCCTTACAAATCATTAGATAGTTTCCCTCCAATTTTAATTGTGGAAGGTAACTTCTTTTTCCTTCCAGGTGTTTTAACACATAAAAACTTAATGATGCAATTCTAGAGGAAGAAACAAACACACTTGAATACAATTTTCACAATTAAGGATTCAATCCCTCTAATTCTTAAAGTTTCACTAGGAATCATCATAAGACAATGAATCAACATGGTATAATATTGAATATCCACCTTCTCAAATTTAAATATGGCCTTAACCTGTCCTTTTCATCATTAACAACCTTAACTTAATCAAACAAACACTTACAAGGACTTCCCCTTCAATGAATTCACCATTCCTTCAAATTCACAAAAAATCTCCACCAAACAATGACCTATACAAGAACAATAATTTGAGCTTCCATCACTAATTACCCAAGCAATATTTCTCCAAGTTCATCATACACCTTATAAACATCAACACTGACAAACAAGGTTTTTTTAAAGACTACCCATTCCATGAATTCATCATTTGTTCATTAATTGTATTGATTTCCTAGCAACACTCATAACACCTACTATCAGAGATAATTTCATTCATAAACCCCAAGTCAAGACTATGATTATCCCTTTGGATACCTTATAATTTTTTTAAAAACATATCACAAGATCAACATAAGTTACTTTGTGAAATGATGCTCAAAACTATTCTAATAGCGGACCAATTAGGCCTATTAGGCTTACTCCAAACAGGGTTTATTGGATTCACTATCTCTAGGCATGTATTCTCCTAACCAATGCTTCAAATATCTTGTTTTGGACCTATACAAGCTTATTACACCTTTAAAGGTTATTTTCCTCAATTATTTTTGCAAACCCTAGGTGGTGAATTCTTATAATTCTATTTTTTAGTAGACAATGTACAAAATTACAGTCAAAAACTCCATTATTCAGCACCTTACACTTATCCCTTTAGCCCAAAACCTTTGGAACATAAAAGTAGATGTAGTATGGAATTTATTTACCAAAAATCAAGAGGTTTCACTGTGTATGATGAAAGAACCACAATTTTCTAATTCTTTGTTTACCCTAATCAGGGTTTTAACAGTTTTATGAAAAAAATAATTATCTCACTCAAAATTCCACCAAATTGCATGAAACAAGAACCAAATGGAAGGTGATTGGATAATTTATCACTTAAAACCATTCAAGCATGCATATATGTTTGTACAAATCTATACAAGGGTCTAAAACAAAGAAATTATGTAGAAACTGCATAAAAATAAAGATCTTTTGTATTCAATCTTCAAATCTCAATCACCCACGAGTTCAAAATGGTTAAAAAATACTTTTTATAGGAATTACAACATGACTCTTCAGTTCTAACTACCTTGGAATTACCTACAGGACAAATGAATTTTTACCTTCCTTGTTTACACCCTTTTTTTTGTAATTTTACAATATTGTGACAACTCTTACATTTTTTAAATTTGACACAAAACTTTGATTATTTAACACTCCTAAGGACCCTAACACATTAAAAATGATCAATATAACCTTAATATAATGTTAAAATACCAAAATTAGATCATCCTTCAAAAATTTCATCATAGAAGCATGAGGTTGTCCTAGTGCTCCTGCACCATACTCCCGACCAAATAAAATTTTAAGTTCTCTTGAATTTGATGTTGTCAACAAACTGCATCCTTGATATGCTCTACCACTGACTCACCTTAAAACTAATCTAAATCACCTTCATTTTCACCTTAGGCTTAGATTTTTCCATGCAAATTAGCTTCCTATCTTTCTCAACAACTGAAATCAAACTCTTCACCTCTTGATGCATCTCAATGTCTTGTTTCTCCCTCTGCCATTTGAATTTCAAATTATTTCCTGTCCACAATATTAGCACAAAAAAGAAATCATACATTAATTCTAACAAAACACCCCCATCATTCTTCAATTCTTTGTAAATCTCCATAAGTAGTTCATCCTTGATCACTTCTTCATCTATCCTTGTCACCAAATTGAAGTCTTCTTTCTCAAAAAACGGATCCTTTATCTCTGTTACACCATCTTCTTGCTTGGGAATGGCTGCAACACATTTTTCCTCATCAATGAATCCTTCTTTAGCATCTTAAAAATCTTCTCAATCTTCTTTTTTCCTTTTGCTGCTAACTTTTATTGCATTCTTCTTTTCTTAGAAATCTTCTCTATGGGCCACGTAGCTCTCTTTTTCACTTTCAAATTCCAACTTGTTGCTTGCTTAATCATCTGCTCCAATTTCATCATAGATTCCTGGAACTCCTTTTGGAACTCCACCTCTCTTCTTCTTAGGTCTTGCTTCAGTGCCTCTATCTCTTTATCAAAATCCTCTTGTCTCTTTCACCTCTTCCTTTCTTCCTCTGCCTGCAAATTCCTTCTCAATACTTCCATCTTCACAAGCAAGTCTCTCCTTTCTTCAACTTATCTAAACTTTATCTACCTTCTCTCAACAACAACAAGGTTATTTTATCAACCTGCATAGAACCACAATACACAAACCCAAAAACTATGAATTCAACAACCTAGACCTTTTCTCAGCTCTGATACCACTTTGATGCAATGCTAGAAGAAGAAACAATCACACTTGAATACAATTTTCACAATTAGGGATTCAATCACTCTAATTCTTCAAGTTTCACTAGGAATCATCATAAGACAATAACTCAACATGGTACAATATTGAATCTCCACCTTCTTAGATTTAAAAATGGCCTTAGCCTATTTTTTCATCATTAACAATCTTAACTTAATCAAACAAACACTTACAAGGACTTCCCATTCAATGAGTTCATCATTCCTTCAAATTCACAAGAAATCTTCACCAAACAATGACCTATACATGAACATTAATTTGAGCTACCATCACTAATGACCCAAGGAACATTTCCCCAAGTTCTTCATACTCCTTAGAAACTTCAACATTGACAAACAAGCTTTTGCAAAGATTGCCCATTCCATGAATTCATCTTTTGTTCATTAACTATACTAATTTCCTAGTAGCACTCATAACACCTACCGTCAGAGATAACTTCATTCATAAACCCCATGTCAATACTATGATTATCCCTTTGTATACCTTATAATAGGTTTAAAAACATATCACAAGATCAACATAAGTTACTTTTTGAAATGATGCTCAAAACTATTCTGATAGCGTACCAATTAAGCCTATTAGGCTTACTCCAAACAGGGTTTATTGGATTCACTATATCCAAGCATATATTCTCCTAACTAGTGCTTCAAATATATTGTTTTGGACCTATACAATATTATTACACCTTTAAAGGTTCTTTTCCTCAATTATTTTTGCAAACCCTAGGTGGTGAATTCTTATAAAAAAAATTTATAGTAGACGGTGTACAAAATTACCGTCAAAACTCCACTATTCCACACCTTAAACTTATCCCTTTATCCTGAAACATTTGCAATATAAAATTAGATGTAGTATGGAATAAATTTACAAAAAATAAAGAGGTTTCACTATGTATGATGAAAGAACCATAATTTTCTAATTCTTTGTTTACCCTAATCAGGGTTTTAACAGTTTTATGAAAAAATTAATTATCTCACTCAAAATTCCACCAAATTGCATGAAACAAGAACCAAATGGAAGGTGATTGGCTAATTTATCACTTAAAACCATTCAAATATGCATATCTTTCCATACATATCCATATAAGGGTTTGAAACAAATAAATTCTGTAGAAACTGCATAAAAACATAGATCTTTATTAAATCTTCAAATCTCAAGCACCCACGAGTTCAAAATGGTTAAAAACTCCTTGTTATAGGCATTACAACATGACTCTTTAGTTATAACTACCTTGGAATGACCTACAAGACAAATGACTTTTCACCTTCCTTGTTTACATTTTTTTTTGCAATTTTACAATATTCTGACAACTCTTACATTTTTTAAATTTGACACAAAACTTTGATTATTTAACACTCCTAAGGACCCTAACACATGAAAAATGATCAATATGACCTTGATACAATGTTAAAACACAAAAATTGGATCATCCTTCAAAAATTTCATCATAGAAGCATGAGGTTGTCTTTGTGCTCCTTTACCACTTATCCACCTGATTAATCTCTAGAATATCATGGATAGCTCTTAGAAGTGGAATCTCAATGTTAATCTTTTCAAGTTCTCTAATAATTTGAGAATCTACTAAATCATCCTGTTTCTCCTTGGCTTGTTTTCCAATTGCCGATTCTTGTTGAAATCGTGCAGGAAATGGTGCTTGTTTATCAAAAGAAATATCTTCATTCTTTTGCAATGTATCCTTGATCAAACCTTGTTGTTGTTCATCCTTACTCAAATCAGGTTTTTATGGTACTAATTGACTCCTCAATTGAATATATTTTAAATCAATGTTGTTTGAACCAACAATATTAAAATTAGTATTGTAAGTTTGTTGTTGAGGTTTAACATTTTTTAAGATTGGGAACTGGCTGAGCTAGAATTCGAGGTTGGTTTACTGCTTTAGAATTTGAAGGTTGAGTGGAACTAGGAAAAAGTGATTGATTTTGATTCCAAGGTATTCTCGGTCCTTGATTTTTCCATTGAGTATTATTACCTTGGTTAGGCTGCCATTGAGGTTGATTAGGCTGCCATTGATATTGATTAGGTTTCCATTGAGGTTGGTTCCATTGAGGATTAGTCCATTCAAGTTGTCCCCAAAGTGGTCCCCAAGATGTTTGCATAGAAGAAGGTGGAATTGGAATCTGTTGGGTGTTCCACTAAGACTATGGATTCCATTGACCAGGAGAATTCCATTGATTATTCCATTGATTCGAACCCCAATTGGCATTATTTTTGAGATTGTACTATCCTCCAAAAGTAGGATTAAACTATCTCTATCCTATATATAGTTGAGTTCTTCTTCCACAGGTAAGGGTTGAGAAGGTTTCTTCAAATTATTTTTAATCTCTAGAAGGAGATTACATTTAATAGTAGAATGCCTCTTCTCATAAATATCAAACAAATCTACCTAATTAAGAGGACATTCCCTTAATGGATGTTTGTCTCTACACTTAGGATAATATATAGCCAATGGTTCTACTATTCTTTTGTCAGGATGAGAACTAAGATGAAGTAGGATATCAGTTTTAAATTTGGTATTTCTTCCATGACCTTAGAAACATCAGTTGACAAATCCCTATTCTTCTTCCTAGAGCTTGGTCTTGTCCTTGAATAGTTCCTACAAATCTCAACTATGTCTCAAAAAGTGAGTTTTTTGATGTATCATTTTCCTATTAATTTCAAGGAATCTCTTGAATCATCATTAATTCCTTTTAGGAAAATGGACTTACTAATCTCTTCATCTAACCCATTTCCACATCTTTTCAAAAAAAATTGGTATCTATCCATGTAATTTTCTAAACTTTCCTCTTCTAACTGTTTCATTTTAAACTGTTCCTCTTTCTTGTCCCTAACTCGATAGTAATCCTAGTATTTTTCTAAAAAGACCATTTCCATTTCTTCCCAAGAGTTAATAGAATTGAAATTCAATCACATGAACCAACGCAAGGCTGATTCCTTTAGAGTGGATGGAAATAGCTTTAACTTCTAACTATATGATGTGTAATCATAAGTTTGACATAATACTTTAAATTCAAAAAAGAATTCATCAAGGTCCTCCAAAGTTTTCCCATGAAATGTAGGTAAAAAAGAGGGTGAAATATTTTTCATGAGTGGTTCATTAGCCTCCCTGTTAAGAGAAATGGAGAAAGAGAATGTTATGTTAGGAACCTCTTCTTCTCTATCTCCTCCTTGGTCTACCATATTTTATAAGTGGATGGAGACTGTTCGAGTTGAAGATGATGAACTCGAAGAGTGTGATGGAGACCCTTCTAGAGAAGGTATTAGATCTCTTCTTATAAATCTTCCAAAATGGTCGCTTTTTTGGTTCATCAACTAACAAAGAGATTCTTATCAACACTTAAGGCTTAAATTTTCTTTTAAATTCCAAATCATTCCCTAGAAATGACACCAAAAATGATGGATAGGGGTCATTGTCATAATTCCTCAATCATTTAATATTTATTTGTTAACCCAGGGGTGTCTAAAGTTATCCGCGACAAGAGTTGGATAGGTTTTGGGGGGTTTTTTGTGGGTCCACCTTGTCAAGAGTGGTTCGCAGTTGTTTCTTCCTTATTGGAAGTGGCTCTATGCTATTGTATGCTATTCTTCTAACCCATTTCTTACTTAACTTATTCTAAAGCTTTAAACCAAAATGACTTCAAACTAGAAAATGTGCAGAGATAGTTCATATTCCAAGCTAAATCAAATCGTGAGAATGGAAGATTACATTAATCTAATTTATAGGAAAATAAGAATCTAACATTTATTCAAATTCAAGATCTAACTATTTGAAAGAATTTAAATCTAATTTTAAAAAAAAACTACTCCAATCCTCATTCATCTAATTTAACAAGTAATAATTCCTACTTTGCTCATATTCCATTAAAAACATAATCATTTATCAATGTTGAACTAACTATTTTTATCTGCAATCTAATTAACTAGAAAGTAAATTGAAAGGACTCTATCTAAAACACAGTAATAGAAATAAGATTTCCATGATAGATTTGAGATTTATTCTAACATTAAACTGATGAAATGATTTCAATTTAAAGCAAGAATGAAGATGAGATATTTAATTAACAAGATCACCTTTCTTCAAAAGAGTCGACCTTGTTGTACCTCTAGAGGGATCTTAACACAAATCTGATCAACTTCTTTTATTCCATCAAATTTTCCCAAATAGGGACGAAATTACAAGGTTTCGGTGAAGAATTGAGAAATGAAAAATAGAAACTAATACAATCTACTACCGAACTAACTTGAGACTAGATATAAATTGTGTCGCCAAAAAATATATAGTTGATATTTTTATGCTCACTTGAGCCTTTCTAGTGGACTTGGGCTTGATTTTTCCTAGGCTTAATGTTGTAATGTGGCCAACACATTCACATTAGGTCTTGGAACCTTGTGAATCATTAAGACTTCTAGGTGGTCTTGTAAAGGTGTTGTGAAGTGTTGTAACCCACTTTCACACTTTTCTAGGACCCTTTTATTACAATTCACTTGAATAACCTCTTTTTATTACTTACCAAGTCTTATTTTAAAGTGTTGTGAAGTTTTGTAACCCACTTTCACACTTTTCTAGACTTGTCTTCACTAATTCAACCCTTTCTCATGTTTAAATGACCCTTTAATGCACTTTATGGTTGTTTTTAAGTGTTTTTTTGTGGATATTCCCATTGGACAACATTTAATGCCCCGTAATTCTTGACACCTACTTAATTTTCTTAAGTGAGACTAAGTCACCAATACGGGTGACTTAGTCCTTTCTGGCACAAAACTCAAAATAATTTTAAATTTCTAGTGGGATTTTGTCCTCTAACCCTTGAGGTCGGCCTATGATGTGTTATTTTTAGGAAATTTAGTAAGAACAAGCATAAGCAATGGATTTTCTCCTCATTTTACACCCCCTACAATCACCTATTTCATTCAAGCATTCACTCATCCAATCCTTCAAGCAATTCTCAAGCATTCAAGCAATCAAGCATTATCAAGTCAATCCATTGGAGCACTACATTCCATATCTTCATATTTTCAACATCAAGGGTATGGAAATTTTATTACATTTGAATTTTATCTATTTTTCATTCCCTTTCCATTTCATTTCATTGTTTAGGGTTTGATTACCAAAGTGGGGTTTGACCAAGGAAAACCCCTATTCTCTAACCCTCAACCACTTTTCCCATTTTACATGTGTGTTTTGCAAACTTTTGTAGGTAGATTTGTCAAGAAATAGGTGTTGAAAAGTGATCAAGAAGTCTTCAAATTCAATCAAGTCAACACAACCCTAATTCAAGCTTTGAGATACTTTTTACCCTATTTTCTATAGAATCAAGTGCGGACACCTGTCAGGAAAGCAAGTACAGACCTAAGGCTACAATATTTTGTCCTAAATTTCTTGAGATTTACAGAAGGAATAAGTTGCCACTACTGGTGGATTAGTCTTGCTTTCGGTTCTAAAAAGTGATTTTGATATTTATGGAAACCCATTTGGCAGATTCCTATTCTGGCAAAGTTTCCCGAAACTAGGACTAAGTCACCCAACCTGGCATAAGTGTCCTAGTTAGCATTTTCAGCCAAATTTTTAAGATTCTAGAATCTCACAACATCATATTCCATATTCTAGGTGCACCTCTTTCATTCTGTTCTATTATTTCATCATTTAGTTGTATTTTTAGGCATTTCTACATATCACACTGTGTTTTCCAACACTTTGCATTTTCTAAGTTTTGCATCATTAGATCACTTCATTTTTAGATCAAAGCATAACATTATAATTAGGAAAAATACATCTCATTTCTATTAACTTTGAGTATAAACCCTTGAATTTTGAACCCCATTGAATCCCCTTTCTTCTTTTTAGGTGAAAACCCCTAGGAGGAGTAAAGCATTGTGTGGACAACCCAAAATCATCATTTACATAAATATCCTTCTCTTATTTGAAAATATGGGAAAGTGGGAAATTAAACTAACTCCAATCTATTAAAGATATTTTGGAGCATAGGGAAAACAATCATGGAGATCTCATGATCATCTTTAGTTGATGTCGAATAGAACTTCAGAGCTAGAAAATGTGCTTAGATAGAACTATTGGTTGGTTGATAGGTAACTTGGTCAAAGATGCTGAGTTGTAAAAGGTTAGCTGCCAATCTCATTTGAATGGGAAATGGTTAGCACTTCATCTTTTATATAAATACTCTTCCAGTTATGTGTTAAATACACACAATCATGAAACAATCACACATTAAATACCATTAAATTATGCATTCCTAGAAGATAAGAATTTATATAAAAGTATTTATATTCTGAGTCTTCATACATAATTAAGCCCATAAATAAAGCATATAAAAGGTAATATCATCAGTTTTTAAACCAAACATAAAGTATCAAGTGTTAAATTTAGAAAATATATGAGGTCCTTGCAAGGCCTCATCACATCAAAGCCTTAACCTTTGGGTTCACTGGCCTTTGCTTCTATTAGACTGGCTTTGATCCTTTGGCTAAGTCAATAGTATGTTGAATGATGCTTGAATCGTACCATTTAAGATCATTGTAAGTATAGGTTACAACCCCATCATATTTATTACATAGGCCTTTCAATATTTCCTTATCCACCTATGGGACATATCTTCCGACCTTCAGCTTTCTACCTTTCCCGACGTTGAGGCCTTCATAGTCTCTTGCATTGGTAGTGAATCTTTTTTTGCTATTTCTCACACCCTCCCATTCAAAGATATTTTTGAGAGAAATCAAGCCTCGTGGGAGCTTATTGCTTTTAAATTGAATTACTTGTCCTTCAACAGTCCCTCTAGGTTCAAACTATGAATGATCAAAAGATGTCCCTAACTTTTGTAGAAAAGTGACAATTTGAACATCATCCTCAAAACCTTGGTAGTTATGATCATTGTCAGGAATTGATGGTTAGACGATGGTTTGTACTGAATTTTGGTTTTTTGTTGATCTGGGGGTTGGCTCAAACTGTGAGCCAATCAAAGCCATCATATCTGTGATGACATTCTAGGACCATGGGATAACCTATATGTTAAAAGCTTCAAAGCCCTCGATTAGATTCCATATTGTGTGTCTAAAAGACATCATTGTTACATTTTTTACAACTACCTATCTGTAGACCTGGTTTATGAGTAACTTTGAATCTTTGAATGTTTATATTCTCTTTATGCCCATCTTCTATGTGAGAATCAAACCATGGACCAAAGCCTCATACTCTACATTGTTATTCAAGCACAAGAACTAGAAGCAGAAGGTTGTGAGGGTCTCTAATTTGATTGAAGATACCAGTCAGATGCCCACTCTATAACTAATTGTGTATTTGGCACCATCAAAATATAATGTCCATAGGTCATCGTCACCTGGTCTATCAGGTTCTTCTTGCTCCTTTACCAATTTTGGGAAGACTTGGTCATCATTAAAGATCACATAGGTGCCTAACCCGATAGCATGGAAGTTCCTAGATGGTTCAGAATCAATAAACTAATTAAGTAGTATGTCCTCTTCAAGGGTCTGATCACTTGTTTCCTCCTCATCTTCTAACATTTCTACACAATATATCTCATGTTTTGAGGAGGTATGCATTTCTTCAAAGCATAGAACCACATTATCTGCAATATGTTTATAGTGTAAGGATTTAGACATGATCTTCATCCTTTCCCCATGCTTTGTCTGTAGTATCAAATGAGACCAATCGAGTGCTAGATATCCACCAAGCTTTGTCATGATGTCCCTTGAAAGACACATCCCAAAAACAAGGGGAATGTCTATTACGACTACTCCTTGTGTGACGGTTTGGCTCGAACATGAGAAAAGGATCAAAGATAGATCCTTGATGCGACTAAAAGCTAGGACTTTCTTCTCATCTAAATGCATGATCCCTTTCTCAAGAGGCTTATACTTAAGTTTAAGGGCATTGACCACTTGCTTAGACATGATTGTGGTACTAGCTCCCGAATCAATCATGTTGTTGTGTAAAATCTTATACCCCACAATAAGTTTTAAAAAGAAAGGGGTAGCCTTTGGTTTTCTTACCTCTTTCACATCCATATTTTCTATGAAATTTATGTATTCCATGGCTCTTGAAGGTCTTGGGTCTGATGTAGGCCCTTTTCCCTTATCTTGATTGCGTGGTGGCATTGTATCCGTCTGCAAAATTTGTTCCTCCAGGTTCTTTAATGCCTCCTAGAGAAATTTCTTCTATTTCAAAATTGATATAACATCCCACAAAGATACATTAGTGAGTGCCTTCTTTAGTTTCTCTACCCTGTTAAGCATTTCGACTGGCAGGACCTTAGGTTTGAATAGTGGTATTTATTTTTTCCTTAGAATAGGTCAATCCAATATCAAAAGGCTCATTGCTTTGTCCACCTCTTTCTCTAGAAATGGTGGAGCTTTCAACTACCATGTGGGTCAGATCTGTGAGGCTTGCTCCACTTATGGTTGTGATTGTTGTGGAGCTCATTGTACATATTCTCTAGTGAGCCTTCTATTGGACCTTGTGTTGTAGTCTAAATGTACTTATGATGCACTAGTCATCAGAACATCATTTATAAATATTGCATCTTCTTCTTCCATCCAAGGAAAAAGTGCTTGGTCTAGTGATATATCCAGCTCTTGCTCTAAGGACATCCCTTTTATTTGTACTATGAAGCAGGAATTTTCCATTATGAGATACTGATATTCTTCCATATTTGAAAATATTCCTTGGCTTCTTTGCTCCATTATCTTTTGTTGAAGATTTCCCCTTGGAAAATTATGGGTCATATGCCTATCATTACAAGGGAAGCACCATGTGTTCTCATCTTCCGCCAAGTTATTCTGGCTTGGGACCAAATCCTTGCTTAGACTATTCTTGATAGTTTGAAGCAGCATAGTGATAGCGACTATCTGATTTGTAGGTGTTGGTTATTGATTTCCTAATTTCAGAGCTCCTTGATATGCATTATGTTGATAAGATGGCCTTCCTCCTTGATATGTATATGTGGGAGGTTTCAGAGGTGTTTCTTGTTACCATCAAATGAGGATTAGCTCATTCATAAAGGTTTGTATAAGGTTCTTCATATCATTGACATCTACTACTAATGAAGAAGAGCCCAACGTGTTGGGTTGTCCTCCTAGGTATACATACATGGATAATGGTGGAGTTGACATGCTTGTTTGTGGAGCAGAAGTGCTAGGAATCATTTCCTCCTGGGAGCCACTAGAGATTTCAGTAAACATGGGCATTAGTGGTTGTGGTGGAAGATTCCTGACATCAATCATACTATTCTCTACGCATAAAACCAGATCGTATTCATCAAGAAAGGTATCTCTTCCCATAGATTTGATCATGACTGTGATGTTTGAATTGAAAGCCTTTAGATAGAACATGAATGCCATATCTTCCAGAGGCCTAGCTTTCATAGGAATCCTTTTCTAGGTTTTGTGGAACCTAGTATTGAAGTTGCTCATGACCTCTTATGGGGACCTCTTGATAGTTATTAATTGCTGCAACAAAGAGCAGCAATCTCCTTTCTCTAAGAAGTGCTCAAACAACTTCTCCCCAAGTTGATCCTAAGAGCAGATGGCACGAGAAGCCAAAGACATATACTAGTCCAAAGCCTTTCCTTTCAAAGATGTAGCTAGTAACCTAAGGGCTACATTCTCTCCCACGATGTTATGTACTCTGCATACGTCCACTATATCTTGGAGGTGCTTGGAAGGGGTCTTAAAATCCTCCCCAAAAAACTTTGAAATTTCCTTGAGAGCATTAGCGGGTATGGTGGAAAATACATATAAGGGCATAGGTGGTTATAGAGGGCTATTGCTATCCCAGGTTACAAAATTTCTAGGATGGGAGCACCTAAGTAATCAATTGTAAACAAATTCATGTGGATAGGGTAGACAAGTATTTTGATTTGAAAGGTTTGGCCTCTTGGTGGAGTAGATAAACCTTTGGATTGGGGGCTAACACTTCTTACCCTTGTGCTCCTTATAGGTGATAAGGAACCTATAAGTCTTCTCCTCCTAGGTTTCGAAGTAGGTAACTAGGAGTACTAGAAATGGCCTTTAGAAGATTCTCTTGTTTGAACTCTAGGAATGAATTTTCCAACCTCTCCCCTTGGTCTAATTTATGGAATATTTTTGACTTCCAATCAAAAGTTTGAAAAACTTCAAGTCCCACTAGGCATGCCAAAAAAAGAACTATTGATCATAAAATATTGTGCCTCCCCGAACAACCTTATCGGAAATTCAGCGAGTGGGGGACCAATTTAACTTCCAATCGAATGATCTATATATTTTTAAAGAAAGTCAACTCTTCTCTGTGTGTGGGAAAGGGTAAAGAGAAATACAAGGAAAAAATAAAAAATGGCAATGTGCCAGAGCTTTTATGACATTTCAAACTTTTAACTATCTCTTATAACTAATGAGATGGACACAAAATGCCACATACCCTTCATTGTTGTGAAGAGAATGAGTAGCAAAGGCTAGAAAAAGCATAAAGAAGTCTTTCAAATCTCCCTGTGGGAAGCATCCATTAAGGTCCAACATAAATAAGAAACCCCAAAGACCAACAGGAATATTTGGATCTTTACATAACCCCCCCTCTCTTACATCATAGTATGAACAATATCATATCTTTTACAGAAAATAAAAGAGTATATTGAACATGATTCAATTTTTGAAAGATAGAATCAAACATAAAAGCTAATAAAATGTGAAATAATCATTCAAACTACCTACATAAGGCTTTTAACATAGTTCTCTTAGCATAAATGATAAGCAAAAAATAAATTCATGATAAAGGCCATAAAATGCACAATTCCAAAGATTTCTTCGTAATAGATCTAATTCTTGCAATAAATTAACTAAAACCAAAGGTCAACTGCCAATCCAATTAATAGTATCAACAAATATAACATGCCAAAGAGCATGAATAGTGCTCTATAAAATCCTCCTATCCCTAAGAAATTAAAACTCCAAAATTATCCTCTTTCGAAAGATTCAAAATATGGTTCTTTTCGAAGATTATCCAAGATATTTTTAATTCTCTGCTATGAACCCCTTTAAATAGATAGGAGGGAGAGCAGCCACCACAATCAGTAGAGATGAACCAATGTCAGGTTTCTACGCCTAGTTGACTACAATCTGATTTAGATCCTTATTAGATCACATCGATCTTTGCTCATAAAGTCCTGGGCTACCTCATTAATGGCTCCAAATTCTATAGAAGTTCCACGAAGATATACTTCCAAAAGGAAATTTTATACTAGCATAGCCTATCTAAAACATGATCAAATCAACCACAAGGAATGATGACACCAACTCAAAGGTTCCACCCTAAAAGTAAGATCTATGTCATGTCCTCTGAAAAGCTCCACCCAAAAATTATCCCTTTGTGAAAGATATAGATTTTCTGATGAAATTTATGGTGTGGCAAGTGGGCGAGCAATTTTATATTTTATGAGAACATATTTGAAGAAAATCCCTGCCAAGAAAACACATGTCCTAGTTTGGGCCTAAAAGGAAAATGATTTATATAAATCCATGAAACCACCATGTGGTGCATTACACACCTTTATGCGAGGGTAGCCTTTGTCCTTTGGGCACGGAGCCATCCTAAAGTAGAAAAGAAGGGTTGAAAACCAAAAATGTTTGAAGGAAAAATTGCTCCACAATCATTATAGTTGAGTATCAAGGGAAGCAACCCTCTCTATAGGTTGATCTCCATCATCCAAGACCACACTCAAGGATATAATCCTATGTTTGACAAGGTGGTTGAGTGATTTTATTAGCTTAGCAAGGGTAGACACTTCTATGACAATAATATTAACACTTGTCTATCTAAATCTTAGCATTTTTTATTAACATGTTATGTTTCCATTGCCATCATTTTTCTCATCATGATATTGCACTCACCTACTTATAAAATAGAAAGACATTTCACTATCTGTATCATGTTATGCTTCTATTCATTATGATTGTGCATTAAGATTATAAAATGTCTAGTTATACTGAATCCACAATAATAGTTATAAATCTATTTTCTATATAAGAAAAGGGAAAATTTATATATATTTTATTGAGTCTACCTTTACTTTTAATTTTAATTAACTCATTTTCAATGAATAAATAGTTTAATTATTGTTTCCTCATTATTGTTACACTTGTAGTGTGGAATTAAGTAGTGATACTTATATGCTAATATGAGGGTGAGGTTTGATCTCCCTACCTTGTTACCTTCTAATGGTTGTGTCTTGAGGTTGTTTCCCTTTGTGTATAATGTGTTTAGAGATATTTGATTTGAATTATCCTTTTCCTTTTGTTTAAGTTATATTTGCATTGGGATGTGTGACACTATTCCTTGATTGATATGATTCCATCTCTCTAATTATGCATTACCTATACATATCTTACATGTGTTGGTTATTTTAGAATGGTGAAGTTGTGAATAATGAATACACCCATGTGTGAATATATATTAATTTACTAATTAGTGTTATATTTTAAAAAAATTAAAGATGTTGATTATGTTTCACCTAATTGTCCTTAGTAAAATTTGTGAATTATAAATTATAGGATTGAATGAAATTTATTCATCATTATTAGTAAGACACTTACATTTAGCTCTAAATTTCTTCAATTTAATTAGATAAAGTTTGTATGCTTCTTATTGCCTTACTATGAATGACATAATATAAGTAGTCTGATATCTTTCATTTTATAAGGAAAGGATACCCTTTAGCTCTTGTGATTTATGTCCTAACTACTAAAATGTTTGGTCATCTTCTAGAAAATGCTATTCCTCAAAATATTGTTAGTGGAATTTCCCTTCCAAAATATTATTGTCAATAGTTGATGTTTTTTATTTTATACATGACTCTTTTGTCACCCTTATTAAGGATGTAGCCAATGCTAGGTATATTTTTTTGTACAAGTCACACAAAGACTCAATATCTTAGGATTTTGTTCAAAAATTTAAATATAGCCTTCCATAAGAAAGAAGAAAGATAATATTTTTTTTTTAAATTGAAATTTGATTACTAAATAGAGAAGTATGGGTACAATATGCATGACCAGAATAGCCAAACTTAGATAGTATAGCCCCAACTAGGCTACATGTCGAGTAATAAAATATCAAAAAATAATATCCATATCAAGTTTGTTGTTAACTGTAACATACCAAATGTTCACTCAATAGTTTTCACCTAAGTTTTAACTTAGAAAGTGAATAACACGTATTTCCAAAAAGTAGGGAAATGATTTTTTTCCTTTTCAATAACATAATTGCACATTGCATAAATATTTTTTCACTTGTCATTGCATAAATGGTATAACATTACATAATTGAAAATATATGTAACTCATATTTAAATTAAATATAGATTACAATTGATTCATGATCATGTTCATATATAAATTCATAATTTACAGAGTTCAATGGTCAAGGTGTCCTCATTTGGATCACACTTCTTATGTTCCACAAGCCTCGACTACCGATTGCAAGAGAAATATCATCACCCAAGTGGTATTTCTTCAACCACAAATTTAAGCGGTCTCCTGCACATCTTCCTAACTAGAAGTAACCCTACCTTTCAATGAATATTTTTCTATGGAAACCTCTAATAATGCACATCTTAATATTTGGTGTTGTGTCTTGCATAACTAGTACAACCATACAACTATGGATCCACTCCAACTATGAAACTACTACCTAGCTATGCAAACCTAGATCACAATGAACCAATACAGTGTAAGTAGATACTTTACACCTACTCTGGCCATAGTTTTCATATATATAATAAATCCACTTTCTTTGAATTAGTGTCGCATGTTCACCCACCCTTACTCGACTTGGAAACTCCAATAACCTATGGTTAACTCTTCTCTTGGTTTTTCCCATAAGGTTAAAAATCATAACAAGATTTCATTCAAAAGTGATGACACACTAATATTGATTTCATAGACCAAATAGGTTTGACACATTCTCTTTAATACCCTATTACATACTTGTAGAAAACTAGGACTGGCTATTGCCTCTTATTTAAGTCCTTTGTTTCAATAATAGAAGTAAATAATCTCTTTACTAATACACAATTAGTTAATATTAATGACTCCATGCCATTGACTAGACACACTCGGTCTCAATCTAAAGCACTAACAATCTGTTGATATGTATAATAATTTTTAAACTTGAATTAAAGATTACTTCTTCATATTAAGTTTCAGACTCATTGTTTATACCTAGTATGGCTTCATCCTTCTAGGTTTCCATCACCTATATGGTAATACATGACATTAAATATCATTTAATTTGATTTGATATAATATATTATCTTCATAGTAATGTCCAATAATAAGTCAGCATAATAAGCTATTTAACTTCTAATAATTCATCATAGAACCTTTCGACTAATCTCTAATTTCCTCATGGTTATTTCTAAGTTATTCTTTGCATAATTTATACAAGGTTCCTATGTTTGTATATAAATAGACAATAATATATGTTTTCCTTCAATATGGAACATATATTCAGATATTTAAATGTATGATAAGTTCATATCCAATCTGGAGAACATCTTCTACTTGAGAGGATTCTATACTTTTGCACCTTAAAATCTCCTCACATTATGGCTTTGGTTTACCAATATATCTTTTTTGTCAAAATATAAGATAGTATCATTTAAATATAGTGAGGCCATGTTTACTTCTAATACGTGTTCTAACTCTCTTATTGAAAAATGATTTAAACTCTTATTCAAGTGTATACCCTGACCCTAGGGAATAAACTAATCTCCCACTTTCAAGGGTTATAAGAAATCGAGAACATAAGTTCTACACCCATGGTTAAACTACCAAATAAAGATATTCATAAAATAATAACCATTCCCTAGATAGTAATGTCATAATGCATCTATTAAGATTTCAATCCCTTTCATTGTAAAGTGACATAACTCATACAAATAATACAAATACAACCTTGTATTGCTAGGATATTAACCTATTACCCTATTAGCTTAGCTTTGTTATGTTAATCAAGCAATATAATCAAGATAGTTGCTTATCATACTATTTATATTCTCTAATCTAGCTTATATAAAATCCAACTAAATTCACAAGCTCTCATAAACTATCCAATAGTAATAGTATGCACACAATGATAGCATAAACACTTTCAAACCAAATTCAAAATTAGTTTCAAAATTAAAAAGACAAAGAGAAGTATATATTTCAAGAATGTTTGGTAAAAAATAGCTTCAAACGAGTATCCTACAATTCCTTGCTCAATGCACAATGGTTCTACCTATGGCATCCTCTATTCTCAACTCTCCTTGCTTCTATTACTTCAAATGATATCAATAACTAACCAACTCAACCCTTTCCTCATACTAAAACAAATGATCTATTCTCTTCAAACTCACAACTATGTTGCTCTAATTCTCACAAATATGTTGCTTTCAATCTCAAATATGAAAAATAATTTCAGAATGAACCCCCCTAAAATAGAGAGTTGTTGCTCTTCTTATATAATGCAAATGGAGAGATCGATTTCTATAAGAAAGTTGATATTATTGCCACCTCTCTTATTTTCTAATTGTCGTGGGTTTTATCTATGAATTTCTTAGTTGTATATGCAAATAAAAAATTGAATATACTTCCTCCCAAGTTGATTTGGCATGTTGGGCATAGATTTTGTAGACACCAAAATTTGGTTTTAAGCCTGCAACTTCAATATTCTTCATAATTCCTATTCTTCTATTGATTAAATAATCTTAATTATTTAATTAATTCATCTTAACATTAATTCTTCTATTAATTAAATAATCTTAATTATTTAATTAATTCACACTTTCTTTTATTCTGATTTTGATTAATTAAATAAAAAACTTTTATTTAATTATGTTACTAATTAACCTTATCCTTCTTGTCAAATTAAATAAATTCTTATTTAATTTACTTTTTATCATACTTCAACTATAATTAAATAAATTATTTTATTTATTTAATTATTCATTTAAAATCCCTTCATCACTTAATTAAATAAATCTTATTTATTTAATTATTCTTCAAATATCGGATCTTGAATTAAATGAATTATTTAACTCATTAATTCTATTTTAACGCATTCCTCTATATTTTAGATAATTGTGTGAGTTATCTAAGTATTCACTTTTACTCGACTTGACATCTATTTTAATCGCTCAGTTAACTCTTGCTTTAATGTCTGAGTGGCATTCTCGAGTAATCTCTTCGTCAAATCATTCAATCGTCCAGTGCTAACTCAATTGCGTGTACATGCATATTAATTAAATATTCTTATTTAATTAATTAAATCTTGTGCGTGCATTCGAACAAGAGTTGCTTTAATCAATCTTTATCTTTGTCATGCAAAGATATTTCTTCTATTTGTAAATACTGAACTGAGGATTAAATCAGTTATTTAATCCTTAATCCTATTTCTAGTTTGTATCACTCATCTCACTACTGTCAGTTATCAGAATGCATGTCTAATCTGTAAATCTCAACCATCCATTGACCTTTCAATCTTGGCCTGTCGTTTGAATAATCAATTTTCTATAAATTGATTTTTCATTCTTCATTCCAATCTCTCTCTCGAAATCTCTCTCAAAAACTCGCAAAATCTTATGAATTTTGAGAGCACTCAATCTTGAATCTTCGATATTTTGCTAATCATTATCTTAGGCTATACTTGCACGAACTTACGAAAAATCAGAGGGCAATTATACTACACAAGCAAAATGGAGAAGGGCAATCGAGATGAATCATGGAAATACATTCGAAATTGGTGAGATTGTTTCAGTTTTTTTACGTTTTAACTTCATTTGTTCTTTGTTGCTTAACATTTAGATTTGCATTTTAGATTTTAGTATTGCATGTTTGCTTCTAATCTCTTATTGTTGTCTTGTGCACTTTCTATGGTGTTACATTTGGTGAACCTGATGTGAAGACACCATCTTCATGGATTCGTAGACTTTTACTTTGATTTTTGTAGGTTTTTTGTACGGAACAACGCATCTGACTGACAAAATGACGCAATTGACTTCTTGAACCGCATCTGATAGAATAAATGATGCATCTAAAAAACTACGATGCATCTGAATATTCCTAAACCACAATTGATTTCCCGAGCCACAATTGAAGAATAAACGATGCATCTGACTGGTAATACCGCGATGTAATTGACTGGTAAAACTTTATTTCTATTTTTGGAAATCTAAAATTTTCAATGGATTTGTGTGTTACTGATATCTGATTTTCAGCATGTGGCCTTTTTGGAGTTAACAAACTTTTGCAGGACAATTGACGAAGACAATATTGAAAATTACTAACGAGTTTTTCTGCAAGACATTTGTCGAAGACCCTAGTTAATTTTGAAAAAGATTGTTTGGTAGCATAGCAAATCTTTCGTTTGGTTAAAATTAACAAGTTTTTACTTTGTTTGGTGTGAAAGCACAAGTTTGGTCACCCTTACGACTTGGTACATCGAAGTATCCTCTCCCCTTACACATCCGTGCGATCCTGGGTGTAAGAGAAACGGTTACCAACTCTAGAACTTGGGCCAGTTCTGGTGGGAAAAAGTACTCACCCTAGGATGACTCAGACCAGTAGCACCTTGAACCCGAGGGACTTCCAGCTGGTATATAAAAGTGGGTTCTTAGGGAAACCCCAAGAATCATGAGTGTGGTTCTGATGAGATGGATCTGAAAGGGGACTCACGTCGTATGGATCACACCCCACGAATGGAATGCCTGTACTAAATACCTTTTTTTTTAGAGACCAACCTATTTGTGGCCGTTGCTTGGTATAGTGCAGGGTACAGTATCCTGCCCAAAGACACTCACTAATGATCCCCTTGAGTAGAGATAGCAGTTCTTTGGAGGTCATTACCCAAGAATTTGAAATTGGTGTGCTCGAAAGATGTTAATGAGCCATGGAGGGGAGCCAATGCCGCCAAATTTCTAAGCTATCCGCTCTTGAGAAGGAAAGGTGTTTATCACCAATCCAGGGTATTTCGGTGGGCTATACCAAGTATAGAAACCCTAGGCTTTTGGCCTATTAGGATGCACTTGTTTGTTATCAATTTATACATTCTTTGAGTCCAAAATCGAAATTGAAAACACTTTGTCTTATGACTGTCTTTGATTGTTAGAATTTGATCATAGAAAATGGAGTCAGTTTAAAATCTTATCACTGAAATTACACAGAGAGTCGCAACTGTTCACTAGAAACTCGCATCTATTATTAGGAGTCGCATCTATTGAATTTTGAATCGCATTTGTTATCACGAGTTGCATTTGTTTAGCTGTGATTCGCATCTATCAGTATCAGTCGCATTTGTCTAGCATAGAGTTGCATCTGCTAGTTAGCTCACAATTGCTTTGCAAAACCCACATGTGTTATATTATGAGTCACAATTGTCAGTACGAGTCACATCTGTTAGAAGGTTAACCACATCTGTCAGAGTCATACATTGAACTTTACCAGAGAAATGCAATTGATCATTGGAAAACAACAACTGTTAACTTGAACCGCATCTGTGAAATCCCAAGACGCATCTGTCTGATTATGAGAAAACCAAAATTCACAATCACTGTCTAGTCAACACAATTATACCAGTTTTAGTTGTCTTTACACAAACAGTCTTTGAACATAAACCTAAAATGATTTTCTCAATTTTGCATCATTTAGGTTCATTTAGTCATCACCATAGTTGTCTTCATTTAGAGTTTAGTTTTCATGTTAGGATACCTATTACTTTGCATTAAACTTCTGGGAAGGTCACTTTTACAAACTTTAGGACTAGCTCACCATCTACACTCTAGAAAATTCATAGTGTCAACGAAATTTGTCATTGAACCCAGTTTTATCAGTATATCCTTTGTCCTACAAAGAGTTCTCCTAGCTCATCAATCTAGTTAGGGGACTTACCTTATCTTTGATCCTAGTCCTACATTGGTTCCTTGACATAACTAAATTGACACCTTGGTTAGAATTTAGGTAGTTGGTAACCTCGTCTCAGGTTCACAAAATTGATTACCTTAGAAGCTTGCTTAGAATTTGCATACTTAGATATTGTCATCCTAGACTAGCGTCATATTAGACATATTTTACTTGCACAGAAAATACCAAAAAAATAGTTGCATTCATTCCTTATTTGCACCTAGAAAATCCCAAAAAAACATAGCTTAGGTTGCATACCGTAGACTTAAGTCACTCTTTGCATTGTCATACCTTAGACCTCATATCACATACCTTAGTCATTCTTCATCTTTCATCATAACCTTACCACCATGTCTGCAATTTACCTTGATATGCATGCTAGTCAAGCTAAATACCAATTACTCCATAATGGTCAATTCCAACAAGCCATAGACTTCAAAAGACAATATATCCAATCCAAATTCCAATCAACGTCAACCCATGGTCAACTACCCACATATCATTCCTACCAACAATCCATAAATCCTAGTCCACCATCCATCTACCCTCATTATCAAGAGTCCCTTAGCATAATCCATGCCATGAATCCACAACAAACGTCCACTTATCACCCTTATCCTAACCTTGACAAGGGAAACCAACCTTCCACTAATCCCTTCCAAGCTTCCATGTCCTACCCTAGTCCTTCATCCACTAATTCCTTCCAAGCCTCCATGTCCTATCCTAGTCCTTCATCCACTAATCCATTCCATGCCACTCCATCTCACTCTACATTTAGTCATGACAATACATCTATTCATGGTCTCCAAAGTCACATCCCATCTACTAAACTTAAGGATACATGTCAAATGGAAAGTCCAAAGCATGAATTCATGGCTTCACCTTCATGTCAAGATCAAAGTAGTCTATCCCATGACCCTATCTTTAAGTCCATCCAAGAAGTCCTAGATAATCATGGCATCCAAAATACACCTATCCTTGATCAAGATTCCATTCCCAACCATATCATTCAAGACAAACCTATCTTTGATCAAGACACTAATATTGAGCAAGAAATCCAAAATGATCCACTCCTTTATGCAATTCATGATCAAACACTTGAAGATGACCCTATCCAAGCAAATAACACATCCATTTCCCAAAATGAGACACTTGCCTCCTTTGGAAACATAGATGATATTCCTCTAGAACGAGAGTCTCCTACTCTAGACATATTTGCAAATGATCGGGCTATAGCTGAGTTCATTGGACTCTATGACAATGACCATAAAGATGGTTTCAATATCGACTTGGAAGCACCAGTAGAATCCTCTGAATCTGATATGTCACAAAATCACAACAAAGATATCCAACATGTCAATGAAGATAAGATATCCTATCAACTAGGATCATCCACTTTTATCAAATCAGGCTTTCTTGTAGAGGAGAAGATTCCAAGTAATAGTTTCCACATGTAGAGTGATGGGTTAGCATCTTGCTTTCAAAACAAAAAATACCCCATCGCAAACAGAATCTGTCAGAGCATGCAGTATCAAGGAAAAGGACTAGGCATACATGAGCAAGGAATTCTAGAACCAATACAGTTTCAAGAAAATCCTAGACATCAAGGTCTTGGTTATCCTTCAGTTAGCAAATCTAATGATGTTAATGGTACCTCCTTGATATTGGGGGAAACTTTATCTGATACAAACATCAAAATGGAGGCCATTCATAGTTCTTACCATAAGGTTGTTGCCAACACTCCTTCCATGCATACCATAAATTGTCATTCCAACATGAATAAACCTTCCATTTGGAACCAACAAAAACAAAAGTCTTACAAATTGAAAATTCAAAATCAAATATCAAAGGCCATTGAATCAATCAAAAATCCAACTAGACAAATAAAGTCAAAATGGATCCCAAAGAAAAATGGATCAAACAAAGAAAATAGTTCAAAAGTAAAAGTCAATCAAAATGTGGAGCCACAAGAAAAGAGGACTCCCACATATAATAAATGTCCACCTCCTTCAAAATGGTCATCATACAAGGCATATAAAAGTCATGGTTCCAAACATTATCCCAATATGAAACCCAGTCTCCACCATCCATCACCCCAAGTTTGGAAAATAAAAATTCCTACATCTAAATTTCCAAACGCATCTACCATCATCCATCATAATCCTACATCTCACCTAAAGTCTAAAAATCCTACGTCACGAATCCATCGCATCTTGGCAGCAACTCTTTATTGTAAGGACTCCCATGGCACTCTATCACGATGTGTGTATTTTGATAAGGCCAACTCTAGTGTCAACAGGGATCACAATGACATCAATCAATTGTATGCAAGTGCTATGATCCTAACAAGGCAACTACTTCATCAAGGTTATTATTGGCATATCATGGCACTAGTCTCTACATCAGCACCATCAATGGATTTGGCACAATCAGTGATCATCTAAAGCATCAAAGCCATCCAGAAAAAGAAAGAAAAAGAAAAAAAAAATCACTTTGATGAAAACCTAGCAAACAGGCATCTTAGTGACACAAAAAAAAAAAGTCAAGAGAAAAATTTCATCAAATAGTGAAAACCATTCTTATGGCACTTTGGATAAGTACCATGATGAAAACTTGGCAAACAGGCGTCATGTGTAAGAAATTATCTATGTGGACTATTACACTTGGGGTTAAGTTGTCTCATCTCCCATACACTTTGTATGACATTCATTATGACATTTCCTTCTATCCATCTTAGCCCTACCACTCATGTCAATTTTCCCACCTACTTTGATCTTGATAAGGACGAGTAGAAACATAAATCGTGCTTTGGAAAAACTCTTGACATGTCTATCCTTTGGTCATACACTATCTATGAAATATCATGTCATAGCCTTCATAGCATTTTTCCAAACAAGTTATCCTTATATGAAATACCTATGATGCATGCCTTGGTTTTTCCCTTGTCAATGGTCTAAGGATCTTCCATCATACCATCTAATCCTGAAAAGTCATTCCATATGAAACAAGCCCAATCCATATAGTATTTCTATGTATCCTAATGCATCATTCAAAACATTCATTGGCTTTGTTTCTAGCCTGGCTGCAAACCTTGATCCTTTAGTCACATTATCATCATTCTCATGTTGTTTCGAGATGTGTCATTCCCACGTCAAACAACATCATCACCATCCTCATCACCTGTCAATTGGTTTTCAGCTTGACTAGGGGCACGATCATGGTTGTCATTGGATTCTTGTGCATGCTTGCTTGGTTGCTTGTAGGAATCGTTTCCCTATACATAGTCCACTACCTTGTACATAGTCCTTATCCCTATACATACTACCTATCCCTGTACATAGTCCACTTCCCTGTACATAGTCCGCTACCCTGTACATAGTCCTTATCCCTGTACATACTACCTATCCCTATACATATCCCTTATCTTTCATATCCATCGCTTGTATATACCATTCATAATAAGTGGTAGTCTTTCCCATAACTTGGAACGATTGACATTGAGTGCATTTCATATCCCCCATTTTACCCTATTCATAATCAATTGGTCTTATACTTGACTGGGGGCAAACACTCGACATGTGTCCTATTGGTTCTTACATTGGCTGTGTTGAAGATGGAAAACCATGGAAAATCCACAAACATCTCAAAATGACCTGAGAAAACACAAAAACATTAGAAAACTTCAAAAAGACAAAAAAATCAAAACATTTCAAAAATCCAAAAAAAAAATAGAGTCAAAGTCAGTCGCACTTGTTAGTCTTTGTCATTTGTCGAACTACGTTGCCTCTGTGACTGGACATAGGTAAGGCCATCTACCGATGTGCCCCCAAGGAATTAGGTCAATCTGTTTAGGTTTGTCTGTATAAATTCATGATTTAATCCATATGTCTATATGACAAGGTCGTTGGTCGTGTCGAACTACGAGGTCTCTACATATATAACGTAGGCAAGGCCATCAATCGATGAGCCCCCGAGGCTGCACTAGGTCAGTCTATTAGGGTTCATCATATTCATTTTCACACACGTCTTCTATTTGTAGTCAGTCTTGTCAGTCAAGTCAAGTCAAACTACGAGGTCTCTACATGTACAATGTAGGCAAGGCCATCAATCGATGAGCCCCCGAGGCCGCACTAGGTCAGTCCTTTAGGGTTTTGTCATCACACACAGTCAATTGTCAATGCATCGTCTCAAGTCATGCATCAATCTGGTGAAAAAGTCAGCAATGTCTCTAAGTCAAATCAAACAACTTGCCAAAAAAAAATAGATCAACAAATGTCTGCTATAGGATGTGTCCTTCCTAGAAACAGACATCATCATCATGGAAATCCACCTATATCTTGTTCAAGATGAGTCCTTCCTGAATATTGATATCAGCAAAACAATCTCTGTCTTATACAGGATGAATCCTTCCTGCATAATCGACAAGATCAAACAATCAAACATAGCCTTACACGGGTTATCACATCAATGACATCTGACTCAACGTCTTATATGATACATGTCTTTCTGAAACCAGGCTTTGTCATGCCTTATACAGATAGTCATAACATCGAAACCAGACTCATAGTCTTATCCAGTATGTGTATCTCCTGAACTCGGGCTTTGTCAATCAATCCTTTTATCAATCAAAACAAATCAAACAAACAAATCAAGTTTTGGCAAATACTTTACTGGCTTTTTGATTTTATGGCTTGTTTATCTTATCATTTCTCTTGCATTGATGACTAGGAATAATGTTACTAGCTTTCTCAATGATGTCCCATGAAGGATTTAGAGAAGCAACAATGTATCAGAATTCTATTTTCTTTGACTGCTATCTGTCGACTATCTTTTACATTTGATTTTTGAGTCATGTTACTAGTTTCCTCAAGGATGTCCCATGAAGGATTTAGAGGAGCAATGACGTCTCATGACCCGTCTTTTAATTTTTTTCTTGTCTGTGGTTTGTCTTGACAAAAAGACTGGGGCAACTTGTGTCCTTAGTATGATTTAACGACACTCCTTGTCTATGACTATCTATTGTTAGCAAGTGGATGACCTTGCACACCTTGATCTATGTCATATCCTGGTGTTTGTTTCCATTTGTATTAGTCTTTCCCAATGATGATAAAGTGCAATACCTTTTGTGATATAGCAAAACATCGAAGTTTGCTAATACTAACATCTATCTCATGTCTTTCGTTCTTTCTCGATCTTTCTTTCCGCACTAACATTTCTTCTTTTCTACATCTTCACCGCCCTTATCTATTTTCCTCTATCCTTTTTTCTTTCATCTTCTAGTTCTCTCATCAATTTCGAGAGCACACTCATGTTCTTTGAACCCGCATGTCCTCCCGAGGGGGCATACCTTCACCTGTTTTAATCTGGAGCATTACTGGGGCATATTATTTTTTTATCAATTTTCTTTGACACAACGCCGAAATAACATTGTATCAAAAAGGGGCAAATGTAGACACCGAAATCTAGTTTTAAGCCTGCGACTTCAATATTCTTCATAATTCCTATTCTTCTATTGATTAAATAATCTTAATTATTTAATTAATTCATCTTAACATTAATTCTTCTATTAATTAAATAATCTTAATTATTTAATTAATTCACACTTTTCTTTATTCTATCTGATTAATTAAATAAATGCTTTTTATTTAATTATGTTACTAATTAACCTTATCCTTCTTGTCAAATTAAATAAATTCTTATTTAATTTACTCTTTATCATACTTCAACTATAATTAAATAAATTATTTTATTTATTTAATTATTCATTTAAAATCCCTTCATCACTTAATTAAATAAATCTTATTTATTTAATTATTCTTCAAATATCAGATCTTGAATTAAATGAATTATTTAACTCATTAATTCTATTTTAACGCATTCCTCTATATTTTAGATAATTATGTGAGTTATCTAAGTATTCACTTTTACTCGACTCGACATCTATTTTAATCACTCAGTTAACTCTTGCTTTAATGTCTGAGTGGCGTTCTCAAGTAATCTCTTCGTCAAATCATTCAATCATCCAGTGCTAACTCAATTGCATGTACATGCGTATTAATTAAATATTCTTATTTGATTAATTAAATCTTGTGTGTGCATTCGAATGAGAGTTACTTTAATCAATCTTTATCTTTGTCATGCAAAGATATTTCTTCTATTTGCGAATACCGAACTGAGGATTAAATCAGTTATTTAATCCTTAATCCTATTTCTAGTTTGTATCACTCATCTCACTACTGTCAGTTATCAGAATGCATGTCTAATCTGTCAATCTCAACCGTCCATTGATCTTTCAATCTTGGCCTATCGTTTGAATAATCAATTTTCTATAAATTGATTTGTCATTTTTCATTCCAATCTCTCTCTCGAAATCTCTCTCGAAAACTCATGAAATCTTATGACTTTTGAGAGCACTCAATCTTGAATCTTCGATATTTTGCTAATCATTATCTTAGGCTATACTTGCATGAACTTATGAAAAATCTAAGGGCAATTATACTACACAAGCAAAATGGAGAAGGGCAATCGAGATGAATCATGGAAATACGTTCGAAATTGGTGAGATTGTTTCAGTTTGTTTACGTTTTAACTTCCTTTGTTCTTTGTTGCTTAACATTTAGATTTGCATTTTACATTTTTGTATTGCATGTTTGCTTCTAATCTCTTATTGTTGTCTTGTGCACTGTCTATGGCGTTATAGATTTTCTATTTGTTGGAACCTTCTTAACAATAGGAAAAAGTCAGATATATTGGCACATAAAAGTCCCAAACACAATAAGCTTTTACCTCTTGCTCAATTTCCCAAGTTCATGGCTTCAAAACATATTATTACACATGCTTTTTACCTAGTAAAAGATTCCTATCACATGCCATCCATGGTTTTTAAAACTCTATTTATACTTTACTTCCTTAGTGGTATTCATGCCTTCTATTTCTTTTCCATGTGCGCGCCTATGTTGGGAAGCTTAATTTTTTATAACAACCACTATAAATGGTTTCCAAACTTTCCTATGCATGGCATTTACCTATCTACTTAATGTGTGGTATCTTTTTCCATGAAATATGGCTTCCAACATATATTTTATAACAACAATAATATGCATATAGTATCATTCACATATATATTTAAATGTATTATAATACATCCTTTATTATTATTATTATTATTATTATTATTATTATTATTATTATTATTATTATTATTATTATTATTATTATTATTATTATTATTATCAATATGTATTATACATATATTCATATATATATTTTAATCAATTTAATATACATATATTAATACATATATGTGTGTGTCTGTGTTTCTGTGAATGTTCACATACGTATTACATATCTATGTATGAGTATACGTAGACATTACTATCTATGTATGCTCATACCTACATACATACATATGTATGGGCCATTGCATATATATTCAATATATATATGTACCCATATATATATATATATATATATATATATATATATATATATATATATATATATATTCAATAAACAATATATATCTCTTGCTCATCACAAGGGTTTTAACACTTTTACTCAAATTAACTAAACAATCAAAAAAATTAAGACAACCATAAAGCTATCAAATTGGTTTAACATATACTGACACTGAACTTAAACTAACTCAACATGGTTACCCTACCCAGTGCAGTGCATGTGTGCATCTACTTAGACATACATACCAATGGTTTCCATACCAAAATCCTCTCCTGGGTGATACTCTCCCTTCCCTTCTAGAGGGTTTGAACCTTTCTTTCATCCAACATAGTGCAATATGTACGTAGTCAGTTCATACATATAAATCATATCCACCATATATCATAATCATCATTAAAGAATTTAAAGAGTAATTCATCATAATGCATATTCATACATTTCATTCATCCATTGAACATCTTAAAGTCTTAATCTTGTATTAAAAACATATTTACTTGTAAAATTAAAAGTAATTTGGTAACTTAGAAATGGGGTGCAACATATCCCCCCCCTTAAGAATCATCATACCCAATGATGTAAAGTATCATAGCATGTGGATAATGTCATATAATGGGTTTACTCTCAGGTTTTAATAGCATTTAAGAAATAGGTAATTTTTTGTTAATCTTAAAATAATCTTCTCGCATACCTTTTCCCTCTACAATCTCATCCTTATTGGACCTTGCATTGAGTAACCCTACTAATGCATTGGAATATTTTGCATACTTCAAGAAAACTTTCTCTCTTGAAAGCTATACATCACAAGTACATTAATAATGACTCATATGTACATCATAAGTACAATAGTGACTAGCTCATACATGTCACATATACCATAGTGAATGGAAAACACATTCATTTTGGCTAACACACACTTTCCCTTAGTGCAATCCCAAATAAAAAAGGAATGTCAGTGCATTACACACTACACCATGGGTCCCATCCTTTTATCTCGACTTTTGCATCATCAAAAAACTCAAAAATCAAGAATGGCCATCACTGGCACTAATGTCCATCTCAAGCATAATAGTATTGCTCCTAGACACATGTCAATCTTGGGAATAATAATGCCCCTTGACTCATGCTTTGTATCACCAAAGTTTTCCTACCTATCATTCTTCTCTACTTATTTCTTTCCTTGATCATCCTAATCTACTCTTCCATTTATGACAACATTTTTGGACTAAGGCTCATCCTATTTCCTAGTTTATCCCAGCTTATAGGAATTCAAACCTTTCATCCGTGTAATTTTTCAAATGGATCTATTTTATTATGGAATGATAGGAATATTCTACAAATCCGCCAGGTCTTGGTTTACCCTTTCTATCTCACTATTTTGTCTCAAGGTGATAAGTTGAACTTATATTCAATTGATTTTTTCAATGAGGTGATATGGTTTACTTAAATCCTTAACTTTACTTGTGTATACTATCTAGCATAACCTTCTTAGGAACACCATGCAACCAAAATACTTCTTGTACAAATTAGTGGTTATGACTGGCACCCTACTTGTCAAATTTTCAAATATCAAATTGGCTACCTTGGTGAGCCTGTCCACCAATACTAAATTAACATTATGCCAAATCCTTGACATAGGAAGAACAAAAATTGTAGTAATTATTTTCCAATCCTTATTTGGAATTTCATGAGAATATAAATTCCTTCCAAGTGATAAAATCCTATCTTCACCCTCTAGCATTCTGGACAGCTTGCTACAAACCTTGCAACATATATCTCTAGTTCCTTCCAAAATTATAGTGGTTTCACACTAGTCAATAATTTTACCTCTCCAGATTGTCCTGGATATGGAACCAATTAAACTTATTACCACACCATACTCCCTAACTCCTCAGAGTCTAGTACTTAGGTTCTTCCTTTGATTCTCATTAGTCCACTTGAATGAAATGAAACATCTTCCTTGGACTCTTTTCACACTTGATTCTAGAATATATAATGAACAGATATTGTCGAGGAGATATGTCTGCTTTGACATTGAGGCATTCGTAAATTGATTTTTCTTTCCCTTAAATAATTGATTTCAAATTCCTAGTCTTATTTTAGCTCAAGCCATCTCCTTTGACAAAAATTTAGATTTGGTTGGGTTGCAATCAATATTATAGACCATGCTAGTTTATTTTTGTAAGGAAGCTAAGGTAGCGAAACAAATTCCTTCACTAATATTGAGAGGATAATAATGCAATAATTCATAGATATTTTTCAATAGTTATAGAAACTTAAATAGAAATAAACATAAACATCATGCATACCACAACACAATGATTTACATGGGGAAAACCCTTTCAGGAGAAAAAACCAACACTCCAAAATCCGACCAATATATTATTACAAAAATCATAAAAATTATAATATATGTACGGAGTAAGCTTCTCACATGAGTATCACCACAAAGATCCATCTAAAACATGACCACTATCAAAATCTCAGAATACATCATGACTCATATCCATAATATAACACCCTCATAAAATAGGGTTACCTTCTAGGGCAAGATAAGCCAACAAAATATCTACCATCAAATCAATGACCTAATAATGAATAGTCTATATTTACAATAATATCATTAATTTAATGTATGTGACTGATTTAAGAGTTTTTGTTAACAAAAAAATGTTAACACACATCCCACTCCACCCCATGCTCCCATTGTATATTACACCTAACAATGTAACTAGTATATATATAAATATAAATATAAATATATATGCATATATTAAATACATCCTATCAAAAATAAACCTTATGTAATTGTAAGTTTGAGACACATTTTCCTAATAAATCTCCCACTTGTTGAACACCTTACAAGAGCAATGAGAGGGAGTAAACATCATCTCTTAATTGCTAGGGTCCAAAAGGCCCATAGTCTCTAAAGACCATCTGCACTTCTCTATGCTCACAGGCTTAGTTAAAGAATCAACAACATTCATCAAAGTCTCTACCTTAACCAGATCCACCCTACCATCTTTGACCATATCCATGAAAAAATTATATTGTACATCAATGTGCTTAGCCCTAGCATGAAATTTCAAATTCTTATCTAGATGGATTGCACTTTGACGGTCACAATAAATTGTCACTACACCTTGTTTTATTCCAATATTTGAACATAGCCTCTTAAACCAAATGGATTCTTTACAAGCATGAGTAGTTGTCATATACTCAGCTTCAATAGTGGACAAAGAAACCACATCTTGTTTCTTACTCATCCAACTAATTGTACCACCAAATAAAGTAAACACATAAGCACTAGTGGATCATCTATTATCAATATCACATGCCTAGTCTGAATCCACATAACCATGAATATCAAGGGAAATATCATCTTCAGTAAAATTACTATGTTAACACAAGGAATATTTTGAGTTAGTGCACAAATATCTAAAGAATCTTTTAACTACAACCCAATGAACTCTACCAAGATTAGACACATATTTGGAAAGAACTCCCACTACTTGGGCAGTGTTTGGTCTAGTACACACCATAGAATACATCAAAATTTCAATTACACTTTGGTAAGGCACTCTTCTCATCTCTTCCATCTCTAATGGGGATGTTGGATAATCTAAAATAGATAACTTTGTTTCAAATGAAAAGGGAACACTCAATGGTCTACAATCTTGCATGTTAAACCTCTATAAATTTGAATTGACATACTTACTTTTTCCAAGCAATAGCTTTATGTTCTCTCTATCCCTTCTAATTTCCATCCCAAGAATGTGTTTAGCTACACCAAGATCTTTCATTTAAAATTTAGTAGCAAGTTGAGATTTTAGTTGTGAAATCATACCTTTCCCTTTTCCAATAAATAACATATCATCAACATATAATGCAATAAACAGAAAATGATCACCACTATTTTATAATCAACACAACAATCTAATTTAGAACACTTAAATCCCAAACTCAACACATATGTATCAAATTTCTCATACCACATCCTAGGACTCTATTATAGGCCATAGGAAGATTTCTTCAATTTACAAACCAATTTACTTTTACCTTTCACCACATAGTGCTCTAGATGTGTCATATAAATTTCCTTTTCCAAGTCAGCATGAAGGAAAGTAGTTTCAACATCCACTTTTTCAACCTCTAAATCATAAGTAGCAGTAATAGAAAGAAAAAATATAATGGATGCCATTTTTACAACAAGAGAAAATATCTCACCATAATCAACACCCTCAACTTGAGAGTAACCTTTTGCAACCAACCTTGCTTTGTACTTCTTAATACCTCCATTTGCAACCAACAGGTTTTCTTCCTTCAGGAAATGGTACAAAATCCCATGTATCATTCTTTTTCAAAGCTACCATTTCTTCATCCATACTAATCTTCGAGGATTTTGCATCATTCATACCTAATGCCTCTTCTACCAATTTGGGTTCATCCATGCTAGTATTCAAAGAAAAAATATATCTCCAATCATTAGATGAATACCTTTCATGTGGTTTTCTATGCCTTGTAGACCTACAAAAAAATTGATTTGGAGGTTCTTCCTCCTCTTCTAAAGATTTAGAGCTAAATGAGCTTTCCTCAACTTCTTGTCTGTCAATGGGTCTCGATTCAAATTTCTTAGGTATAGAAGGAAATTGAATCGCATCAGCATGTTTACTTTTATTTTGGCTGTAATGTAATAGAAGAAGGCTTAGTTTCTCTAAAACTAACACTTCTACTATATATTACCTTTGTGCAACAGATTCCCAAATCTTGTATCCTTTCACACTATAACTGTATCTAGTGAAAATGCATTTCATAGCCTTGTTCTCATCCTTTGTTCGCATCTCCTTTGACACATGTGCATATGCCTCACAACCAACAACTATAAGATATATTAGTGAAGAATTGTGACCTGAACATGCCTCTATAGGTGTCTTATCAAGAAGAGTTGATGTAGAAGACCTATTAATTAGGTAACAAGCAGTGGCAATAACTCCAACCCAATTTTTTTTTCTATATCAGCAACACTTAGCATACTCCTATACTTCTCCATTAGTTTCATGTTCATTCTTTCTACAACTCCATTCTACTGTGGAGATTATGGAGTCATATTTTGTCTATGAATATCATAATCTTTATGTAATATATCAAAATCATTAGATAAAAATTCAGCACTATTATCAATCCTCAAACACTTTGTTTTCTTTCTATTTTGTAACTCAACCATTATTTTAAATTATTTAAATTGACTAAAAAATTTAGATTTACTCTTTAGAAGGTATACCCATGTCCTTCTACTATAATCATCAATAAATGAAACATAATATGTGTATTTTCCAATTTAAGGAACATCTATAGGACCAAACACATTAAAATGAATAAGATCCAATACACCACAATATTTTTGAGAACTCAAGTAAAATTGAACATGGTTTTTTTTCCATTAATGCAATTCTCAAAGAAATCAAATTCAAGATTACAATTAGACACACCTTCAACAAGGTTTTTATTTTTCAAGGTTTTTAGACCATTTTCTCCAATGTGGCCAAGTCTTTGGTGCCATAACATAGTTTTCTCTACAGATAACTTTGATTTAGAAGACACAACACCCTTTGGAACCTAGAAGCCATAACCATCTAATCAAGAGGAAATCCTCACCTCTTCCATGGACTTGCTTTTCAAAGAAGTATTATTGCACTCAATAGTGCATGCATCAAGATTATATAATGTGCCATATCTTAGAACTCTAGCAATCACCATAGCACCTCTAACCATCTTGCATCCTACATCAAAAAACAATACCTACACACCCATATCTATTAGTTTTTTCACAGATAAAAATTTCATGCTAATCTAGAGATATGCAGCACACCATTAATCCCTTTTATTCTACCATTAGATAACTTAATCCTAACTTTACCACATACAACAATATTTAAATAAGAATCATCACCCAAGTACACCTTACCTCCATCAAATTCTTCATATTCAAAAAACCAATCTCTATTAAAGGTCATATGGAAAGATATAGCCGATTCAATTAACCATGCATCATTACCTACATGGGTTGCCAAAGTTGCAATGGATGCATCACCATATTACTTCTCAAACTTAGAATCAAAATTGTATCTCTTCTTTTTCTTATTATTTTCTTCTTTGCAGTCCTTACAAATATGTCCAAGATTAACACAATTCCAACAAATAACTTTGGAATTTCCAAGAGATTTAGATCTCCCCTTGGACTTGGATTTTTCACACTTTTCGTTATTCTTTCATTTTTCCTTAGGTCTTCCACAAATATTTAGGACCTCCTTATCAGTGATGGACACCTTCCTCCTCACCTCTTCAGAAATCAAAGAACACACCACATCTTCAGTCTTCAATATAACAAAAGTACTCCCAATAGCCATAATAAGAGAATCACATGAATTAGGCAAAGATCAAAGCAAGATCTAACATTTCTCCTCCTCATCCATTTTGACACCAAATGATGCCAATTGAGCCACCAAAATATTGAATGATTCCAAGTGGTTTTTTATTCATCCACCCTCTTCCATTCTCAAAGAATACAATTTCTTCCTCAAGAAAATATTTTTCATTAAAGATTTGGCTTGATACATCTCACCAAGTTTCTTCCATAGTTTCTATGTAGAGGTATCCTCAAGGACATTGATTAAAATAGGGTCTACCAAGAACAATTTGATTATACCCTTGGATTTATGGTCCATAACATCATATTGATCAACCAATGTAGAATTTTTAGGCCTTGAAACTTTCTCATCAACAACATCCCACAAAACTTGATCTATCAATAGATCATCCATCTTCAAATTTCACATCTCAAAATTATTTCTAGAAAAATTATCCACCTCCATTCTCCTTGATGAACTTTCCATATAAAAATTCCTACAACAAGATCACAAAGTATCTTCTACACAAGCTCCCACTCAAATCTGGATTAGTTCAAAACACTCAACAACCCACAATTGAAACCAAAGGTGATCGGGCTCTGATACCACATGTAAGGAAGATAAGGTAATGAAAAAACTTCCTACACTAATCTTGAGAGGAGAATAATTCAAAAAATTAAATATATTTTTAATAATTACAAATACTTAAACAAAAATAAATATGAATATCATGCATACCACAACATAGTGATTTACATGGGGAAAACCCTTCCTAGAGAAAAATCCCACACTCTGAAAGCCGCCCAATATATTATAAATAAATCACAAAGATTACAATATACTTGTAGAGAAAGATTCTCATAGGAGTATCACCACCAAAGATCCAGATACAACATGAACGCTATTCTTAGAACACATTAAGACTCACAGTCATACTACAATGCCCTCATAAAATAGGGTTAGCTTCTAGGGAAATAAAATCCAACAAAATATCTACCATTAGATCAAAGACCTAATAATGAATAGTCCATATTTACAATATCATTAATTTAATGTATGTTAGCCACTTAAGAGTTTTTATTAACAAAAAAATGTTAACACACATCCCACTCCACCTCATGCCTTATTGTATATTAAACCTATTGGTGTAAGTAGGATATATATATATATATATATATATATATATATATATATATATATTAAATACATCCTATCAACAATAAACCTTATATAATTGTAATGTTGAGACACATTTTCCCAATATTTTTTATCTCTAAAAGTTGTCCAAAGCATTAATGGACACATAATTACCAAGCGTGAGAAATTGGTACTAGTTTTAGATAATGTGGAGCATATATTTGTTCATATATCAACTATTCCTTAACTCATAGGTGATAACATTCCTTTCTTAAATAAACATCCTACCTAACCTTTTCGCAAGGTGTCAAAGATAACCATAAATTGATCCTCCAAATCAAGAACTCATTGAGTTGGTGTCATAATTAGTTCTCTTTTACTTGATCAAAGGCCTCTAACTTTTCCTTGACCATTCAAATATTTTGATAATAGACCCTATAGCTTAGCCTTCAACTCCAACAACCTTGGTGTGGTTATGAAACTTCAGGTATAAGGTCCTTAATCCAAAAACCATGTCTATGGAGAATTCAAAAGTTTCCTTAGACTCATAATATATCATCAAATTCCATTGAATAGGGTACACATCTGTATCCATATACTTCTCTTCTTTCCCTCTTTGGTGCTTTTGAGACTATATTTAACATTAAATCATCTTAAAATTTGAATTCTTGGTATTCATCTATTTTATCCAAATTTATCATAATGATTTTCTTCTTGTTGGCTTTCTACAATTGAACGACTATTACTTGCCTTATCTTATCCTTACTTAGTATATCTTACAAATACCTTTTGTTCCCAAGGTTATCCAATTATTCTTCTGATTTGGCAACATAGTCTCCTTCCATATCCAATTTATCTTAGGAACATCTTCAAATGAACATAAATGGATTAATACAGATTTACTTTTGTTTTTTCAACTTAGGAAGTTCAATCTAAACTTTGACCAACATTGCTCTACCTAAACTTTTTTTTGGTTATCCCACTTTATTGTCCAATATTTTTCCTTGCAACATGCTTCTCTATAAAATTTTATCAAAAATTCTTGATGGCTTTATCTTTCATAACCTCAAATATTCCAAGGGTTAGTTAGTTTCTTTTCTAATCTTCAAGTCTTGACTCCAAATTGACCATAACCATTCTAGTTGGTAGGATCATGTCAATTTTCATCTTTACCTTTGTGAGTTGCTTCCTTTTTTGACCCATTTTGGTCTCTGACCTTTACTATAAGGTACCAACTTTCATTCTTGATTTCAATTTTCCTTGCTATTTTTTATTCTAGTTTGAATCAAGATTGTTAGAATGTTGTCCCATCTCCTCGATACCTCTCTAGTTGGTTTTGATTCATAATATGTTGAATTTCCTACTTCACCTAAAGTTTTTCATTTATGCTACCAATTAGTTTCTCCAATTTAACATTTTTATCAATAGACATTAATCATATTCATGGATTGCATAATCTTTGACTCCTTGCAACTACAATTTTTTGTTAGAAAGAGGGATCTCTTTGGTTCTTTCTTACCCTCAGAGTCAATTAAAACAATTTTGAAAGGTGAACATACTTGAAAGTACTTATCCATAACCTTCTTACTAAACCAAGTGCATTCCTTCCACAAACCAAGGGCATATCTCTATGAGTTGTTGATTTAGAAGTTTTAACCTCCAGGGATGACTCTTTCCTAGTCCCAAAGTTAGACACATTTTGAGAAAATGGCTTCCTTACCATGTTCCTTGTTCTTCTTTCCCCTACCATCTTGGAATGAGAACTTTTCAAAATTAACCACTAATAATGTTTATAGAAAACTTATGTAATGATATCATAGGTCCAAATGTTGAACCTAATAGATCTAATACCACATGTAACATACCCAATGTTCACTCAACAATTTTCACCTAATTTTTACCTCAAAAAGTGAATAATACAATTTTCTAAAAAATAGGGAAATGAAATATTTTCTTTTCAATAGCATAATTACACATTGCATAAACAATTTTTCACTTGTCATTGTATAAATGGTATAACATTACATAATTCCAAATAGATGTAACTCATCTTTTCAAATACAATTTATAATTGATTCATGATCATGTTCATATAAAAATTCACAACTTACAAGAGTTCAATGGTCAAGGTATCCTCATCTAGATCACACGTCTTTTGTTCCACAAGCCTCGGTTGCCAACTCCAAGAGGGAGAGCATCACCAAAAGAAATTTTCCTCCAACCATGGACATAAGCGGACCCCACACATCTTCCTAATAGGAATTGGACCTACCCTTCAATGAAGATTTTGGTATAGAAACCACTAATAATGCACATTTGAGTATCTAGTGTTGTGTCTTGCATTACTAGTATGACCATACAACTATGGATCCACTCCAACTATGCATGACACTACTGACTAGCTATGCAAACCTAGATTACAATAAACCAACAAAGTATAAGCAACAACTTCCATACCTACTCTAGCCAAAGTTTTCATATATGTAATAAATCCACTTTATTTGAAGTAGTGCCCTATGGTCACCCACCCTTACTAGACTTGGAAACTCCACTAACCCATGGTTGACTCTTCTCTTGGTTTTCCTCCCAAGGTTAACAATCATAACAAGATTTCATTCAAAATTTATGACACACTAACATTGATTTCATAGACCAAATAGGTTTGACACATTCTCTTGAATACCATATTACATACTTGTATCAAACTAGGATTGGCTACTACCTCTTATTTGTTTCAATCATGGAAGTAAATACTCTCTTAGTAAATACATAATTAGTTAATACTGATGACTCCATGCCACTGACTAGACACAACTGATCTCAATATAAAGCAATGAAAATATGTTAATATGTATAATAATTTTTAAACTTGAATTGAAGATTAATTCTTTGTATTAAGTTTTAGACTCTTTGTTTATACCTAGTATGACTTCGTCCTTCTAGGTTTCCATAACCTATCTAGTAATTCATGAACTTAAATATCATTTAATTTGATTTGACATAATATCTTATCTTCATAATAATGTCCAATAATAAGTCATAATAATAAGCTATTTAACTTCTAATAATTCATCTAATAACCTTTCGACTAATCTCCAATTTCCTCATGGTTATTTCTAAGTTATTATTTGTATAATTTATACAAGGTTTATATGTTTTTATGTACATAGACAAAAATATATGGTTTCCTTAAATCATATGTTTAAATGAATGATAAGTTCATATCCAATCTAGAGAACATCTTCTACTTGAAAGGAGTTTGTGATTTTCCACCTTAAAATTTCCTCACATTATGGATTTGGCTTGCCAATATAGCTTTTTGGTCAAAATATAATATAGTATCATTCAAAGATAGTGATGACGTATTTACTTCTAATACATGTTCTAAATCTCTTGTTGAAAAATGATATAAACTCTTATTAAAGTGTATACCCTAACCCTAGGGAATAAACTAATCTCACACTTTCAATGGTTATAAGAAATTGAGAATGTAAGTTCTCTGCCCATGGTTAAACTACCAAATAAAGATATTCACATCATTCCCTAGATAGTAATGGAATAATACCTCTATTAGGATTTCAATCCCTTTCATTGGAAAGCAACATAACTCATACAAATAATACAAATACAATCTTGTATTGCTAGGATATTAGCATATTACGCTATTATATTCTCTTTGGTATGTTAATCAAACAATATAATCAAGATACCTACTAATCATACTATTTAGATTCCCTAATATAGCTTATATAAAATCTAGCTAAATGCACAAGCTCTCATAAACTATCCAATAGCAGTAATACACACACAATGATAGCATAAACACTTTTAAACCAAATTCAAACTTAGTTTCAAAATTAAAAGGAGAAAAAGAATTAGATATTTCAAGCATGCTTGGTATAAAATAGCTCCTAACGAGTATACAACTCCTTGCTTAATGTACAATGGCTCTGCCTATGGCCTCCTCTATTCTCAACTCTACTTGCTTCTATTACTTCAAATGATATCAACAGCTAACCAACTCAACGCTTTCCTCATACTAAAACAAATACTCTATGCTCTTCAAACTCACAACTATGCTACTATCAATCTCACAAATATGGTGCTCTTCTTCTCATGAATATGAAAAATGGTTTCAAAATGAAGGTCCCTTGAAATAGAGAGTTGATGCTCTTCTTAAATAATGCAAATAGAGATATTGACTATTAAAAGAAAGTTGATATTATTTCCACCTCTCTTATTTTTTTCTAGTCGTGGGTTGTAGCTGTGCATTTTTTATTTTCATATGTAAATCAAAAACTAACTCTACTTCCTCTCAAGTCAATTTGGCATGTTGGATGCAAATTTTACATTTGTTGGCACCTTCTTAATAGCAAGAAAAAGGCATATATATTGGCATATAAAATTCCCAAACACAATCAACTTTTACCTCTTTCTGAGTTGCCCAAGTTTTTGGATTCAAAATAGATTATTCTACATGCTTTTTACCTCATCAAAGCTTCCTATCATATTGTGGAGCAATTTTTCTCTCAGTATTTTCTTTTGGATTCATTCCCTACAATTCTCTTTTTTTTGTCTCTTGCTCTTTTTTACATGTCTTGATGGCATATCATCTCAAAGTTTATAGTTACTCCCACAAAAAGGTGTGCAATGTACCACATAGTGGTTGCACGAATTTTCTATATCGCTTTCCTTTTAGGCTTGAAGTAGGACATGTGGTTGGATCGCAGGAATTTTCGACAAGCTACTCACATAGACTTGAAAATCAATTGCTAGTGTGCCACATCACTCATATTTTGTTGGACGAGTTGTTTCACCTATGAGCATATTATTTATTTTGTGAATTTTTTCGAGTAGCATAGTGGATCTTACACTTTAAGGATTAGTCTCTTTTGGGATGTGCCATTATCACTTATAGCTAATCAAAACATATTTTTCCAAGCAGTTATGACTTCAAATCCTCTTCTGACAAAAATATCTTTGCAAGGTTCCTACAACGTCCAAGTTCATGAATAGCCATTATGAAGAAGCTCAACTTTCATTAGCCAATATAATCATGATTAGATCGGATCCTTGATTAGGAAAATCTATCAGATGAGGACACCTATGAGGATTTCATCTCTATCAACAATGAATACTCAATTTCAATGTATCTTTCTAGCCCTATAAAAAAGAGGATTTTGTCTATTAGAAAAAAAAAATGAAGATGTAGGAAGGAATTTTATAGCTTTTTTTTTTCTCTATGGCATGTTAAATATTATCAAGAAGATTATTTAGATTGGTATCCAACCTTTGCATTTATTTTATTTTTGCAAGAAAAAGTAATAGAAGAAATATATGATATTGTGCATCTATGGCCTCTGTCACATATTTTATTTCTCTATTTTGTGTATATTGAATTCTTTGTGTCAACTCATTCAATTATAGTCTTGGTAATTGCTTCCTATGCCATTATCTTCTATGTTTAAATAATGCTATCTTTTAGAAACTGAATCATGTTTATAATACTCTTTCATTTTTTTGCAAATATTATGCTAATTTTCATATTATGTTATGAGAGTAAGATGGTTCTATAAAGATCCAAGGTATTTCTCTTAATATTGGTTTTCTCATTTCTATGGGTATATTTGAATGAATACTCCTATGGGTTTTAGTTGTTTGTTATCTTTCCAAAAATGAAGGGTCTATGGCATTCTACATCCATTCCATAAAAAATAAGTGCCTGCTAGGGTTTGAAATGTTCTTAAAAATTTATGGCGCATTGCCTTTGTTAGTTTATTTTCTAAATTTCTCTCTCCCTTTTCCCCAGAACACAAGGAATATTCAACTTTTTTAAAAATATTGGAGGTCATTCAATGAACCGGAAAAAGGTCCCTCATTCACTAAATTTTCCATAAGGTTGTTTGGGAGAAGCGCAAGCTTTCATGATTAATAGTTCTTTTTCTAGCACACTTAGTGGGATCAAGATCTTTCACAAGATCTGATAATCAACCTAGAAGAGGCATTTAAATCAGATCAAAAGGATAGGTTGGTAAACCCATGCCCAGGGTCCAAATGAGAGCATCCTCAAGAGGAAATTTTCAATACTCTCAATTACCCTCTTTTGCACCTACAAGGAGACATGTGACAAGTTTTGTATTTCCTATAACAAAGGATAGAGCCAGAAGAAAAATACCTAAAGCTAGAGCCCTATCTACCCCCCGAGATGACAAAAAATTTCAAATCAAAATCCTTGTCTACCATATTCACAGAAGCTATTCCCTATGGCTTTCCAAGGAGCCCTAAGAAACTTTGTGACCTGGGATAGTGGTAGTCTGCTATCTCCACCAACCCCTCCATATGTGTGGCATGCTATCCTCACCAATTCTCTCAAAGCAATCCCAAAGTTCACAAAGGAAGATTTTAAAGCACCATCCAAACATCTCCAGGACATTCCCAATGTTTGTAGGTTACATAACATCATGGAGTAAATATTGCCCTTAGGTTATTAGTTGCATCTTTTAAAGGGAAGGATTAGGATTGGTATAATTCTTTAGCCCCCAACTCCATCCGGTCTTGGGATGAACTCAAGCAAAAACTCTTCGAGCACTTTGCAAAGAAAGGAGATCGCTCATCTTTGTTTCAATAGCTAATAACTATCAAAAGAGCCTTGCCAGAGGCTATGACAAATTTTAACACTAGGTTCCACAAAACTTGGCAAAGAATCCCTACATAGCTAGACCATAAGAAAATATGGAATTTAAGTTCTACTTAAAGTCTATCAATTCAAACATCGTAGTTATGATACTATTGTTCAAAGGTGACACTTTACCTGATGTATATGATATGGTCGTAAGAGAAAAAAACAATTTGATTGACACCGGGAAGCTTTCTCCACAATCACCAATTCCCATTTTTACCGAGATACCTAGTAGAACATGATAAGAAGCAACCCCTAATACATTTGCACCACTCCCCAACACTTTGTTGTCTCCATTGCCTTCAATGTATGTGTATCCGAGTGCACAACCAAGAAAATCGGGTTCTTCCTTGTTGGCTGTAGATTTCAATGACATGAAGAATTTAATGCAAACCTTCATGAATGAACTCATCATTATCAAAAAAAATCAGGTGGAACCTCCAAACCCTCCCTCCTAGAATTAATAAGGGAAACCACCTTACAAGCATAATACATACCAGGGAGCTTCAAGAGGAAGCAATCAACAATAGGCATCGATAGGCCAGATAGTCTTGGTCACCACATTGCTCTAGACCATCAAGAATAGCTCGAGCAAGAACTTGGTCCTAGGATAGAACAATATAGTAGAGGATATGAATGCATGGTGCTTTCCATGCAATGATGCTCACATGCCCCAAAATTGTCCAAGGGGGAATATTCAACAAAGTGTAGCAGAACAGAGGAGCTAGGGCATATTTTTGGATATGGAAGACTATCAGTCCCTGAGAATTGAGAATTCCCCGTTCAATGCATAGACACAAGGCATGTCCTTAGAATAGGAATTGGAAATCTCCCTTGACCAAGCACTTTTCTCTTGGATGGAGGAGGAGGATTTAGTATTCACGAATGATGTTCTGACAACTAACAACCCAAAGGTGCAATCAAATTACAATATCCGATCAAAAAGAAGACTTACTGGGGAATATATGCAGCAAACTCCCTAGTGGTCATAGCTAAAATGGTCACAATCATAGGTACAAAAAGCTCCATAGATGTAACAAACTCAATATTCACAGGTATGACCAATTTTTCCAAAAGACATGGATAAGGTCCTAAGCCTGCTAACGATAGATCGAACTTTCCCTAAGGCAAGGGAATAAACCAAAAGCCCCACTAGCCGGAATGCTCAATGTGGTGAAACAATTGAAGAAATATCCTACCAACATATCTATGTGGGACATCCTATCAATACTGGAGCAAAAGAAAAAATGTGAACCCTTAAAGAAGGGAATGATGCAATTGGAAAGAAAAAAGGTCCCAAACATAGGTCACATTAAGGACCTCCCTTTGACCTTGTATTCCTGCTCGAGCATGATAGTTACCCAGGAAGTGGTCATAATTGACATCCCCCCTATTTTTGAGATGTGTTTGTCAAGGTAATTTATAATAAAAATTGGTGGATACCTAGCCCTGGATTGGTCTCATCTAATCTTGAGGACCACACATGGGGAAAAGATGAAATTTTTTTTATATGATCCTTTGCATCCTGAACATATCATGGAAGACATAGTAAGGAGATTTGAGGCCACATACACCTCCATTTCAAAAAGAGATATGTATTGTGTGGAGATGTTAGAAGATGAAGAGGCCACAAATAATCAAATCCCAAAAGAAGAGTTCCTATTGAATCAATTCATTAATTCTGATCCTTTCAGAAATTTCCATGCCATAGGCTTAGGAACCTATGTGATCTTCAGTGAAGAGTAGGACCAACCCAAATTAGTCAAGGAACATGAGAGCTTGGACCTACCTAATAAAAATGGCTTATGTAATTTACACTTTGATGGTGCCAAATGCAAAACCATCTCAGGAGTCGATATTCACCTAGTATCTCCAACTGGGGCTAAAACCCTCAGGTCTCTCTTTTTTTAGTTTGCTTGTTTGAATAAAAATGTAGAATATGAAGGAATGGTTTATGGACTAATGCTTGCAAAAAAAATGGGCATAAAGGAAATGCAAGTGTTTGAAGATTATAAAATTGTGTTAAAATAGATCTAAGGACAATGAACTATGAAGAATGTAAGTATGTGATCCTACCAACATAGGGTGTGGGACTTCATCAAAAGATTTGAGGCTTTCAATATCCAAGTCATCTTGAGGTCTCAAAATTCTTCCACAAATAGAATGGATTGGGTTGGCTCATATTTCGAGCCAACTTCCAAATTATCTAAAGAACAACATACGGTATGGATCATTATCCGACCATCTATCCCTAACAATGATCAAAATTGGTAGGTGTTTGAGGATGATGCTCAATTTTTTGGGTTCTTACAATAGTCGGGAAAGTTTGGTGAGAAAATGCAACTAAAACTTGAGGAATTTAGTGAGGAGAAAATAATTCAACTTAAAACCAATAAGCTCCCATGAGGCCTAATCACCCTAGAGAACCTCTTCGACTATGAATATGTGAGAAATGACAAATGAAGGTTTGTTGCTGAAAAAAGGAGATTATGAGGATCTCGATGTCAAGAATGGAAAGAAGCTCAAAGTTGGAAGGAATGTGCCACAAGAGGATAAGGAGAGATTAATATCCTTACGTGCCAAATATGACGAGGTCGTAGCTTGTACTTATGATGATTTGAAAGGCTATGACTCGAACATAATCTAGCATACCATTGACCTAGTCCATGGTTCAAGCCGATTTGACAAAAGAAAAGGCAAGTCTACCCAAAGGTGGAAGCCTTAATGGCATAGGAGCTCACGAGGTTAATTGATTCAAGGATTATATACCTAATTAAAAACTCCACCTGGGTGTCTAACTTGGTTCTCATGCAAAAGAAGAATGGTGACATCTGACTCTATGTGGACTTTCGAGACCTATAAAAGGCTTCTTTAAAAGACCACTACCCTCTTTCTTCCATGAAAAAATATTGAAGACTATCACGACTTCATAGATGTTCTCATTATTTGACAGCTTTTCATGTTACAACCAGGTCTACATAAAGGAGGATTAGCATAAGACAACGTTCACCACTAAATAGGGAATGTTCACATGTGTAAAAATGTCCTTTGACCTCTCAAATGTGGGTGCCACCTTTCAATGTGCAATGGACATCGCATTCAAAGAGTTGACCAATAAAATCATTATTATTTATGTGGATGAAAACCATATTTTTGAAATGCAATAGTGATTATTTTGACCACTTGGAAAATGGTCTTCTAGACGTGCCAATAGTTTGGAATTTCTCTAAATCTTGAAAAATTTGTATTTAGAATACCACAAGGCAAGTTACTAAGCTTTGTGGTATCCAAAGAAGGGATATCCATTAACCTTGAAAGGGTGAGGGATATAAGAAAATTACCACTACCAGTTAACCAAAAGGGGTTACAATATTTCCTAAGGAAGATCAATTTTGTTTGTAGGTTTATTTTGGATTTCATAGGGATTGTGAGGCCTATTACATTGATTTTAAAAAAGGGACTAGCTTTCAGATGGACTCCTGATGGCAAGTTGTCTTTCGAGAAAATAAAGGTAGTTATTATCATAGCTTTAATGCAACAAACCTAGAATTTTCAAAAGAATTCATGCTATATGTCTACAATGGTGTATACAACATAGCCTTTGTGCTTACCAAAAAGGATGAGGAGGGAGATAGAGAGCGTCCCATTGCTTTTCACTCTAGAACCTTGAAAGGTTATGAGACTAGATACAATTTCATCGAGAAGCAAGCTTTTGCAATCGTAAAAAGTCTCAAGAAATTTTGACATTTGGTTTTGGCTAGTAAGATCACAATCCTTGTTGCTTACCCCAATATGAGGGAGTATATCACAGAAGGATAGATCACTGAAAAAGGAGAAAATTGGATCACTAAGATCCTAGAGTATGATGTATACATATGACCTACGAAGATAGTCAGAGGAAGAGGCCTATGTGAGTATCTCACACAAGAGCTTACCTCTAAAACAAAAACTAAAGAAGTTGATCATGTTTTTGTGAGCTAGTTTGAATTAGAGGAGTCCTCGATGGTTGATTGGATAAGATTCATGCACACTACAAGATATCCCCCAAACCTCCCAGGACATAAGAGGTGATACTACAGGCTCCAAGGTATCGAATATGTGCTTATTGAAGGACTTTTGTTTAAAAGGGACTATGATGTGGTCCTCCTCCATTGTGTGGACAAGCCAAAGGATGAGAGAATTCTAGATGAATTCCATAGCATCCCAGAAGGTGGAAATTTCTCCACCAAAAACATTGCATAGCATACCATAGCATACCAGGTTCTCGAAAGAAGTCATCCATTCGATGTTGCAAATCAAATCCACATCGTTTATTTTGAGAAGAAAGGAAGCTATAGGTCTAGCTTGCTAGCAGTGGCGCTTGAGGTTCATGGTACAAAAATCTAAAAGAAAGGGCAGCCATGGCACACTTCTACATGTTTGACATGTCTTTGTAGGTCCATTATAGAGGGAATTCCAACACTAGGGATGACCACCTAAATAATTTCATCAAGCCCGTCTAGATATGTCAAACTGAACATTGCTTGGAAAAGTTTGATTATCCATAGTTTAGTAATGTCCAAGTCCAACAAGAAAGCCACAAATTGAGAAATAATATTTATATTGCAATGCGGCTGGTTCAAGTCCTTCATGTAGTCTCTCCCAAGAATCTGCTTGAATGAAATGATGAGCAAGTGGCTCTTTGTCCACAAGAGGTGCTTGATTCTGTCATTGGTAGCCTCCCTGACAAAAGAGCATTGCAATTTTTGGCTCCAAAGCCTAACCAAAGTGCCTAAACCATTCATGATACAATAGAAAAATTTACCAAGCTCAAAAGTGCAATGAAAGAGACTTTCCAACTTAATGCAAACTTTATCACTATTTTTGCAAGGAAAGCGTACTATTTATAGAAAATTGTGAACTAGAAAATCCTACAAATGAAAAAAGATTCCCCGTCAAATGGCAACAGGAAATGGAAGTTGGCGGCAAGGATTAAAAAGAAAATCATACGAAGGAGATTTCATGAAGCCATGAGGAATTAATTCAAGCACTAGGAATTAATGATCGTATATACAACCTACCACCATGTGTTTTTCACCTTCATAAATTCCAACCAACTCGCTCATGTGAAAAGATAGTTTTAAAAGCCGTCTCTTGCCTATTTAATACAAATGTCTTTTCTAAACACACTTCCTATTTCCCTAGGTTGTCTTTCTCCAAAGTCAATGTAAGGAATGTACTAATTTCATTCTCACAACAAAGTTGACATTTCCCAAAAGTATGGGCCACTACTCCACACGTATTGTCTTGCTGGCAACACCTAAAGAGCTATCAATAATGACAACGCATTTACTGCATGTGTGTTTGAAAATTGAGTAAGCCAAAAGAGAAATTTCTTAAGTGTAAACCCTTGAGTGAAAGATTCTCTTGGTACAAAATTGAGTCTGCAAAATTATTTTAGGAACACAAAAATGGTTAGACATCATCTTCTAGCCGAGACACTCAAATCCCATTTTACAAACTAGACTACGTTAACATATTTGCAGATATTTCTTACACCAACTCTCTGATGCTAGAGGAATGAATTTTTCCTTATACCAAAATCATAATTCCAAGCGACCACATCAAACAAAATTCGATCAAGGATTTCATAGATAATATCTTTGACCCCAATTTGCACACAAACCCTAAAGGTCTCTAAGAGGAGGCATTATAGAGAATGATTTATAGAAGGAAGACCGAAGGACTTAGAGTAAAACTATAGCATTGTGGCCTACCATAATTCATGATGCCTTCCATGCATCCATGTCTAGAGATGATATACATATGTGTAAAGAAGTTGGACAAAAGTATCAAGGTTATTAGTGGTGACAAGCTAAATAATCAACATCAACTCAACAACTATCAGGGATATGCTATGCATTCCTTCAAACATGGTTGTCGAGCATTTCTCATGAGAAAACATGGAATATTTCTAGAGAATAAGGAGAGATAAGTTATCATTCTACAAGGATGAAATGAAATTAGAACCTGACAATGGAGAGCTCATCTTCCCTCTAGAATTTAACCAATTTCATTCAGACTTACAAGTCATCTTTTTAATGCTATCCTTTGTATATGGTTTGAAAGGGATGATGAGGTTCTTGAATACCAAATAGGCTTGGATTTCATCTTGAAGAAAGAAAAGAGTAAGAAGTGATTTGAATTCACTGAGGCAATTGTAGAAAAAATGCTTCAAAAACTGAGTGAATATAACCATTCTTTCAAGTTTAGGTACTCCTCTTTTTTGGTACATTTGATTTTACATCAGAACCATAAGCTCTTCAATAATCATTTTCCTCTCAATATTTTTGATGCATCGGGATTATTTAAGCTAGTTTTAGTCTGGACCCATGTGCGATTATTATGCATTTGTTGAATATTTTTTGAATCATGTTCTTCAATATTTATCCTAGAAGCCTTTGCATGGGTTTTCTCTTCAGGGTTTAAAATGTATGAGAAATCACTAAACCCCGTTGGATTATTTTATGGGAGTTGATTTTAATTTTATTAGATGTCACAGGCTTACAAAGGATCCCTTTAGACTGCCAATTTTTTTTACAGACAGGACACTTTCCCTAGAGGTATGTCGTCAATTGACAATTGCAAACAATGCTTATGGTGCCAAGAGGCACAAGAAGCAGCTTTAGTCAATTCCCCTCACCATTGCCAAGGGCCAAGTAATCTTCATAAAAAGAGAGGAATAGGATGTTATGACCAATAAGTTGGCCTATCTCGACCTAGTTCTCATTTATGACAAATGGAAATACAATCTAGATGGGCGTCTGGACCATTCAAAGATGAGTCATGACCATATTGGGATGAAAGGAAAAACCTGGCCAAGGAAACAATAGAGGTCTATGTCGACCTAACTTTCATACCATTTGTACCACCCCTATGGCTCATCTTCTACCCAATCATGGTAGAATACTAACAAAGTATCCTTATAGACAGGTCTCTCAAGACATAGTTAAACAATAAGTGGTGGTCAAAAAGAAAAGTGGCTGACTTTTGGAGGTATCAATAGGAAATCAAGTAGCTAGGATCCTTATATAGAGCTTTTGAAATAAACGAGTGCTTTAAGGAGATTTATGATAAGGAGGTTAGATCCGATTCAAACCCAGGGTCTAATCGAGGGCCTAAACAAGAGCATGCACAAGGTTCCAATTCACTTCTTCAAGCAGTCAAAGTGGAAAAGGGGAAGAAGGTATCATGACACAAGGATTCATAGGTATCATCTTCTACTAGCATTTCGACAAAGGGAAAATGGACCCAAAGGTCTTCAAGGAAGTATTCAATAGTTCAAAAATGCCAAGGTTCATCAAGGTTAGTTGCCGAAGGGTTTGGAGAAACTAATGTGCCCCCTATAAAGAGAAGGAGAATCCAAGACTTGGGCAGCCAAGGTTCCTTAGACAAGGAGGGAGAAGAAGTGGACTTCACTCTACAACTTTCTTCGACCCCCATGATCTAGGCAAGTTTCATGCTCACTATTATTTCTTCCACTGCATCATTAGTAGCTATTGTCCCCTCATCTGCAAAATAGAATCCCCCATCCACTGATTTTGATATGCTTATCCCTAACATACCCATGACCATGTTTGATAATGAGCCTCATATGGAAACCCCATGTGTTGAACATGCATCTTCCACATCAACTACAATTGACACTTTTATCACTTTATCTAAGGCATGGGTTGCAAACATAGAACAGCCCATGCTACCAGCCTTATCACCTTTTCCTACTTCTAGGCATATGCCTCTATTTCTTCCCACTAGTTGCTTTACCCCAATGAGCACTCCTTTTTCCTCTCAGGTCATACGTGGCATCCCAACTTTCTCACCAATAGCGCTTCCTTTTGCTTCCCCCAAACTCAATTGGTTGAAAGCACACCTAATTCTATCCTCTATGGCCTCCCCACGAGTGTCTCTATTGCTACACAAAGTATTGAGTCTTTGTAGAACCTTCAGACCTAAGTGGAGTTGACTAGGTAAGCTCAACAAGAAAGAAAATAGAAGCAGTGGGCAAAGGCCACGACAAATCTAGCCACTCGAAAGCTAGAGACTTGTTTCAATGAAGAGTGAAATTCTCTAATGATCTCAGCTATGAGGCCATGGGTATCCAAACTAGAGGGAGAGATGCAATACAAATATTATGAGATCCAAACTATGGGTCTAAACCTAAGAAAAGCACTCCTGCACAAAAAATAAGCCTTGCCAAAGCAACGTAGAAAGTGGTATACACAGACTATGAGAAGTTAGATAGGAGATTGAAAAAGCTTGAGGAAGATTTGATGAATGTGAAGGCCACGATGGATAGACTATAGGTGGAAATTAGGGTGAAGGATATGGATATGGCCTACTTGAGAAAAACACAGGATTAGGAGGGAGAAGTGGCTAAGTCACTTGAGGAGACTTAAAATGAAAGGGATCGGCTTTCTTCCAAAATGCAAAGATTAGAGCATGAGGTCAAAGCTAATTGAAAAAAAACAAAAATGTAAAGGCCCAAATGTAAGAATTCATAGAATAATATCAATGAAAGAAGAAATAGTTTGCTGATATAATGAGCTGACAAAACAATATATATGCAAAGTTGCAAAGAGGGCTATAGGAGATGGGAAAAGAAAGAGATCAATTGAAGGAAGAATTGGCTAATTCTTGATCTCAAGTAGCTGAAATAATTCAAAAAGCCCAGGAAGAAACCGATAAGGAGAGACGGGAGAAACAAGACATCTATTATGTTTTGTAGACTCGCAATAGAGAGATGGAGAAGTTATGCTTAGAGATTTCATACACCCTCCATGAGACAGATCAATTGAAAGAATATGTAAAGGCTAAGGAGTCTCAATTCCAATAGGAATTAGCTATGGCATGAAGCTCCAAGCTCCTCCTGATACTCTAGGGATTTTTGTATTCCCATTGGGAGAGAATCATGGTTCTAGTAGCGGCCATAAAACTAGCCTTGAGATTCTTGATAGATGTACATGAATTGGATGTGAAGGTTGGTCCAAAAATCAACCGAATTGTGCATATATGATCAACCCCCATTTTGAAGATTCGGGTAATTTTATTGCCAAATTATGTAAGGCAACTAAGGAGGCTTTAGAAGGTGTTGGAATTCTAGACCGAAGGGAAACTGCAAGGAAATAAAATGAATTCATCATCTACAACCAGACCGCCCAAAAAAGCAAGGCTTGTCAATTGGCACTAACTAAGAAGTTTGGAAAAGTAAGGAAATACTTTTAGGTTCTAATACATTTTGGATTATCCTCCATATTCTTGCCAGATAGAGAGGTGTTGATAGAAGAACAAATCAATGAGGCCATCATACTCAAACGACAGGAATCTTTAGTGCTCCAAGGTTTGGCTCATTTCCTTCAGTCGACAAAATTGAAAAGTTGCTTCTACCTTCAGCTTGACTTTACTACCACATTGCAGTTGCTTCAACAAAATGGAGTGTAGTTTCCTTCAAAAGGTTATCAATCTCAACCAGGCCTATGAAACATCGCACACACTTGCTTCACCTTCCAATGAAGACTAAGAATGCCTAGATGTTTCTTTCCTCAAAATATGAGGATTCCTTTCTATTTTTTATGGTATGTATTCTTATCTGGGTTCATGCCACCATAAGCGAAGGTTCCCTGTGAGTCACTAGAAATTGTGGAGCAATTTTTCTCTAAATATTTTCTTTTGGATTCATCCCCCATAGTTCTCTTTTCAAATCTTGTTATTTTTTGTGTGTTTTGATGGCATCTTGTCTCAAAGGTTATAGTTACTCTTGCAAAAAGGTGCATAATGCTCCATATAGTAGTTGTACGGATTTTCCATATCACTTTCCTTTCGGGACCAAAGTAGGACACATGGATGCGTTACAGGAATTTTCCACAAGCTGCTCACATAGACTTGAAAAATCACCTTCCAATGTGCCACGTCACTCATCTTTTGTTAGACTGGTTGTTTCACCCACGAGCATATTATTTCTTTTGTGGAGTTTGTTGGGAAGCACGGTGCATCTTACTCTTTCGAGATTAGTCTCTTTTGGGCAGCACCATTATCACTTACAGTTGATCAAATCAGATTTTGCTAAGTAGTTATGGCTTCAAATCCTCTTCTGACAAAAATATCTTCGCAAGGTTCCTGCAATGTCCAGATTCATGAATAAACATTATTGAAGTAGCTCAACTTTCATTACCAAATATGGTCATGATAAAATTGGATCCTTGATTGAATTGTAGAGTTATTAGATGAGGACACCTGTGAGGATTTCATCTCTATCAGTAATGAATACTCAATGTCAGTGCATCTTTCGACCCCTATAAAAATGGTTTTTGTTTGTTAGAAAAAGGGAGATATAGGAAGGAATTTTATAGAGCTTTTTTTTGGTAAGATTTGGCTATGGAGATAGCCACCCAAGATCTAAAGGCTTGTGGAAAGGAAAAAGTACTTAGAAGATCAATATGACATGAATAAACTATATTCCTATCAATAAATGCAAAAATAATTGATGGAGTTGGTTTACAATGTGTGAGAGACCCTTGGTTATATAGCCAAGATGGGACATAAGATGTCATAATATTATGACAAGTGTCTTTATCATATGACATGAGACAACTTATCACAACTACCTAGGTCACATGTGTTACAAGTCAAAAGATAAGATAACAACTAATGACAACTAACACCTTCTAGAAAGATTCTTAGGACCTAAGTAAACTTAACATGTGAATATGTTCCCTAAGTCCCCAGTAAGAGAAATAACTAGGTAAAAAATATTTATTCACACCAATAGTTTTGCTCTGTGGCATGTTAAATATTATTAAGATGATTGCTCAGATTGGTATCCAACCTTTGTATTTATGTTATTTTTGCAAGTAATAGAAGGAAGAAATATATGAGATTGTGCATCTATGGCATCTGTCACATGTTTTCTTTCTCTATTTTGTGTATGTTGAATGCTCCGTGTCAACTCATTCTAGTCTTGGTAATTGATTTCTATGACATTAGCTTTTATGTTTAAACAATGCTATCTTTCAAAAATTGAATCATGTTTGTAATAATCTTTAATTTTTTGCAAAGATTATGCTAATTTTCATATTATGCTATGAGAGTAAGATGGTTTTGTAAAGATCCAAGGTATTTCTCTTAATATTGGGTTTCTCATTTCTATCATACCTTAATGGGTGCTTCCCACAGGGAGATCTAAATGACTGCTTTGTGCTCCTATGGGCCTTAGTTGTTTGTTATCTTTCCAACAATGAAGGGCCTATAGAATTTTGTGTCCATTCCATCAGAAATAAGAGCCTACTAGGGTTTGAAATATTCTAAAACTTTGTGGAACATCACCTTTATTAGTTTCTTTTTTGCATTTCTCTCTCCTTTTTCCCAAAAACACAAGGAAGAGCTAGCTTTTGTAAAAATCTTGCAGGTCATTCAGTGAAGCGCAAAAAGGTTCCCCATTCAATGAGTTTCCAATAAGGCTATTCGGGAGAAGCACAAGCTTTCATGATCAACACATATGTCATGCATGGTTTTTAAAACTCTATTTACACTTTACTTCTTTCATAGTATTCATTCCTTCTATTTATTTTCCAATTGCACGTCTATGATGGGCATCTTTATTGTTTATAACAACCACTATAAATGATTTCCAAACTTGCCAATCCATGGCATTTACTTCTATCTCCTTAATGTGTGGTATATTTTCCATAAAATATGTCTTCCAAAGCATATTTTATAACAATAATAATATGCGTATAATATCATTCATGTATATATATTTATATATATTATAATACATTCTTTATTATAATATATATATAACAATATATATATTATACATACATTAGGTCATAGTAGGATCATGGGGGTCCAAACTAGACCACTAAGTGGCAATGAAAATTCAAAAAAATAGAGTTATGTAACTTCACATAAATATTTGAATAGGCTTTTGTTGGCATATGGCTTCTAGTGTTGTCATTGATGGCAACTGAAGTCATCTCCATGGTCCACAGATTAGTATCTAGTCATATCGGTAGATAAAGTGAAGTACTATGTGTTACCAGAAAAATACTTAAGAATAGGGTATTCGGTTAGTCAGTTAATCTATCTACTTCATCAGATCATTGTTTTGTGGTGTGGACCCCCATGATTACTTGTTGAGCATGTATCTTATCTTATTACTAAATCTTATGGTGTTGCATCAATCGTTGTATGAGCTTGGAAGTCTGGTAGGATGTTTTCTATCTATTTGTTCATTGTAGCCGACTCAGTGAATGTGATGTGTTGTGGATGTGTAAATAAAAATTGTTTGAAATTTTTTTTATGTTCAAATATTTAATTGTGGTTCCCAACTATAGCCTATCCAAGGGTATTAAATCCACATTGAAAATCCAATTGTAATTTTGGGCCGATAGTTGATAATATTTCCAAGTTTTATCAAGACCGACCTATAGCAATTTTATTTCTAGATGCGGATATATATAAGAGATTTGATATATTATTTGGTGTGTGGAAAAAAGAAGTGTGGTGGTATGTTGCAATCATCAAGAAGAGTGATTAGTTGATTATGCATAGTTTCACTTGTACATTAATATTTTTATAGTGCGAGTTGTGCAGAGTAGAGCAGAATTGTTGAATCAGTCAGAAGGACAATAGATTATCTCTATAGCTTAAATGCAACTGTAATTAGGCATTGTGGATGCTATTTCATTAGTTCACTCTTTTGGATTTATTCCAAATCATTGTAGGGTAGTTAGCCTAAATGCAAGTGCATTCCCATTTTGTACTTCTCATTTTGGGTATACTCATATTATATTGTGGATTGGCCATCCACCGAGGTTTTTCCCCTAACAGGGTTTCCACGTAAAAAATTATGGTGTTAAGGTGTTGTGATTATTTTCTTTCTATTGATGCATGTTTCTTTTGTTGAATGGTTAAGTAAGCTAAATGATAGAATAATAAAGTTGAATTTTTTCACAACATTGATTCACCCCCCCTCTCAGTGTTGCTTGTTTCCAACAATGAGTATCAGAGCTAGTTCCTCAGAAGAAGTCTTACAGCTTGGGGAGATCTTGGAAGGTTTTTTTCAATGGATACAAGGAGTCTTGAACAATAAATTATGGTGTCCCTTGATGATCTAGACCAATCAAAATCTAAGAACTGGAAATTGCAAGAAAATATTGAGAATGTAGAAAAGTTCATTTAGTCACTAAAAGACAAAATAAATGAATCAAGGGAGAAAAGAAAGGAATTATGTGGTTAGCTCAAATGAAGAACAAAATCATTGAAGATGAACAACTCAGTCTGGATCTAAAAGAGAAAACAAAAGAATGTGAAAATTTTTCCAAAGAGAATGTTGTCTTGAAGCGTGAGATGGAGTCTATCATGATGAGAGTGACCAAGGAGATTGAGGATAGAAAGAAGAATGAAGATAATCTTGCACAGTATTTGAAAGAAAAGTTTGAACAATGTAGCCAACTATATAATGAATTGGAGCAATCCAAAAACAATCAAGAGGTGCTTGAAAAGCATCTTGATGATCTCAAAGATGAACTAACTACTACAAATGATTTTAAGGAGATATTCAAAGAAAACTCAACCAAACTTGATGAACTGATCAAAGGACAGAGGACTAATGGTGACATATGAGGTCCTAGATATGAAGAAGGAGAAAGTTCTAGATCTAGACAAAGGAACTCTAGATAAAGGAATTCCAAACAAGGAAGATAGACGGAAGGAGGCAGAAGAAATCTAGCAAGCAAACCAAATGCTCAAAGATTTAATGGATAATGTTATGTCTGCAACAAATTTGGTCATATGGCTTCTCAGTGTAGAAGCGGGGTGAATAAAATTAGACCATCATTCTCAAGTCAATGTTTTAACTGCTATAAGTATGGTCATAAATCAAGTGAATGCAGAATTATGATGAATAGCTTTTATAGAGATATCAAATGTTATGCATGCAATAGATTTGGGCATATTGCTAATCAATATAGATCAAGTCAAAGCCAGTGGAATAGTTGGTCTGGATAGAGAAGTGTTGTGTGCTACAATTATAACAAATTTGGCCACATCGTTGGATTATGTTGGAACAAAAGAGGTCTAGTAAATTAGAACATGCAACATGATGTTAAAGGAAAAGTAAAAGTCAATACTAATGTGATCAAGAAGAAAATGTAGAAAAAAGGGGTAATGAAGAATCCCTTTGTAGAAGGAAACAGACCTGCACCAAAAGCAACTTTTGGTAATTCCTTAGGGAATTAATTTTAGGTCTCTGGCTTAGGGGGAGCTATCAAGAAAAACTCCAAAACCCCCTTCTGACAAGTGAATGATACTAGGATTCGAGTGTGTCCAATAGGAGAGTTGATTCTTTGCAAATGTTTTTTGACCAATTAGAAGCATTAGTGAAGCATATTTGAGATTCGCATAAGAGTCATCTACCTCGATACCTGAAAAGAAGAGAACTGGATGAATTAGGGAAAGAGCATTTATTGCAAAATAAAGGAGTTAGGTATGTGGAAAATAAAAGGAATGAATTGAACCCTCATTTTTCATATTGCATTTGGAGAGAAGCAATTTGGAGAGCTTAGAAGTGATCATTGCAAATTTGTGGAGAGACTCAAGCACAAAGGAAATTCTGCAATAAATTTTGTTTTTGTCCCTGAAAGGTATTTATTGAAAACTTGTAAATTTGTGTGATTGCAATCATGTCTACTCTGGTATTCAAAGTTAAGGATAGGCCATGTCCAAAGTTCAAATGGCATCTATATAAGTCCATAGATACAGAGTCGTTAGGTGCATTTTCATCAATGCCATATGGAGTCCTACATATTGAGGATATTAGGGCTTATGTGCATGCAAATATTGAAGATTTGGGAACCTCTCATTTGATGGATTTGTACTCTCATCATAAATTTCAAGATCCTACTATGAAACTAGAATTCAAAACCCTAGAAGATAAGAAATTTGCACAATTTGCAAAATTCCCCATATTTGAAGAAGATGAATGGGTTCGATATTTTTTTAGCCATGTCCATGATGAATTCATGTGGTTGGATGTTCCATTCAAAATCACAAAAGAAGCTATATGTGTAGTTACTGGACTAAACTCCACTGGTAAGCTTCCAGTTTTGAAGTATGTAAAGAATGATAAGGTTACTGATGTGACAGGTTCGCAATGGGACAGAAGATCAATGACGATAGATGATATTGCTCTAGTGGATGTAAAATTTGCATCAATGGTTATTAGCTATAAGATTTATCACTCAAGTTGGGAGAATTCAATATTCAGCCTAGCTATCTACGCAGCCTATGAAATTGTCAAACAGAATGTAGACTATGATTTATGCGAACTGCTTATAACCTAGTTATTAGAGAATTTGGGGAAAATCAAGAAGGATAAGAAGAACATATTCAAATACTGTAACCTGCTGATATGTTTATTTTTCTACTTCTCAGGTGAGATACCCAGAGTTGGTAAAGGTCAATGGCGTAATGATGTGTCAGTAGTTGTTCAAATACAAAATGAGTTATTTAGACTAGGTGATCGACAAACCCACAATACAATCTTGTGGGGATACTTTAAAAAAATTTAGAACTTGATGCATGCTAGAGAAATAATTCCTGCTTCAATAGTGGAACAATACACATACACTATTTGCTTCATGGTAGAAATTGACTAGTGCCATATGGAAGTTGTTGATCCTAGAACTGTTTGGATCATGCCTATGGGTTATGAAGCAGATGAGAAATTTTTGAGGATGTATGTTGAACACCTGTTGAATTCACCACTGGATTAGGGAGAAGAAAGGTTTGGTACCTATGCAGAGAAAGCTTACAAGTTCATTCAAAATTGAAAAATCCCAAGATAATCAGAAGGGTAAGAAAAGAGACAAAAGCTTTTGCAGAAAGTATGGGCATTTCTATGTAGAAACTGAAAGAAGTGAGAAGGCAAAGAGATGAAGCTGAATCAACTAAGAAGAAGAAGAGGCAGAATCAACCGGTCTGGGAACATCTCCTGCTCACACTAGAAGTTCCACTACAACTCAGTCAAATCAAGTCGAGGCTTCTAGAAAAAGGTAGAAGAATAAAAGCACAAGAGCTTAAAAAGTTTTCTGTAGATGAAGAGGAAGAAACTGATTCAAAAGTAGTAAGAGAGATAAATGCTACTAGTACATAGGCAGTCAAATTGAATGAGAGAAAATATTTTGGCAAGGGATAAGAAACAAAGAAAAAGGCCAATATTGACAAGCCCAACATGTCTATTAAGGAAGTCAAGTATGTAGTCATGAAAGATGGAAATCTCAATCCACTCTATGAATAGACCTTTGATGAATCCAGTAAGAGAATTCTTGAAGAAGCAATAATAAAGCATATGAATTTTTTCAATAAAGTCCTTGTTGAAATCATTTTTGGTTTGTCTACAAATTTGTATAATACTTTGGACTCTAGGAGGTTGATTTCCTTATTAGAAGAAGAAAATATAAGGAAGAGAGTTATTGCCAATTTGTGCCCAAAAATGTCAATTGAAGAGATGAATTTATTCCTTGAAAAGGCTAAAAGGGGATTTAGGAGAAAAACAAGGATAAATAAACTCATGATTGGTGAAATTGACACTATTGTCAGTGAAACTAAGAAAATATTGGAAGAATTTTTGTCAAGGGACAAAATTAACATTGAGGAAATCAATACTGAAAATGCTCAAGGAAATGAGGAAGTGAATATGGAGGTAAATGAATTAGAAGAAGAGAATGTGAATGAAGAGAACATAAATGTATCTAATCCTTCATAATTTGAGAATATTTTGACTTCTCCTAATGAGGAAAATATAGAGTCACCTATGGCAACTAAGGTCCCCATTGAGATGCTAGCTAAGGAAAAAGAAGGTGCATACTGAAGAAATTGAAATGCCTAAATTCAATCCTAAATCAAAATCCAAGGTTGAAAAGGTTGAAAAGGAAAAGGATCAAGAAATCAGAATAGAGAAAGGGAAGGAATCTTTAATAGAGCTTCAGGAAGAATTAGATCCTAAGTTGGATGAAAACTCAATTAACCTATCCACTCTATCTCCAATTTAGATGATGAAGGTCGCTAAAATTTCTCAAGCCAAAGCAAGTGAGAAGATACTAAAATGTCACATAGAGGACAGTGAACTGTTAAAGCTTGCATTTGGAGTTTTATAGAAATTAATGTCTGCTTATGTTCTAGATCCATCAGGTTCCTCCTCCAGTGAGATAAAGAAGCTAATAAATTTTGTAAATTTTTATGTTGAATCTTTTGAGAAATCTACTTTGGATAAAGTGAAAAAGGAGTTCAAGGAGAAAAGAGTTAGTAGCCTAAAAAAATTGATTGCCAAAGACAAAGCTCTGCTATGTACCTACATAGAAAATATTCAAGGTACTATGTTTGAATGAGGAAAAGTGTACAAATCTTGCTTGGTCTTGTCAAAATTTACTAAAGAAAATGAGAAAAAGGTGAAAGACATTGAACAACAGTTGGTCACTATTTCCAATACTTTTGACCCATTTGCTGGCAGTTTTTGTAGTCAACAAAGTTATGTGATGTTTTTTCTCAACCAAATAAATAATATGAAATTTGAAAATGAAAGGATTATTGGCAGAGTATGTGAACTCAAGGGACTAATAAGTCCAAATATTGAGATGATGGTAAATTATTTGAAAGAAAGTAAAGATGTTATAACCACTCCTGGTTCAATAAGTCTCAAAGCAGAAAAAATTGTCATATCTACTTTGTGGTCATATAACCATTTTGGAGAGTTTGAGAAGTATCTGGGAATCAACATTAAGTGGACTGAAGAATAGCTTTGTAGACGTCTTCAAATTTTTGTAAGTCCCAACAGTTTTACAATTTTGGATTCCTCAATTTTATCATTGATGTCAAAGGGGGAGAGAGTGCAGTCAAAAATGCCTTGACATTCTTAGGGGGGCAATATTCTGAATTTTGGCAGTGTAGGTACCAGTTTCGACACTTAGTCATTTTTCACTAAGTGTTGCCATCAATTCCAAAGGGGGAGATTGTTGGCATATGGCTTCTAGTGTTGTCATTGATGGCAACTTAAGTCAGCTCCATGGTTCACAAATCAATATCTAGTCATACCGGCAGATAAAGTGAATTACTGTGTTACCGACATAATACTTAAGAACAAGGTATCTGGTCAGTTAGTTAATCTGTCTACTTCACCAGATCATCGTTTTGTGTTGTGGAACCCTGTGATTACTTTTTGAGCATGTATCTTATCTTATTACTAAATCTTATGGTCTTGCATTAGTTGATGTATGAGCTTGGAGATCTAGTGGGATGTTTTATGTCTATTTTTTCATTGTAGCTGACTCAATGAATGTGACGCATTGTGGGTGTGTAAAACAAAATTATTTGAAATGTTTTTGTGTTCAAATATTTAATTATGGGTCCCAACTATAGCCTAGCCAATGATATTAGATCCACATTGAAAATCCAATTGTAATTTTGAGCCAACAGTTGATAATATTTCCAAGTTTTATCAAGACCGACCTATAGCGATTTTATTTATAGATGCAGATATATATAAGAGATTTGATATATTATTTGGTGTGTGGAAAAAAGAAGTGTGGTGGTATGTTGTGATCATCAAGAAGAGAGATTAGGTGATTATGTACAATTTCACTTGTGCATTAATATTTTTACAATATGAGTTGTGCAGAGCAGAGCAGAATTGTTGAATCAGTCAAAAGGACAACAAATTATCTACAGAGCTTAAATGGAACTGTAATCAGGCATTGTGGATGTTATTTCATCAGTTCACTCTTTTGGATTTATTCCAAATCATTGTAGAGTAGTGATCCCATCCTTTTGAGCAGTGAGCTCTAGGTAGTGAGCCTAAATGCAAGTGCATTCCCATTTTGTACTTCTCATTTTGGGTATACTCATATTATATTGTGGATTGTCCATCCACTATGGTTTTTCCCCTAACAAGGTTTTCACATAAAAAAATTTGGTGTTATGGTGTTGTGATTATTTTCTTTCTATTGATGCATGTTTCTTTTGTTGAATGGTTAAGTAACCTAAATGATAGAATAATAAAGTTGAATTTTTGCACAACACTGATTCACCCCCCCTCTCAGTGTTGCTTGTTTCCAACACTATTAACATAATTTGAAAAATATGTAAAAACAAAACTTGTAGCAAATTGAATAGTTTCTAAGCTATTCGTCATTTTTTGGAAAAAAGTAAATCTATTTGGTGAAAATTTGAAATTTCAATGTAGTAGTACTAAACTTTCAAGAAAAAATTTTAAAAAATAGGTGTTTGTCTGGCCACCATAATGGGGAGAAAAAACTAATATTTTATTCTAAATATTTCAATATAAGTAGAGGACACATTCCTTGATGTGATGCATATTTTTTGTAATTTATTTACAAGTAAATATTTAGTTATGAATTTTCTACTAAGAATTTTTTTAAATGTTAAAAAACCATTTGTTTGGCCAGCCTAACTTGGTCAAAAAATATGTTTTTTTTTTTAAACTATAGTTTGTGAAGCATAGTGTCTGACACATCTTTTGGATTCAAAAAATGTTTAACCATTAAAAGTTATAGATGTTTTTCAATCATCCTATCAATCATGAATTTACTCATAATGTATGTAAAAAATCAATAATAATTGTCTATTTAATTCCAAATAAGGCATATCTTAAAAGTTTGCAAAGCTGACAATTTTCTCTATAAACCGTTTTTGGTTCATTAGATTTGGATAAGAAAATTCATTAGCCACTTTTATGTCATATCACCACTTTTTGGACCCCCATGATCCTACACTCACCCTATTCATATATATTACCATCTTTTACACATAACAATATATCAATATATTGATGTGTGTGTATATATATATATCTGTGTGTGTGTGAACTTTTGCATATGTATTATGTATCTACATATGGGTATATGTAGACATTACTATCTATGTATGCTCATACCTACATATGTACATATGTGTGTGCCATTTCATATAAATATGTATATATATATACATACCCATATATATATATTTAATACACAATATATATCTCTTGCTCCTCACAAGGGTTTTAGCACTTTTACTCAAATTAATTAAATAATTAAAATAATTAAGAAAACCACCCCACTATCTAACAACCATAAAGCTATCAACTTGGTTGAACACATATTGACACCGAACTTAAACTAACTCAAAAAGGTTACCCTACCCAGTGTAGTGCATGTGTGCATCTACTTAGATAGGTATATCAATGTGTTAAAAGGCGTAGGAGAACTGAGAGGGGGGGTTGAATCAGTTGTCACCAAATTTAAACTCAAAACTTCAACACTTATCAATTTCACAACCACACTGTTCTATTATTTAGTATGAACATGAAATGTAGATAACAGAAAGTAAAATCAACATAGTGAACACCATATTTTACATGGAAAAATCAATGAGGGAAAACCATGGCGAGGATTAACTCGCAATATAAAGTAGTTCCAAAACTAAATATATAAGGCTCACTGCCCTGAATAGGACTCATTGTTGGGATACAAAAGTTCATTGCTTACAAGGAGGCTCATTTCCTACAAAAATATTTACAAAACAAAATTGGGCTTCACAGCCAAAATGAACTAAAAAGAGTGCACCTAACAAGTGTTGATGCAGTTTTGGTGATTCTCAATAGATAGACTTAACACACTTCATCATTTTCACTCTTATTCACCTTCGCATTCACAATTGTCTCATCAAAATATCACCATCTTCAAAAACTGTTTAGTATATATATGCTCAATCTATCCAGAAGCATCAATTAGGTCGGATTAATTAGATGCATTTCTTATTCATCAAAAATACCAACTATCAGCTACAAGCTTTCACAAAATATTCCCAAAAATAATTCAAAGTGCTCAACATGCTACATCATGTTGACATAGAACTAAGATATGTCGCACATATATTTGCATAACAAAAATTGATTCACCATATCACAACTTATCCATGAAGTCAGCTAGAAATAAACTTAGTTTCAAAAAGTAATCAACAAGATAATGCCAATACATCGTACAAGCATTGGAGCACAAGAGATTATAAACATACATGCTTTCAGCAATCATAAACAATTACCCAAAACCACAAGTAGTAACTATCAAACACAGAGGATTGCAGACTAAAATGCCATAGGATGTAGCTTGAATACCAGTTCAGATACTGAACCAAAATATCGGATCAAGTACTAACTTAGACTTGCAGTCACAACTCGAATAACATGGTGACATTTGTTAGAAACCATGATCAGACATGCAAACCATAAAAGCCTTCCACATAAGAGAAAATTAGAAAAAGAAAAGCTATTGCAAGAAGATGTGCAAAATATTATTATTCAAGAATTCAATTAATTACATGAGATGATTTTCTTTATAAAAGAAAGTATGCATAACCCTAATCTTATCTTGAGCAACAAGATAGCTCAACAAGATAAGGATGACAACTATTAACTTAGGAATTAAAATATTACCTAAGTAAACTTATGCAAGTGTAATAATTAATTAATTACACTAACACCCCCCATAAGTGCAACTGAGGGAGACTAAAAAAATCATGCACCTAAATGCTACGATGAATGCAATAAAGCATGAATGGGTCCTGGAAAAAAGGTATGATCAAGTACCCATGTACAAATGCAATAATGAGGTAGAGAAGGAAAACCCAGTGGAACAAAACCCCCTACAATGAGATGACTATTGCAAAGAAGCACTAGAAGAACATTGTGGAGTAACACTGGAACCACAATTTGGAAAGCAAGGAAAGATACTTCTATCTACAAGAAACCAAATGAGAGTCACTGAAGGACTCAGGAAGAATCGTAATAATTCAATAGCAGACCTGATGCCATGGAACATTGGAAAAATCACAAACTAGAACAACCCTAGAATCTATGAAGCAACAGTAGATGAAATGATGAAAAAATCTAGAAACTGTGCATCTCAATGCCGATGCCAAACTGAAACTAAAAATCTTCCATGGTAACAAGTACCATAAAGAATCTAGAACATTAACCATAAAAACATGGCCCTCAAACTAAGATGGATCTGAATCAATGCAGATCAATAACCATAGATTCCCAATCTAAAGTGTGAACCAATATGAATCTGATATGTGTCAAGCTAGAGTAAGATGTGACAAAAAGAAACTAAGAAACTAGATATAACCCATGTGAGTTGTCAGCAAATCAAGATGGGATCAAAGTGCATGCACACTCTAATTAGATTATTATGCAAGAAACCCCCTGATGGAACTTTATCTCAGCTCATTTATTACAATAACCCAATGATTGTAAAAGGAGAGAATGCTAAACATGCATAAATCAAAAATAAAATGATGTGATACTGAAATGAACTGCAAAGATTCAATTTTCACCCTTCCAACTGCTAAAACATCCAAGTAATCTCCAAAATACCCATCAGGAAAAATCTGGAATAACGATCAACCTTGGAAAAATACTAAAAAAAGTGCATGGACAACAACATAGAGCTCCTCAATACCTTTCCAACACCACAAAGATAGCGAAAATCAGAGATTGTGGCAAAAATTTATGAACTTGGAGGCCATAAATGAACATCTAACTTCAAATAGAAATAAATGCAGCTAAATAGAAAAATAATGAAAAATAAACTATACCACAAGATAGTACTTGGAACCAACTTTCTGACGATATCTCATTTTCCCGATTTTGACTATGTATGCCCAAGTTATGCCAAAAAGAAAGAAAGTTCTCCTTTAGGGAAAATGGGGGCTAGGAGAGGGGGCTTGGAGTGTCATATGGCCGCTGACATCAATACTTCACAAGTAAAAATTTGATGGCTTGGAGGCTATCAGAGCAAAAAAGTGCCCCCCTTGCAACAAAAAAAAATTGATGGTTGTCATGAGATTCTCCATGCACCAGAATATTCTAGTGGAAACTTCTAGGAATTTGTAAAGATTCCCCTCGATATGGACGTTTCCGGATTTGACTCCTTTGACTGCCAGTTTTGAAAAAGGACTGGCTGATGGTGAAGGATGGGAGTGCCAGCCATTATGAATGGCATCGTCGGTTATTGAAGGATCCGATGAGATTAGTCATCAGGGGCTTGAGAGCTATTGACATGTGGCTTTTTGTCATTGGGCATCAAAGCCAAGGCTATCTGTGTCCTGCGGATTTGAAAACACAAGGTATTGGGTTCTGTGCAGGGTACAATGCGTACCCTACCAAAATCTTTGCCAATTTTTTTTAAAAAAAAAACTTTTTTGAATATTCTTTTTAAAAAAAAACTAATGATTTTTTTTATGCAGGAAAAATATTTTTAAAAAAACTAGAGAATTTTTTGATGGAGGAGAAAATTCAAAAAACCAAAATAATAAACCCTGTACCTACATGCATGCAAAATGAGGTGCTCAGATCTATACGGATCTACGTGCCTCTAAAAAAAATTATCTTTTGTTGCAACTGCTCAGATTTGAGAAAAACAATAGGTGATCTTAGAGTTTTTGGGTGCTACGAATGTGATGACAACATACGTTTTGCTCCAAAATGCACCAAAAGAATGCTCAAGGTCAGATCCCTAGAGGAACCTTGAAGGAACTCTACACTAAAAATCTCCAAAATCTGAGAAGGGGTTGCATATCAAGGCTTTGATACCATGTTAGAAACCAAGATCAAACATGCAAACTAGAAAAGCCTTCCACAAAAGAGAAAATCAGAAAAAGCAAAGCTATTGCAAGAAGATGTGCAAAAGCTATGGAGACGTATGTTTTGCTCCAGAATGCACCAAAAAAATTCTCAAGGTCAAATCCCTTGAGGAAACCCGAATGAACTCTACACTAAAAATCTCCAAAATCTGAGAAGGGGCTGCATATCAAGGCTCTAATACCATGTTAGAAACCAAGATCAAACATGCAAACCAGAAAATCCTTCCATAAAAGAGAAAATCAGAAAAAGAAAAGCTACTGCAAGAAGATGTACAAAATATTACTATTCAAGAATTCAATTAATTACATGAGACGATTTTCTTTATAAAATCAAGTATGCATAACCCTAATCTTATCTAGAGCAACAAGATAGCTCAACAAGATAAGGACGACAACTATTAACTTGGGAATTAAAATATTACCTAAGTAAACTTATGCAAGTGTAATAATTAATTAATTACACTAACACCCCCCCATAAGTGCAACTTAGGGAGACTAAAAAAAGCATGCACCTAAATTCTAGGATGAATGCAAGAAAGCATGAATGGGTCTCGACAACAAGGCCTAATTAGGTACCCATGTACAAATGCAATAATGAGGTAGAGAAGGAAAACCCAATGGGACAAAACAACATCAATGACAACACAAAACTATAGAAATGATCATTCTTCTTTATTATTCCAACAATCTCCCCCTTTGTCATTTATGGCAACATGTGCCAAAATTTCCAAACCTCCTATCACCTTAGTTGTTCTCCTCATAACTTTATACTCTAACTCTCTCCCTGCTCACTTGACTCAATGCCCCTTTGACATCAATGGCAAAGGGTGACCAAAAAGGTAGGATGCCAATAGATGTATATGATGACTTTGTATATACACAAGAAGTCTAGCTTCCCATTTCAAGCATTCAAACAAGAATGACACTTTTTACATGAAATATTTTCTTATACCTCTCTCTTATAATATAAAGAATTCTTTTCCAAGCAAGCACTACTGAATTCATTCTTGCACTCATTCCTTCCAACAAAGATAACTGCGTAAAGGAGGATATTTGATTAGAAGATAGACACAGTCGTTCATAATTTTTTGGATCAGAGAGAATTCTAGAGAGATGATCCAACTAGACCTCAACAACTTCCTTAACCAACCAGAAGGTTCTAACCATATCTTCTATTTTCCTCTGAGTAGTCATCAATTCCACTGTAATTCACCAACCCTTATTCTCTATTTTCCATCCCTATCTTTCAAGTAATCAAAGTTCTTTCCAATACTATTCATTTCAAATTCAATGGCTTCAATTCTACTTCTAAAATTGTCAACAACTACCAGCCATTGGAGACAATATCAAGGTATGTGCAGGATCATGATGGGCCAAAAAGTGGCAATATTATGGGTATTTGTAGGGTATGTGGCTAACGACCTTCTTTTTACCCAAAATTGATGAAACTAAAAGGGTTTCTAGAGGAGATTCTCAGCTTTCCACCAATATAAATTATCCTTTAATTTGAATTTAATAAACAATTATTATTTATTTTCTATTAGAATTACGACTAAAGTCCTAATCGATAGGCTGATTGAAAAAAATCTATAACTTTCAAATAGTATCACATTTTTTGAATCTGAAACATGTGTCACATTCTATGCTTCACATACTATAGGATTAAAAAAAAAAAAAAAAAATCATGAAGTTTTGACCAAGCTAAGGTGGTCAAACATACGATTTTATATCTTTTAAAAGTTGTAATAAAAAATCATAATTAATTATTTACTTGGAAAAAATTACAAAAAATATGCATCACATCCATACATGAGTCCTCTACTTATATATAAAATATTATAAAAAAATATTATCATTTTATTATGGTTAGGGTGGTCAGACAGACACCTACTTCTTATTTTTTCCCTGAAATTTAAGTACTACTGCATTGAAATTTCAATTTTTCACTAAATAGATTTTATTTATTTTTAAATAAACCTAGTAGTTTAGAAACTAAATTCAACTTTCTATAAATTCTATTCTTACATATTTTTGAAATAATGTAGATAACTTATTCAAATTTTTACGTCAAGTTGCCTAACACTGATTTTTCTGAATTTTTTGCCACTTAAGGGCCTGTTTTTTCTATGATGATCCTGCACATACCCATCGGTAGATGTTAGATATTTCTTTGATGCATTCTTTTGTCTCATTCATATGTTTACATAGCACTTGCTTTGATTTGTTACATCTTCTTTCAAGAATAGCTTTGAACTTATGACCTTCGGGTCCTTCCAATAATGTTCTCTCTTCAATAATCTCTACTAGATCATCTGGTAAAGAATTTGTCATGTTTGAAATTGAAATGCCATTATTTAGAAAATAATCAACCAATAAATCATCAATTTTAAGTTTCTCAATTGGAGAGCATGCATTCCACATTTCACCAATATCCTTCATCTCACCCTTGTCCACAACATCTGTATATCCTCTGGATCAAAGGAGTCAGATCCAAACAAAAAATCTTCTTCATTCTTCTTTTCTTTTGAGACATCTGTTACAATAGTTTTCCCCTTTTTCGGTTCAGGAGGAGATTTACCAATGATAACTTCCAACTCTCTCTTACCAAAGGATGAACCCACTTCAAATTGACTAGGTGCAGTCATACCAGAGCACAAATTTGTTTTTAAGGATATGAAATATGATCTACAATCACTTAAATTATCTACCAATGATTCCAAGTATCTGTAGACTTGTTTCCCAATAGGAATATTGGATTCCCACACAACATTTTCTCTTCCCAGTAGAGAGTTCAAAACATAAAAATCCAAGCACACAAGCAAAGATCCAAACCAAAAATGGATAACCCTCAACCAATGACATTTGAGCATTCTCAGTTAGATTTTCAAGTAATAGGCTACATAAATCAAACTACATGTTTTTCTTAACCATCATATGTGCAAGATATATAGCAATGGTCGAAGTCAAACCTTCATGATTTCTAAAATAGATTTTGTAATAAATGTCATACATAACATACCTTTCAGCAGAATCCACAAGAGTGTTTATCAATAGAGCCTGAGGGTCTTTATCAATGCCAGTAAGTTCCTCCACATCTTTGTATTTCATGGTTTTCTTTTCAGGGAGATCCCCAATACTGCATAGACCAGTAATCACTTCAATCACTTCCTTTGTGATAAGGTAGGGTTTTTCCAACATAATACTATCATTCTTCAATCAACTCAACAAGAACAAGATGAACTCTTTTTCAGGAAACCAAGGAAATTCTCCCCATAAATTCATACCTAGGGTTTTAATGCTCTGTAATTCATTTTCCTTCAGCCCTAGTTCCATTTCCTTCATCTTCCTATGATCAAATTCTTCCAATTCAACTCCTTTCAACTTTAGTGCAATGTCTCCACTCGATCCTCTATCCATTTTTGTGCTTAACTTTCTTAATTTTGTTATTGTTCAGTTGAGACTTCTTCTCTTTCCCTTGCAAAGTGAAAAATAATTCCTAAGTATCTATAATAGTTTCTTCAAAAATGCTTCAAATTGCTTCGAGATTGCTCCAAGATGCCTTTCAAACTCTTCAAGTGCTCAAGTGATCAAATAGGCTTACAAATTTTACCTTATACACCATCAATTTTCCCTAAATCATATTAAATGCATCAAACATAAAAAAGTTGCTAAAAACATTCTTCTCAACAAAAAAGCCCTAATTTGGTCCACAAATCAGCATGTCAACATGTTTTCTTCTAGGTACTTTTCTAAACCCTCTATTTTTTCATTCTTCAAATTACATCCTCATGCCAGCCTCTAACATGGCATTCATTTAGGGGGTTTTTACAGTTTTCCAATAATTCTCCCCCTAAGACCATGCTAGGTCTAATTCCCAAAGGAGTTGTCTGTACTGGATGAGGGCATAGACACATTAGCAGTTATAGGTTCTTCTACTTCTTTCTTCTTACATATCTTATTCATCTCTTGCTTCATCTCTTCTTTTTTGATTTTCTTTACCAGTTCATTCTTCTCTACCGGAGCAAACTATTTTCCCTTCTTACTTCTACAAATCTTTGAGATATGTCTAGGTTTGTTACAATTATAGCAGACAACACTTTTTTTATTATTCTGACCTCCATTACTTCTCGATCTACATTGATTTTCTTTGTGTCCAAATTTGTTACAGATAAATAGTAGCCATTAAAAGATTGATTCATTCTACCTCCATTAAACCTATTCATCATTACCCGACGGATCATTCTCACCTGAGATCTGCATTCAATAGTTTATATCCAACCTTCTTGCATGAAAAAAATTGTATAGAGAAAGAACTAGGAAACTGATTCATCTTTTTCATGCATTTTGTTTCCTTATGACCATATTTAGTATAGGAAAAAAAAAACCATTGAAAGAGGGATACCTTTGTGCATTATGTTTTCTCATGGATGGTCTCCTTGCAAGATTTCTTGAATTTCTTTTCTTCTTCCCTTTTTCTTGATTCTTTTGATTGTCCTTTGAAATTTCACCTACTTCATTTCCCAAGCCACATTTTTCTTTACTTGGTTTATGTCCTACAAGAAGTTCTTCAAGCTTATCAGAGCTATATCTAACATTGTTCTCACAAAGTTTTTCCTTCTCTATCTCTACTCTTAAGTTTACTACCTCCTGTTCAAGTTTGGAGCATTCATCAAACTTGTTCTGCGCCATTGAACTCAGAAATTCTTCAATTCTCTTATTTTCTTCTACAAGCACTTTCAGTCCAATTATCTCTTGTTTCAGCTACTCACTCAGTTCTTTGTGTCTTTCCTTGAATTTCTTTAATTGTTCTTTCAGCTTCTGGGCACATTCATCAGCATCTTCAAGATTTTCCTTCAGATCTTTGTTTTCATTTTTGACTTTGTCAAGATCCTCATGTGCAAGCTAGAGTTCTTCTTTATCATCCATTTGATCAACCTTCAAGATCTTCCTCAAGCAATTAAGCTCTATACCAAGGAACCAAAGCTCTATACCAAGGAACCAAATCTCTAATACCAATTGTTAAAAGGCACAAGACAACTAAGAGGGGGGGTGAACCAGTTGTCACCAAATTTAAACTCAAACTTAAACACTTATCAATTTCACAACCACACTATTCTATTATTAAGTATGAACATGAAATTTAGATAACATAATGTAAAATCAACACACAGAACACCATATTTTATGTGGAAAACCCAATAAGGGAAAAACCACGATGAGGATTAACTCACAATATAAAGTAGTTTTGAAATTGAATATATAAGGCTCACTGCCAAGGGATCACTACCCTGAATAGGAATCACTATCTGGATACAAAAGCTTACTGCTTACAAGGAGGCTCACTACCTACAAAAATATTTACAAAACAAAATTGGACTTCATAGCCAAAATGAACTGAAAAGAGTGCACCTAACAAATGTTGATGCAATTTTGGTGATGCTCAATAGATAGACTTAACACATCATCATTTTCACTCTTATTCACCTTCACATTCACAATTGCCTCATCAAAATCTCACCATCTTCAAAAATTGTTCAACATATATACACTTGATCTAACTGCAAGCATCAATTAGGTCGGCCTAATTAGATGAATTTATTATTCATCAAAAATACCAACTGTCGGCTACAACAAAATCTTCCAAAAAAAAATTCAAAGCACTCAACACGCTACATCATGTCAGCATAGACCTAAGATATGTTGTACATATATCTGCATAACAAAAATTGATTCACCATATCACAACTTATCCATGAATTCAACCAAAAATAAACTTAATTACAAAAAGTAATCAATAGGCTAATGCCAATACCTTGTACGAGCACTGGAGCACAATAGATTTTGAACATACATGCTTTCAACAATAATAAACACTTTCCCAAAACCATAAGCAGTAACTATCAACTACAAAGGATTGTGGACTAAAATACCAGAGGGTGTAGCTTGAATACTGGTTCAAATACCAAACCAAAATATCAAATGAAGTACTGAATTAGACTTGTAGTCACAACTTGAATATCATGGTGACATTAACGACAACACAAAACTATAGAAATAATCATTCTTTTTCATTCTTCCAACACAATGGTTTTCATACCAAACTCCTCTCCTGGGTGATACTCTCCCTTCCCCTTTGGAGGGTTTGAAACTTTCTTGCATCCAACTTAGTGCAAACTATACATAGTCAATTGATACACATAAATCATATTCATCATATATCATAAGCATCATTAAATAATTTAAAGAGTAATTCATCATAATGCATATTCATACATTTCATTCATTCATTGAAAATATTAAAGTCATAATCTTGCATTAAAAATATATTTACTCATAAAAGTAAAAGTATAACATTAACAGTAATTCAATATCATTTTTCCTTTTTGTTGGGAACATTATTACTCATTTTATAAGATTCTATCCCAAGAAAAATTCTAATTAGAGGGGAGATGTGCTCCGAGCTACTGTTATTAATGTTTTGATGAGTAATTTCTAGGTCTCTCATTGTTGCATCTCTTCATAGTTCATACTAATGAATCTTGTTATGTATGTTTTGAAAGTCTATGCACTCTTTCTGAAATTTATCATCTACCTCCCTTAAGTCTTGAGGCCAATAATCAACCTCTTGAATACCATTCTTAAACAATGGAGTAGCATCTTCATCTAAGATCTTCAAGAACCTATATGCTAGCAGATTTGAAGTTAAAGTCACCTATTCAACAATTAAGAGAAATATGAGTCTATATAAATAGACTTAATAAGAACTCTCCTCTTTCCCTCATGCAAGTTCTCATTCATTATTTTCCATATAAACCATAGTATTTCAGTAGAAATAATAGACCAAAACATATATGACTTAGCATTAATACCTTTAATAAATCTGCACAAAATTCCAAACCATGACACATTAATTGTATAGTCCTAGCCTAGAATATTACCCATAAATATTGACCAAATAGAAAACAAAAACTAAATTTTAAATAACATATGATCTATATCTTCAGGATAGTCACACATAGAAAAAATTGATAGAATAGGACAAATAACAAGTTTCTTAAGAAACAACATCCATCTAAAACAATATTTGTAGGCTTTTTTTTTAGACTAGAAGACCTTGATAATAGTAGACCGGTCTTCCTTCTCCATTTTTGATTTCCAAAACAAATGAAAGGATCAAATAGCTCTTGGGAGTGGGTTAACATCTTATAAAAATTGTGTGACTTGATTTTTAAGAGAGAAGTTTCATCAATCCAATTAAATTTTTCAAAACATTCAACATTAATCTTAATATTAACTAAAACTATGTTGACCCCATTGCATTTTTTGTAATAGAGAGGGATCTATTATTAATTTTGAAATATTAAATTCATTTTTCAACTAAGACCAAACTTTAATCTCATTATTTCTTAGAATATCATTAAATGAGAATATTCCTTTACAATTCAATTTCTTGGTTAAGAATACTTGCACCAATGTAAGTGTCTTATTGTTATGATTCAAGTTCCACCAAACATATTTGAACCCAAAGATATGATTATTTGTTTTACTAACCATTTCACAATCTATAACTAGATGTCTACGAGAATCCTAGGCCTTCCAAATATTGGAAAATATAGTAGATCTAGAAAGTTTTATAATAAAATTACCAAACAAGACTTCATGAGGCTATAAATTCCTCCACTACTTTTTCCTTTTTGGTATTGCTTCTTGTAATTTTATTCTAATATGCACCTTCCAATTTTTCTAACCAACCAATTCTTTTACAAACCATTTTGAGGCTAAGGCAATAACTTTAGTATTCAAATCCTTTAACCCTAATCCCCCATCTTCTTTACCAATACAACACTACTCCCATTTGACTACATGTTTCTTATCAATTCCTTTTCCATTAGACCATACAAATTTCCTTATTAGTTTTTATATATTATTAATTTAATAGTTGCAAAAAAATCGCACTAAGGCATAGTATATGAAATAAGAAGTAAGAATTTTTTGACAAACTTGCACCCTACCTGCAAGGGAAATGTAATAGTTGTTCCAATTTTTCATTTTTTTCAATCTACACAAACATCTAATTCCATGTTTCTCTTTAAGATGGTCTAATAGAGAAAGGGATATGCTAGTATCTAGAAATTTTGTTTGGTCCACATGATTTCCAAGAAAACTTCAAGAACTAGATAGGGTATGTTGTATTCTAATTCAATAATAAGGATTTAGCTCTTGATATTTTAGAGCTAGAGGCTTGGCAAAAGATATTTAATTTTTCCAAAAGGTTATCCATATTATTTTCAATCAACTCAGGGAATAATGCAACTTGTCATCTTCAAATTAAACTTTTAGCAAAGTAGACTTTATCAGGAAGGCCGAAACCATGCAATTTAGGACCAAGTAGATCACCCCTTAAGATATAAAATGAAGCTTCAGAGGCAATGAAAATAGAGTTGGAGACAAAGGGAAATCCCATTTGATTCATCTGCCTAGAGGAAAAGGATCAAAGAGAGACCCATCTGCTTCCACTTGTTCATTGACATATTTAAAGAGTATTTTAAACATTCTATGAAACCCATCCAAGAATCCAATTGCTTCTAGGATAGAGATCACAAATGACCAATCAACTCTATAATATGTTTTCTCAAAGTCAAGTAGAAGAATCCTTACATTTTAATTATTCCTTCTAGCCCAATCCAATGCTTCCCAACTAGTAATTCAATTCTCTAATATATCCAACCTTAATGAACCCATTGTTGAATGCACAAGACAACTAAGGGGGGGGTGAATTAGTTGTACCTTAAAAGTTCAAAACCCTCATAAACATTCAGACCCACATTAATTCAATTGACCCTTAATCTATTAGAATGATATATCATGAACGAATATAACAAAATCATAACCAAATCAACATCATGCATAAAGAAGCACCAGATTTACATGGAAAAAGCAAGAAGGGAAAAGCCATAGTGAGGATTAGCTCATAATATAAAGTAATATCAACACCAATTACAAAGGGCGCACTTCCTGGAAGAAAGAAATGTTCACTGCTAGAATAGAAATGATGATAGAGAAGAGTGTTACAATGAGAAATCCATCTCAATGCAAAAAAAAAGTCCACCAATGCATCACCAACACCTTCACAGTCTTACTGAAGATTGTAGATGCCTTCTTCTCACTACATCCAGTAATCTAACACATGAAATCTTGCACTGCACTGCACAAATTCACACCTCACAAATTTTTAATTTACATCATTCACATCACACACATCTATCTTATCATACCTTAACAACTCAACACATATTTATACCATCTTCAACCTTGAAAACATTCTCCAAGATTGACTATTTACCTCAACCATGCAAATTCAAATTAGGTCAGTACCAAAACATGCCCATGGTGGAAAGGAATGAAGGTGGACACAACATACCTTAACTCATACCTAAATCCACTCATACACACCATGCCACACTTCCATAAACACTAAAGTAACTATGTAATTATTGTAAACACCCAAGGTCGGTTGAACCCATGCAAACACCATTAAACAATTACGTACATGCTTCCTTTGATCCAAAAAACAACTCGTGGACAACAATAATCTGGAATATTCCATAAACATCATAAAATCCAAAAACTTTCTTCATAGCCAATTTCACCTAAAGAATGTACACACCTGATACACTTAGATAATTCTTCCATATAGTAAAACTCAAGAAACCAACTTTTGAAGCACCAAACCTAAAAAAACTTCAACTAAAGAAAGATACAAACACTATCAACACCCTTCCAGATCTGCAAGACTTGAAACCACTATGTGGAGAAATACAAAGCGAAACCATTTCTCCCAGACACCTCTGCAATACACAGTTCACACACTAGTGAACACAACTTCCTTTGCATAATGATCCAACACACCAAATTTTGGATGCAAAACCTTTGAACACCTCTTATCAACATATCCAAACCACATAAGAAGATCTTCAACATAGAAGAAATGAGTAGTAAAACCAAAATGCTACTCTATAACACATAACACCATTGAAACACATTGTTTCCTCTTTTTATTCAAATTTTCTCAAAAGAACTTGGAAACTAAGCACCAAGGACACATCCCCAACATCTTTAGAACTTCCACATCACCACCAAGCCAACAACAACATAGAAACTCAACCATACATCCATAGACAGAATCTTATCAAAGCAACACTAGAGGTTGACACCAATAGCTTACTAATGACAACATAATGCAACTAATAAAAGCATCATCAAAGACAACATCAACTCAATACCGACACCAATAGCTTACTCATATAGTTGACACCAATGACAATACCAAAGCTTGTTGAAATAAATGACAACACCAACTATACATACTTGTAACGATCTCCCCCTTTTTCATTGATTGCAACACATGATGTGAAAGACCATCAACAACAAACACAATAGTTCTGATCACTAACATACTACTCCATACTGACTCTTTCTCTTTCTTTCTCCCCCTTACATCATACTCTCCTTTTCCACATTACTCTCCCTCAACTTCTTTTAGTATTATGTTAGCTACATTATTCTCTCTCCCTTTCTCAATTGAACATTTTTCACATTTATCTCTTTCCCCATTTAACATCAATGGGAAAGGGAAACACATTTGCATCTCCTTCTCCCTTTGAAATAAATCATACATACTTTTTCTCTTTACTACTTTGCATAATCCCCATTAGGATCACACCATACTGCATAACTCAACAACCACTACACAATGATAATGCTCACTCATCCTGGCTACAACAACCAATAATTCCACTACTTACTCACCCTAAGAGGTAGGCACCAATATCAATCTAGACCAAAAAATGAATCTTGAGATCCACTAGAAAAATACATCTTCTTATGCATCTAGGTAAAATGAGGGGCAATAATCCCCAACTTCTCCTAGAGATACTCAAAATTATCCTTAGGAAGAGCCTTAAAAAATATGTCAGCAATTTGATCCTATGTATCCACATATTCAAGCCTCACTTCATTCTCTACAACCTTCTCTCTCAAAAAGTGATATCAGATTGAGATATGCTTTGCCCTTGAATGTATTACTAGATTCTTTGATATATATTAAGAGAACTTGCATGATCACAAAAGATAGAAATTGGTTCATCATATGCCAATTTTATATCCTTCAATGTTTTTTTTATCCACAATGCTTGTGTGTAACAAGATGTTGTTGCAATGTATTCTACCTTTACAGTAGATAAAGACACTGAATATTGTTTCTTGCTTAGCCATGAAACCAATCTGAATCCAAGAAAGAATGCAACACCACTTGTACTTTTCTTATCATCTACACAACTAGCCCCATCTACATCTGTGTAAGCACTCATAGTAAATTCAATATCCTTTGGATACCACAAGCTATGATCCAAAGTTCCCTTCAAGTATCTAAATATCCTCTTCACTGCTACTACATGTGACTCTCTAGGATCTTCTTCAAATATTGCCACAAGACAAGCTACATGCATGATATCTAGTCTTGTAGCAGTTAGATATAGAAGTCCTCCAATCATTGATCTATAATTGCCCTGATCAGCCTTAGGATATTCATCATTATTTCTCAACTTGCAACCAGTAACCATAGCGGTACATATCAATTTAGAATCTTTAATTCCAAACTTCTTCAACATTTCCTTGACATACTTTGACTATGAAATGAAAATACCTTTATTTATTTGATTGATTTTTATCCCAAGGAAGAAATTGATTCCCCAAAACATTGACATTTCAAATTATTTATGCATCTCTTCTACAAATTTCTTATGTATAGCTTCATTTCCTCCAAAAATTATGTCATCAACATACACAACCACAATCAAGATTTGATCTTTTCCAATTTTGTAGTAAATATTTCTATTTTTAGTACCTTTATTGAATCCTTGTTATAGAAATTACATGACTAACCTTGCATACCAAGCTCTAGGAGCTTGCTTGAATCCATATAATGCCTTCTTCAATCTAGAGACCATATCTAGTTTATCGGATAACTAAAATCCTTTCGGTTGTTTTATATATACTTCTTCTAATTCATCATTCAAAAAAACATACTTCACATCCATTTGATATAATTTGAAATCCTTGTGTTGAAAAATCCAAAAACATCCTAATAGCTTCCATTCTTGCCACCAGAGCAAATGTATCCTCAAATTCTATTCCTTCTACTTGTGAGTAGTCTTTACACACAAGCCTTACCTTGTTTCTTACCACTTCTCCACTCTCATTCAGTTTTTTCTAGAATACCTACTTAGTTTCAATCACATTCTTGTATCATGGTCTTGGGACAAGTTCCCAAGTTTGATTCTTCTCAATCTACATTAGTTCTCCTTCCATAGCCTTGATCCAATACTCATCTTTGCATGCTTCAATCACTGTTTTGGGTTCAACTTTAGAAAGTAAACATAGATTTAATTGTTCTTCAGTAGCTTTTCTTCTTTTCATTACACCTTTTCTCTTATCACTAATGATTTTTTCTTCAAAATTATTCTTCTGCACATACTTAGTACTTTTAGGAATCCTTTCTGGAGCTTCTTCCTCTTCAATCTGCACTTCTTTGTCCTTAGCTTTTGCTTCTTCTCTACAAGAAGACTCATTTGATTAATATCCATCTATCACCACTAAATTCTTCTATGGGTCTTCATAAACCTTGACACTTACACTCTAAACAATATTTCTTAGCCTCTTGTTGTAAAATTGGTAAGATTTTCTTCTAGTAGAACATCCAAGGAAGATACCTTCACCAGATCTTGCATCAAACTTTCCTAAGTTTTCTTCATCTCTTCTAATATAGCATTTTCTTTAAAACACTTTGAAGTATTTGAGAGTAGGAATCCTTCCATACCATAGCTCATAGGGATTCTTAGTTTTATTTGATCTTGCTTGCACTTTGTTAAGTATGATAATAGTAGTATGAATTTCTTCTCTCCAAAAGACTTCCTATAGATTTGCTCCTTTCATCATTTTCCTTGTAGCTTCTTGAATAGTCATATTCTTTCTTTAAACCACTCCATTCTTTTGAGGATTCCTAGGGGTAGATAAATGCCTCTTTATTCTATGATTCTCAAAAAAGATATTGAACTCATTGGAGGTGAACTCACCACATCTTTCAAACCTCAAACATTTTATTTTCATATCCATTTCACTCTCAAACATAAATTTGAATGCTTTAAACTTATCTAGAGCTTCTAATTTGTATTTGAGAAAAGTAACCCATGTCATTTTATAATAATCGTCAATCAATAGCATAAAATAACTATCACCTTGAAGATTTCTTACTCTAGTAGGACCACAGATTTGTATGCATCAACTCCAACAGTCTAGTAAAATATTGTTCTTTGACTTTGAAACTTCTTCTCGCTTGCTTTCCAACTTGACATTCCTTACAAACAACATTGATAGGCTTTGTAATCTTTGGTAGATCTCTCATAGTTTGAACTAAACTTATTCTCACTAGGCTATCAAAATTGATGTGACACATTCTTTTATGCCATAGAAAAATACCATTGATCTGAGTCATGAAACAATAACCATCAACACTTTTGAGTTGATAAAAATTTCCATTTATCCTTCTTCTAGTAGAAACCATAGTTTTGGAACCTTTTCTAATATCAAAGCCATCATCTTGAAACATAAGATTGTATCATTTGCTACACATTTATCCAACACTCAAGAGGTTATGTCTTAAACCCTTAACATAAAGAACATCATCGATGTTATGCTTGCCATCAAAACTAATTAAACCTTTTCCACATATCTTAGCAGATGTATCATCACCAAACCTAACTAGTCCTCCTTCATATTTTTCAAGTTTAACAAACTTACTCTTTTCACCAGTCATATGATTAGAGCATCCACTTCCAATGATCTGGTAGTTATTCTCCTATCTAGCATGAAAAGAAAACACCAAAGTTCCTTCAGTATTAGTACTTTTTTCTTGAGAACTTTCCTTCACACATCTCTCAAAGTTAGTAGAATTAGTTTCATCTTTTAAAGCCATGAACAAGCATTCACCATCCTCATCATCCCCATAATTAGATTAATCATCAAATATACTATAATCTTCTCTAACATAATGAATTGTCTTAATCATCTTACCTTTTTTCTCCTTATTTTTATCATTCAAAGCTCATTTTGGACATCTTGAAGCATAATGACCTATCTTTCTACAACTGAAACATTTGAAAGGAAACTTATCTCTGTAATTTCTAGTACCCTTTTTCATTCTTCTCACAAAGTTAGCTTCCACATCATCAAGATCCTCCTGTTTTGATTCCATAGACTTCTCTGACTTGTCAGCCTAAAAAGTATTCTCAACTTTTGCATTGCTTGGACCGAATTCTCTCATTTCAAAAGTAGTTAAGGAGCCATACAATGGATCTCTAGTATATCTAATCAAATCGTGATATTCCTCAATAGTAGAAACTTGATGACCATAATATTTAGGAAGAATTCTAAGTACCTTCTTTACAACTTCTTGTTCTTTAAGTTTTTCACCAAGACCTCTGATGGAACTGACAACTTCTTCCACCTTATACATGTAGTTTGTAATGTTTTCATCTTTAGACATTCATAGGTTTTCAATATGATCTTCAAAATCTGCATCTTAGCTTGTTTGACCCAATCATCTCCTTCATAAATTCTTTCTAACTTTACCCAAATTTCTCTAGCAGTTTTCATATTCATAACTTCCACTAATTTAGAATTAGCAAGACAACTTAAGAGAGCATACCTTGATTTACCATTTTTTTCATAGGCCTTGATCTCATCATAAGTGCTCAGACCATTTTTAGGATATTATATCCAGTCCCAATAGACTTCCATATTTCAAATCCAAGAGAAACTAGAAAAACTTCCATCCTTCTCTTCCAAAATGCATAATTTGATCCATCAAATAGAGGAACATATTTCTTGTGCACCATCTCATATCTACCTGAAGCGGTTAATATTTATTCCAAGGAACCTTTCTTTGATGCCAATTGTTGAATGTACAATACAATCGAGAGGGGGGGTGAGTCAGTTGTACCTTAAAACTTTAAAACCCTCACAAAAATTCAAATCCACATTAATTCAATTAACTATTAATCTGTTAGAAATATTTATCATGAAAGTAGATAACATAAACATAACATCATAAACAAAGAAACACCATATTTATGTGGAAAATGTTGAATTTCAGTTGTGTTTACAGTTTGTTCTCATTGATAATCTATCTCAGGATGGTTCTCCTTGCACATCACTAGTTTTGGATGTTTCTCTTTTAGGATTATTCATATTGGAATGAAAATGGCAAAGTCTCCTCGATCCACTTTGAAATGTCTGAGTTGCCTATCAGCAAGACATTTCAATTTTCATGGCGATTGATTTTAACATGCAGGCTGATTTCGGCGTAACATTAGCGTTGTCTTGGCAATCGACTCAAGAAAGGTTATTTCGGCAAGACTTGTCTCTGGTTTCGGTGACAGAAAAGTGTTCTCTATCAGCATAAGTTAAATCTATCGGTATGTGGTCTCAGCATTTTTGGTTTGTTACATCGACCGGCACAGGAAAGAATCATATCGGCATAAGTTATCCCATCGGTATGATGTCACAGCGAGATTGCAATGTTACACCGACCAATGGTGGAAGGAAGTCTATTGGCAAGAGCTTAAGGTTTCGGTATAATGTCATAGCAAATTCAAGTGTGTCTCACCAACCGTATTCATATGAAGACTTATCGGTAAAGCTAATGACTATCGATGTAATGTCTTGGCGAATACGATTTGTTACACCGACCGAAAACATAAAGGTAATCTCTTCGGTAAGAGCTAAGGTTTTCGGTGAGAGGTCTTGGTGAGTGACCTTCGGTCTCCCTGATGGAACATAAAGGGTCTTCATCGGCATAAGATCTGGATTGTCTCAGCGACATTAAATGAATGGATAAACACTTTGGTATGACTAAATCAATCTACAAGATGTCTCCCCAATAGACTGAAGCTACAGCGACATCACACAAGGGGTTTCTATCAAAGGCTCATTGGTGTGAGATTAATACTGTCTTGGTGAACTAAGGTGTGCTCGGGATGTTTCAAAAAAACAAGGGGCAGTCTATATAGCGTCTCCCCGACTTCATATTGTATCAGCAACACAGGGTGAAAAGTGACTCTCAGCAAAGCATTATGAAGTCTACAAGAGGTCTCACCGATATCGTTTGGTCATAGCGATAGTGAATGAAATACTTTCAGCAAAAGGAGGGTAAAGTCTTAGCAACACTCAAGTGTTAAAAAAGGATTTTGGTGTAACTCAGTGAGCTCTACGAGAGGTCCCCCCAAGAGCGATATGTTACAGCGAATTGGAAGAATCATGAGGTCTTTCGGTGAAACATGGGGCATTCTATGAAACATCTTCCTAACAGTATTAGGTTATAGCAATAGTGTCGAAACAAAAGATCATCAATGAGAAATATCATTGTGTCTCAGTGAAAGCTCGTAAAGATAAACATTTTGATATAACAGTTTATAGTCTGTGAGATGTCTCACTAACTTCATAGAGTCTTAGCGATAGCTATGGGGATGACTGACTGCATTATAAATTACCTTCGACAAAACTATCTACTTGTCTCAGCAAATTTTTACAAAGACTCAAACTCTATGGCTGTTTATGGAAACTTCAAAATACAGTTGCAGGCTGACATCATTGATTGAATCGAATCTCAAAACCGTTACATGACAGCATATTGATTGAGTTTCCTCTTTGAGTAGTTACATTTTTGATTTAATAGGGTGATTTGCAGCTCTTTGGATAACTGTTGCTATTGATTTTTAATCATCATAGATAGTCTGTTAGTATTCAGCTTTATATTCAAAAATCAAGAAGAGAATCTGAAGATCGGGTGAAAAATGTTTTTGAAGATTTCTTCACAACTGACATACTTGAATATGTAATTAAATACCTGTGTTGAGAAAGAGTAAGTTGTTGATTTTATAATTCTGAGAGTATCATTCCTTATTTGTATGGAAATGTACGAATGAACTCTGCAGAAAGATATGTGCTTGACTGAAAATAGAGAGATCCTCTGAGATTTAAATTTTATTGTTCAAATGTGTAATTTGAGGGGTTGGTGCTCCTTGAGATAGACATCTCTAAAAGAGGGGTTGGTGCTCCTTGAGTGGGTGCTCTAAAATCATCCTATAAGGCATTGTGAACTTTTTTTTAAAAGATTAAGCCAGGAAGGCATTTAGGGAGTGGTTTTTATACCCCAAGAGGGTTTTCCACTTGGTAAAATCTAGAGTCTTCTTGTTCTTCTGAGTTCCCTTTGCTTTACTGTGATTGTTGATTATTTCAGTTGACTGTTTGGGTATTATCTTTCTCAATTCTATTTATGAAGGATTACATTCAACTCATGAATGCATTAATCAGAGTATATTGAGATCAGATATGTGCTATAGTTTTTGAATTTGTGAAAATTGGTCAAATCTGTTATAACACTGATTCACCACCCCCCCTCTCAGTGTCATTTTAACTCCAACAATTGGTATCAGAGCATAGGGTCCTCTGATAGGTTTAATTACCTTGGATTGATCTTGGTCTTAGAGTTTTTATTTTAAATGGCACATACTCAAGACGGTGCCTCTGTATCCAGAGCTCCATTATTTGATGGAACTGAATGTGTTCTGGAAAATCAGAATGGAAGATTTTCTTGTTTCTTTTGATGTTGATGTTTGGTGCATTATTTTAGAAGATTACAATGTACCAGCCACTATTCCCACTGATGCTGCTGAAAAGAAGTATGAATCAAATGCCAGAGCTAAACATGCCCTCTTGTGTGGGTTAACTAAAGATGTGTTCATTAAAGTCATGCATTGCAAATCTACTCATGGAATATGGGAAAAACTTGAAACTATATATCAAGGGAATGAGAAAGTCAAAATTTCAAAAATCATTACTCTCAAACATTAGTTTGAGGAGTTGAAAATGAAGGATGATGAGAAAGTGGTTGAATATTTTCTAAAAGTTGATGAAATTGTCAATGGAATGAAAGGTCTAGGTCAAGAGGTTAATGAATTTGATGTGGTCACAAAAGTTGTTAGGTCCTTACCATCTAAATTTGAATCTAAGGTTTCAACCCTAGAAGAAAAGAAACACTTTGATAAGCTTACCTTAGATAGCCTGCAAGGAATACTTACTACCTATGAAATGAGAACTAGCAAAAACAATTCAACAGGAAAAGAAACTACCTTTAACATTGAAAAGAAAGAGAAAATCAAAGTAAGTGAATCAGAGTTGTCTGATTCTAAAGAATCCCATTTTGGTAGAAGATTTAAAAAGGGATCAGGAAAATATAAGGGGAAAATTCCCTTTAAATTTTTTAACTGTGGAAAAATAGGTCACTTTTTTGCTAAGTGTCCCTATGATGATCAAATCGGTGACAATGAGACATCTGAAAAACAGTCTCAAAAGAAGGCTTTCAAACCTAGAAGAAGCTTCAATTTCAAAAAGAAGAAAAGTCTATTTAGTAAGGATGAATCTGATTTTGAATCTGAAGATTCATCAGTTGAAGAGTATGAAACTTTTTTCATGGCTGAAACTACTCAGCAAGATGACTCTAACACCTTTGACATTGAAGAAGGTGTAGTAGATCTTGAAAGTGAGCTGAAATGTGCTTTAGAAGAGATTAGAAAACTCAAAAAACAAGTCCTTTCTCAAGAACTCAAACCAGGTCAAGAAATGATCTCTTTGAAAACTTAGCTTGAAGAAGTTAAAAGAGTTGAAGACTGTCTTTGAGAGACTATAAGCTGCAAAAGATCAAGAAATTCAAAAGCTGGAATAAGAAGCAGTCTGTCTTAGGAAGGAAATTGAAAAATATGAAATCACTCTAAAACTGAATGAGATGCCCAGCAAGCAGAAGATGTACAAATATAAAACTGGTGTTGGTTTTGAAAAGGGTGAATGCTCATTCAACCATGCAAAACAAAACCCATCTTCTGAAGTCAAAGGTTCTGGTTCAAAACACTCATAATTTGGTAAGGATCATGTTCAGTCTTTAAGAGGTAATAGATCTTCATACAGAGTCAATCCTTTCTTCTATGGTTATTGTTTTTGTTGCAACAAATTTGGCCATAAGGTGAGCACTTGCAGGCTTATGAATCCTAGGTTTGGTCTTAGGCAACACTATGGTTTTATTAGACAAATTAGATGTTTTAAATGCAATGCTTTGGGACATTTTGTTAAACAATGTAGAGCTGATCTGCAATCTAAACAATAGAAATTTAAAAAGGTTTGGAAACCTAAGTTAGTCAACAACATTGAGCAAACTATGTTGGTTCAAACAAATTTTCATTCCAAGAAAAAGGACTTATGGGCCTTGGACAGTGGATGCTCTAACCATATGACTGGCGACAAGGATAAGTTTGTAAATCTTGAAGATTATATAGGTGGATATGTTAAGTTTGGTGATAACTCTGGTATTCAAATTAAAGGTAGAGGTTCACTTCTTCTGAATGAAGACACTCCTACCTCTAATGTGTACTATGTGGAAGGTCTCAAGCACAATCTTCTAAGTGTTAGTCAAATCTGTGACAGTGGTTATCATGTTCTTTTCACTTCGCAGGGATGTGAGATTAAAAACAAGCTTGGAAAGGCAATTACAGCTAGAAGGAGGACAAAAGGAAATGTGTACAATCTTCTCGACACATCAAGCAATGACAATAATCAAGGTATGTGTTTAATGAGCCAAATTGAAGAAAGTTGGTTATGGCATAAAAGATTAGGACACATAAATTTTGAAAATCTGGTTAGAATCAGTAAGAATCAGAATGTTAGAGGTTTACCAATTCTTAACAAGCCAAAAAAATTTGTGTGCAAAGAATGTCTAAGTGGTAAACAAACTAAAATCAGCTTCAAAACAAATGAACACTCTTCATCAAAACCTTTACAACTTGTGCACACTGATTTATGTGGACCAACCAGAACAACGTCTATTAATGGTGAAAGGTACTTTATGTTGTTTGCGGATGATTATACTAGAATGGTTTGGGTCACATTTCTTAAGCACAAATCAGAAGCATTTGAAAGGTTTAAAATCTTTCGTAAATTGGTTGAGAAGGAATCTGATTTGAAACTTAAATGTTTGCGATCTGACAAAGGAGTTGAATTCGCTTCTCAAGAGTTCATTGATTACTGTGAACAGCATGGCATTAAAAGACAGTATGCTACAACAAAAACACCTCAACAAAATGGGGTAGTTGAACATAAAAATAGAACTGTAAAAGAAATGGCTAGAACAATGTTAGATGAAGCTAAGTTGCCTGATATGTACTGGAAAGAAGTTGTTCATACAACTGTATACATTTTGAATAGAGTACAGATTAGAGTAAAATCTAAACATACTCCTTATGAACTGTGGTATGGAAGAACTGCTTCTGTGAAATACTTTAAAAATTTTGGAAGTAAGTGTTTTATCAAAAAGGATGATGATAATCTTGGGAGTTTTCAATCAAAGAGTGATGAGGGTATCTTTTTGGGATACTCAACTCACAACAAAGCTTATAAATGCCTTAACAAAAGGCTTAATAAGATAGTTGAAGTTGTTAATGTAAAATTTGATGAGAGATCACATTTGTATGTTGAATCCGTGTAGGATAATGAGGAAGAAGAACTTGAATCAGAAATTATTTCAGAAGAAACTGAGTCAACAAACCCTAGAATTGAAATATCAAGTCTTGAAAAGGTTGTATCAAAAGCTCTAACCAAATATCACCCCAAAGATCAGATTATTGGGGATAAAAATGTAGGATTTCAAACTAGAAGAAAGGCTGCAAAATCTGATGAAAAGGCACAAATATCTTTCTATCTAGTTACTTAGTTTGAGCCTAAAAACTTTAATGAAGCTCTCACAGACTCATGTTGGCTTAATGCTATGCAGGAAGAAATTGATCAAATTGAGAAAAATTAAACTTGGGAGTTAGTCCCAAGACCAGATGACAAGAATGTCATTGGAGGCAAATGGATATACAGAAACAAACTTGATGAAAATGGTAATGTCATTCGCAACAAAGCAAGATTTTTTTGCAAAGGATATGCTCAACAAGAAGGTATTGATTTTGGTGAAACCTTTGCACCTATTGCTAGATTAGAATCTATCGGAATATTCTTGGTTTATTCTGTTTATAAAGACTTTACTGTTTATCAAATGGATTTCAAAACTACTTTTTTAAATGGCTATTTAGATGAAGAGGTCTATGTTGAATAGCCTGAAGGATTTATGTGCAAAGATAAGCCTAATCATGTTTACAAGTTGAAAAAGGCCCTCTATGGTTTAAAACAAGCACCTAGAGCTTGGTACTTTAGGCTTGACAATCATTTTCTCTCAAATGGTTTTGTTAGAGGAGCTGTAGATAGCAATCTTTATGTTCAAATTGAAGGTTCTGATATTCTGGTTGTTGAAATATATGTTGATGACACTATCTTTGGCTGCAACAATGTTACATTAAGTAAAAAAATTTCTCAGCTAATGGAATCTGAATTTGAAATGTCATTATTAGGAGAATTAAATTTCTTCTTGGGTCTTCAAATCTCTCAATGTGAAAATGGAATAATTCTTTATCAATCCATTAAGTATGCTAGAGAGATGCTTAAGAAATTTTAGATGGATGAATGCCATCCAGTTAGCACTCCAATGATTACTGGATGCAAACTTACTAAGGTTGATGATTCCCTTAACACGAATCAAACTAAATATAGATCAATGATTGGCATTCTATTAAACTTAACTGCCTCTAGACCTGACATTATGCAGGCAGTTTGTACTATTGCACAATTTCAGGCATCACCTAAAGAATCCAATGTCACTGTTGTTAAAAGGATTCTTAAATATATTTAGGGCACTCTTAATTATGGCCTTTGGTATCCTAGAAGCACTGATTTTTCATTGATTGCATATACTGATGCTGACTAGGCTAGTTGTTTGGATGATAGGAAAAGCACCAGTGGTGTTGCATTCTTTCTTGGTGATCATTTAGTGGCATGGCATAGCAAGAAACAAGAATCAGTTTCTCTCTCTACTGCAGAAGCAGAATACATTGCTGCCACTTCATGATGTACTCAAGTTCTTTGGATGAGTCAAACTCTATCTGATATGGGTATTGAGATTCCTAAACCTGTTTCTATTCTTTGTGATAACACAAGTGCGATAAGTATATCCAAAAATCCAGTTTTGCACTCTCGCACTAAACATATTGCTATCAAGTTTCACTTTCTTCGTGAAAAGGTTTTGGCTAATGAAGTTTGCTTACAGTTTGTTGGCTCTCAAGATCAGGTGGTTGATATTTTTTACTAAGCCCTTAGCTAAAGAGTTATTTGAAAGGTTGAGACTTCAATTGGGAGTTATCTCTCAATCTTCACTTCTCTGATTTTCCATGCATTGGGTTAGGGGGAGCATGGTATATGTTTTGATTCACTTACAGCTCTCCTACAATCTTGGTTGCTGCACTCTATTATTTTTTTTTGGTAGTTGTTTCTCATGGAATCTTGATTAGCTTTTCAGATGTGTTCTTCTATTCTTTGCCTTGAGGCAAAAAGAGGGAGAGTCTTTGAGTCTTTGGTGTTTTTCCATCAAGGACAAAGGGGGAGTTTGTTGAATTTCAGTTGTGTTTACAGTTTGTCCTTGATGACAAAATCTCTTTCAGTTTGTTCTCATTGATAATCTATCTCAGGATGGTTTTCCTTGCACATCACTAGTTTTGGATGTTTCTCTTTTAGGCTTATTCATATTGGAATTAAAATGGCAGAGTCTCCTCGATCCACTTTGAAATGTCTGAGTTGCCTATCGGCAAGACATTTCAATTGTCATGGCGATTGATTTTAACATGCAGGCTGATTTCGGCGTAACATTAGCATTGTCTTGGCGACCAGCTCAAGAAAGGTTATTTCAGCAAGACTTGTCTCTAGTTTTGGTGATAGAAAAGTGTTCTCTATCGGCATAAGTTAAATCTGTCAGTATGTGGTCTCAGCGTTTTTGGTTTGTTACATCGATCGGCACAGGAAAGAATCATATCAGCATAAGTTATCCCATCGGTATGATGTCACAGCGAGATTGTAATGTTACACCGACCGATGGTGGAAGGAAGTCTATCGGCAAGAGCTTAAGGTTTCGATATAATGTCACAGCAAATTCAAGTGTGTCTCACCGACCGTATTCATATGAAGACTTATTGGTAAAGCTAATGACTATCGACATAATGTCTTGGCGAATACGATTTGTTACACCGATCGAAAACATAAAGGTCATCTCTTCGGTAAGAGCTAAGGTTTTCGGTGAGAGGTCTCGACGAGTGACCTTCGGTCTCGCCGATGGAACATAAAGGGTCTTCATTGGCATAAGATCTGGATTGTCTCAGTGACATTAGATGAATGGATAAACACTTTGGTATGACTAAATCAATCTACAAGATGTCTCCCTGATAGACTGAAGCTACAACAACATCACACAAGGGGTTTCTATCAAAGGCTCATCGGTGTGAGATTAATACTGTCTTGGAAAACTAAGGCGTGCTCGGGATGTTTCGGCAAAACAAGGGGCAGTCTATATAGCATCTCCCCGACTTCGTATTGTCTCAGCAACATGGGGTGAAAAGTGACTCTCGGCAAAGCATTATGAAGTCTACAAGAGGTCTCACCGATATTGTTTGGTCATAGCAATAGTGAATGAAATACTTTCAGCAAAAGGATGGTAAAGTCTTAGCAACACTCAAGTGTTAAAAAGGGCTTTTGGTGTAACTCAGTGAGCTCTGTGAGAGGTCCCCCCGAGAGCAATATGTTACGGCGAATCAAAAGAATCATGAGGTCTTTTGGTGAAACATGGGGCATTCTATGAAACATCTTCCTAACAGTATTAGGTTATAGCGACAGTGTCAAAATAAAAGATCATCGATGAGAAATATCTTGTGTCTCAGTGAAAGCTTGTAAAGATAAACATTTCGATATAACAGTTTATAGTCTATGAGATGTCTCATCGACTTCACAAAGTCTTAGCGATAGCTATGGGGATGACTGACTGCATTATAAATTACCTTTGACAGAACTATCTGCTTGTCTCAATGAATTGTTATGAATACTCAAACTCTATGGCCATTTATGGAAACTTCAAAATACAGTTGTTGGCTGACATCATTGATTGAATCGAATCTCAGAACCGTTACATGATAGCATATTTATTAAGTTTCCTCTTTGAGTAGTTACATTTTTTATTTAATAGGATGATTTGCAGCTCTTTGGATAAGTGTTGCTATTGATTTTTAATCATCATAGACATTCTGTCAGTATTCAGCTTTATATTCAAAAATCAAGAAGAGAATCTGAAGATCAGGTGAAAAATGTTTTTGAAGATTTCTTCACAACTGACATACTTGAATATGTAATTAAATACCTGTGTTGAGAAAGAGTAAGTTGTTGATTTTGTAATTCTGAGAGTATCATTCCTTATCTATATGGAAATGTATGAATGAACTCTACAGAAAGATATGTGCTTGACTGAAAATAGAGAGATCCTCTAAGATTTAAATTTTATTGTTCAAATGTGTAATTTGAGGGGTTGGTGCTCCTTGAGATAGACATCTCTAAAAGAGGGGTTGGTGTTCGTTGATTGGGTGCTCTAAAATCATCCTATAAGGCATTGTGAACTTTTGTTTGAAAGATTAAGCCAGGAAGGCATTTAGGGAGTGGTTTTTATACCCCAGGAGGGTTTTCCACTCGGTAAAATCTAGAGTCTTCTTTTTCTTCTGAGTTCCCTTTGCTTTATTGTGATTTTTGATTATTTCAGTTGACTATTTGGGTATTATCTTTCTTAATTTTTTTTATGAATGATTACATTCAACTCATGAATGCATTAATCAGAGTATATTGAGATCAAATCTATGCTATAGATTTTGAATTTGTGAAAATTGGTCAAACCTGTTATAACACTAATTCACCCCCCTCTTAGTGTCATTTTAACTCCAACAGAAAATCCAAGAAGGGAAATACCATAATGAGGATTATCTCATAATATAAAGTAATATCAACACTTATTACAAAGGGCTCACTGCCCAGAAGAAAGAAAGGCTCACTGCCATAATATAAAAGAAGATAGAGAATAGTGTTACAATGAGAAATCCATCTCAATGCAATAGAAAATTCCACCGCTGCATCACCAACACCTTCACAGTCTTACTGAAGATTGTTGACACCTTCTACTCACTGCATCCAATAATCTAACACATGAAATATCATACTACACTGCACAAATTCACACCTCACAACTTTTCAATTCACATCATGCACATCTATCTTATCATTAGTCAAAATCTCAACACATATTTATACCATCTTCAACCTTGAAAACATTCTCAAAGGTCAGCTATGCACCTCAACTATGCAAATTCAAATTAGGTTGGCACCAAAACATTCTCACATTGGAAAAGAATGAAGGAAAACCACAACACACCTTAACTTGGACCTAAATACACTCATACATGTCACACCACACTTCCATAAACATCAAAGCAACTTTACAATTAGTATAAACACACAGGGTCAGTTGAACCCATGTAAACACCATTAAATAATTAAGTGCACGCTTCCTTTGATCCAAAAAAGCTTGAGGACAAAAAATTTCACTTGAACATAATCTGGAATATTCCATGAACATCCTAAAATCCAGCAAATTCCTTTGCAGCCAGTTTCAGCTAAAGAATGTACACACCTAGTAGAGTTAGATAATTCTTCCATACACTGCAGCTCAAGAAATTGACTTCCAAAGAACCAAACCTAAAAAAAAATCAACTGAAGATGATACAAACACTAGATCAACACCCTTCTAAATCTGCAAGACCTAAAACCACCCTATGGAGAAATGTGGAGCAAAACCATTTCTCCCAGACACCTCTGCAATACATAATTCACACACTAGTGAACACAACTTCCTCTGTACAATGATCCAACACACCAAATTTAGGATGCAACACCTTTGAACTCCTCTAATCAACATATCCAAACCATACAAGAATATCTTCAACATAGAATAAATACAAAGAGAAACCAAAACGCTACTTTACAACATAAAACACAACTACAACACACTGTTTCCTCTTTTAATTCAAATTTCCTCAAAAGCACTTGGAAACCAAGAACCAGAGACACATCATCAACATCTTCAACACTTCCACATCACTACCAATCCAACTACAACATAGCAACTTAACCATACATCCACAGACAAAAGCTCATCAAAGCAACACTAGAGGTTGACGCCGGTAGCTTACTAATGACAACATAATGCAACTAATCATAGCATCATTAGAGACAAAATCAAATCAATTTACCTACTACTCACACTCTTGCAATAATCCCTTGCTCATATAGTTGACACCAATGACAACACCAACTATACATACTTGCAACACCCATTTTGGGTATCAATTATGATGATGGGAAGGATCTAAGTTGTTAACCTTAGAGACAATAATTTTGTTAAAAAATTATAAGACACATTTAGGAGAGTAATAGGTATCCAATTCTTCATGTTACTTTTATTTCCATCTTTTGGAAGTTGTTTTATTATGCCCTTATTAATTTTTCTCCCTAGGGATCCCTTTTTAATAGCTTCTTGAAATACCTCATATAATTCATCTACCACCCACTCCATGTTAACTTTGTAAAACTCTATTGGTAGACCATCAACTCTAGGTGATTTCCCATTCAAGAATAACAAGATTACATTAGATATTTATTCTTTAGATATTTCCTTTACAAGGTCTAAATCCATATATTAATTATTTTAAGGAATTATCTTTTTATAAACATCATAAGCATTGATGCAACAAGTAGTTTTATCATCAATAGTGAAGAGTTTCTTACACAATTCAAAAAAAAATCTTAATTTCTTCATTGTCATGAACCCAAGTATCATTGATCTTAATAGATCCAATAGATTGTGCATGTTTTTCTCTCAACATATTAAAAAAAAATCTTTAGTACCCTTATCTCCATCTTTTATCCAATTCATTTTGGCCCTGATTCTAGCCCCATGAGTTTTTTGTATCTTGAATTTTTAGAGTTTATGTTTTGTATTCTTTATATTTTCAACCAAGTCCTCATTATTTATATCCTTTTGTATATCAACCTATGGAGCCAATAATTCATCTTGCAATGAAAATTATACTCTTCTACCCTCAATTACATCCTTCTTCCCAATAGTTTTCAATAGGACCGTAAGATTGGATACTATTAGCGAATGAATTGGCCCCTCATAAATATGCCTGTAATAAAAGAATCTCTTGCTTAATAAGCACTAGTACCAATTCGCTAACAACTCTGGAAAGGCCACAATTGCATTTGTGGTTTTCCTCTAAATTGAGAGGTACAACTCCCTTGTATGATTTAAATGAGAAATAAATGTTCTTTTAACTAGAAATCAGTAAAGGAAACATACATTAACCCATAAAAATGAAGCTAATGTGAAATGAATCCTAAAGGTCACCAATCAGCTAGCTCACAGACTATACTGATTAATGACGAAAGAAAATGTTAACAAAAAGAAATATTTCACGATTGCAATAAATGAAATGAATGTAGTCGAATGGATTTCACACAAGAAATATATTCTATTTATGCACATGGCTCATAGGCTAGTACGATCAACATTACATTCTACCCACAACTCACAGATTGTGAGTTATTACAATTAGAAAATAAACGAAAGTCAAAGAAAATCTATTGTTCCTCCCTCAACTACAACATAGTGTATTCTCTAGGAATCAAACCTTTGATGAATGGTTGTTTACCCAAATATAGAGGTTGGATTTCTCTCTTGATGGTTACCAATCACTTGCGATACTACTTCCTTTTTTCCTAACTGTCCATCTTGGAAATTGATGGCCAAGAAATAATAAATTCCAAAATGATTACATCACTAATGATAATACCTTAAGTGATTTCCAAGCATTTCTTGATTAAACTCCTGCCTCATGGCAATCAATTCTTGAGAAGTTTGCATGATTTACAAATCAATCATTAAATAATTGTCACAATGGTGCAATGGGAACACATGTGCAAGCTATCTAGCAAGATGATCAATTAGTAATATAGCTTAAATTATTTTCATATCAATAATTAATCCCAATCATATTGGCATCCTATCACCTTGATCATTCTTAGCTCAAATGTCTCGACAACCTTCTATAAATTCAATAGGAACTACCTCACTTCACCAACCTACAATGTCAAACATGGAGAGTGGTTAGAGTGAAGAAGTGTCCATGATTGACTTCATTTTCATTGAAGAAATCAAATTCAACCCTCTTTTCAGGTGTTTTTCTGATCAGTTGAAAGAAATGTTCATAAACGAAAGTGAGGTTGAAGAAGAGGTGCTATGTAACATATTGGGTGAGGCATTTTTGAACTAGGTACATGTGCATAATGCAACACTTCTGGACCATTTTGTGTAAACTATAATTCACACCTTCGGGCATCATGACTGGGGAACGAGGGCCTTGGAATGACTGGTTTGACTAGAGTTTCTCCACCGAGTGAATGTAGCCATTGCTAGCCTCAAAAATTATCCACAGAGTGGACTAGTGGGTGACACCATTTGTATTACAACTACAACCCAAAACAGAGTCACCGAAGTAGTGAGCCTCTTGTGTGTGGGGCTAGTGAGGAACAATATGGGGCTATTTTCCCAAGTTTTGTAGTTTCATGAGAACCTACTTTCACCTACCCAAATAGAGTACCTCCAGGTGGTGGTAGAAGCGATTTGTGTGCTAATGTTTTCCCTTTGTGCATGAAAAAATAACTATTTTGATACCTTCTATTCCCTTTTCGTAATCGACAAAAAAAATTGTATTTCCACTTGTACTTATATATAATAAAATACATCATTTTATATCTTGGTGTCATTTTTCTCTGTTATGAGCAATTATGTTTTTTATTTTGTTTAATTTGATGTATCTGAATGGCTTCCTTTTATTCATTTTTGCACAAGTAGCCTTTTGTTAATCTGAAATACACCTTACTAAGATAAACTATGTTGTGACTTCTTTAATTCCTTTAAAAATTATGTTTTGGCGATAATGTGGGAAGTTTGTAAAACTAAGCGAATCACTGTTGTAGTTATAGAAACCTCTTTAATTCCTACTCAGATTTGAAAAACTTTAAAAAATATCATCAGTGGTCTTTTCAACAAGTTCATGAACCTTGGGTACGGATTGTTGGACTTTTGAAAGAATGACTTATAATATGTGATAAGTTATAACAAAACCCCAAAACACTGCCAGACTTAAGAAAATGGAGAAGTAAAGAACTTGGGCGGAAAAATGAGAAGTTAGGCGATCTAATGAAAACACTTCCTGGGTTAGGAAAATTTAATAAAACACCACCTGGGTAAAGACTTAATCAATATTTTAACATGGGGGTGCTAATTTACAAGAGGGGCCCAAAATCTAAGTAACAGAGGCTCTATTTGGGGACAAGGACTGAAAAGAATGCAGCTAGGAACCCAGAAGCATTATAACCAATCCTATCCATTGGGTAACAAAGTCAAGAAAAGAGGAAGGGAGAAAACCAAAACCAAGCAAACACACCCAAAAATGACTATATACAAGGTAGGTTGGCACCTACCAAAAATGGAAGGAAATGAATAACTCACACAAAACCATTGACAGGTTGTGAGAAGGACCCAGACATGAAAAATCTAGTTAGTGCATGTAGCTTTTGAAGATAAGTAAGAATTTGAATGGCCCAAACATAGGTGGTGAAGCTAAACAAGAGACCAATTACACTACTCCTTAACAACCATATCTCATCATAAATCTTCTCCTAATGTGAAAGACCATATTTAGAAGTTCTTGAAGGACTTCTTACTATTTCTTGAGGCTTTGTTATTGAACATTTTTCCTGCCTTTGAGGTAATTTTGAATTTTCCACACCCCCTACATTAGCATGACTTATTGTTTCATGAGAAACTTTCCAATCATCATGGCTACCCTGTGATCCTATGACCTCTCAATCCTTTACCAACACAGTATCCTCTTTTTCTTCATTGTTAACAGTGAAATGAACAACCTCCACTACTAATGGTTTTGGAAAACCAAAACCAAACTCTTCAAATAAAGTATTGTCATGAATTTCAAACTCTTCAAATAGGAAAAGAGGATTCGAAATGATTGACCACTTTACCCCACCTTCACTTGGAGGATCTTTAATATTTTTCTTAGTGATATAGAAAATTTTATCATTATTGTCTTCAAATGTGCAGGTCTCATATTCACGAATGAAAAGATCACTTCACTCTTGGTCTTTACTGGTTGAACTAAAAAGGAGTGAATTAGCTACATGAGCATATGAAGGAGTAAACTAAAAAGTAGGGTTATACCTTCTTTGTGGTGTTGAATCTTCATCATTGTTGGATGATTTGAGCTCATCTTCTAAGTCAATTGTAGTGTTTTAGACTATTTGCTTGAGCATACCAAGACTGATCTTCTTCTTTCACATATTTTCCCTTCTCAAGTAAGGATTGCACATCATTCAGTATGGTCAAGTTCATTCTCTCAGCAGTGGGATGGGAAATATTGGTAGCTGTTGAGAAACCAGAGAGGCTTTGGGTGGGTGGTGGACAATTAAAAATATGCTAAGTAATACAGTCAATCCTCCATTTTTTTACCACAATTAGATCATTCTCAGTATTCACTACTTCAATCTGAGTTTGTTTAATTCTGAGGGCCTTATCTCTTTTTAACATAAGTTGGACATCAGGATCAAGAGTAGAGGTGAATACATGGAATTGAATTATTTTTCTTGGTCTCTCAAGTATAGGAATCCGTCGAAGAGATTGATTGAACCAATGAATGAATTCCCTCGTAGACTTATGCTTTTCCTTCACAACTTTGAACAATTTTCTAAGTAGAGTAGCTACATTGATCATAGGACTCTGGAACTGTTGCAAAAAAATCTTATGTAAAACATCCCAGCTAGTTATATAGCCCCTCTCTAATCCCCTAAACCATTTGGTTTCATTTTCAATTAAACTATCAACAAATATCCTAACAAAGACATCCTCCTCTTGAATTCCCAGAATTCCATTCACTGCAGTCATGGCCAAAACATGCTCTTTTGGGTCTTGAGTGCCACTACAAAGAATTTTGAGAAATTTTTTCTTGAGCCACGTGGCAATTCATTACATTCTAATAGGGTGAAGGGTCTAATGCGGTTATCCCAAGGGACATAAGCCATGATATCTAGAGTCACCAACTCCTATAGGAGTAAAGAAGGGGAACCCCAAGCTATTTATTGCCTAGGTGGTAGTTGATCTAGAGAATAATTCAATGGCCAGTTAGGTTGCTAATTCAGATTTTGATTTGGAGGTTGATTTTGACATGGGTTATGGTGATGAGGTGGGTCATTGTAATATTCAAATATTAATCTTGGGGGATGTTCTACCACTGGTGCAAGTGGGCATAGGGCCTTCTCTTCTTCATCTTCCAAGATGAAATTAACTCACCTATAATCTGTTGCACTTCTCTTATACCTCCAAGCGAGTGTATTTAATTATGATATGATATCTTCTTGCTACGTCTAAATCCAATCCAAGTCAAGTTAAAGTATGGGAAACACGTCATTGTGGGGAAGTACCATCTTGTTGCATGACATGAAAGAAAATTGTTAGAAACTTCAATCTCTTCCCTAGCAGAGTTGCCAAAAATCTATTAGCAAATGAATTAGCCCCTAATAAATATGCATCCAATAAATGACTCTCTTGCCTAAGAAGCACTAGTACCAATTCACTAATAGCTGCAAAAAGGCCACAATTGTATTTGTGGCTTTCCTATGAATTGAGAGGTACAACTCCCTCGTATGATTTAAATGAGAAATAAATTTTCTTTTAATTAGAAAGTAGTAAAGGCAATAGACATTAACCCATAAAAATGTAGCTAATGTGAAATTAATCCTAAAGGTCATCAATCGGCTAGCTCAAAGAATGTATTAATTAATGATGAAAGAAAACGTTAATAGAAAGAAAAATTTCATGATTGCAATAGATGAAATAAATGTAGTAAAAAAGATTTCACATAGAAAATATATTCTATTTGTGCACATAGCTCACATGCCAGTACAATCAACATTACATTCTACCCACAACTCATAGATTACAAGTTATTACAATCATAAAATAAATGAAACTAAAATAAAATCTATTGTTCCTCACAATATATTCTCTAGGAATTAGACCTTTGATGAATGGTTGTTTATCTCGATATAGGGGTTGCATTTCTCTCTTGATGGTTACCAATCAATTGCGGTAATGATTTCTTTCCGCCTAACTGTCCATCTTGGAAACCGATGGCTAAGAAGTAATAAATTTCAGAACTATTACATTACTAATGATAAGACCTTAAGTGATTTTCGAGCATTTCTTGATTAAACTCCCACCTTGTGGCCATCAATTGTTGAGCAGTTTGCATGTTGTGCAAATCAATTATTAAATAAATGTCGCAGTGGTGCAATGGGAACACACATACAAGTTGTCTAGCAAGATGATCAATTGGGAATATAGCTTAAATTCATATCATATCAACAATTAATCCCAACCTTATTCACATCCTATTGCCTTGATCATTCTTAGCTCAAATGTCTTGACAACCTTCTATAAATTCAATAGGAACTACCTCACTTCGCCAACCTATGGTGTCAAACATGGCAAGTGCTCAAAGTGATGGAGTGTCCATGAATGACTTTATTGTGATTGAATAATTTGAATACAATCCTCTTTTTATGCATTTGTTTGATTAGTTGAAAGAAATCTTCATCTAGTTGAAAGTGAGGTTGAAGAAGAGGTGTTGTGTCACATACTAGGTGAGAAATTTCTATACCAGGTACATGTGCACAATGCAACACTTCTAGATCATTTTATGTACACTATAACTTGCACCTCTAGGTGTTGTGATTGGGGAATGAGGGCAACAAAATGACTAGTTTGATTAGAGTTTCTCTACCAAGTGAATGTATCCATTGTTGGCCTCAACAACTATCCATGAAGTAGACTAGTAGGTGATGCCATTTTTATTAAGACTGTAGCTTAGAATGCAATCACTGAAGAAGCAGTGACCCTCCTGTGTTCAGGGCTAGTGAGGAATAATATGGGATTATTTTCCCAATTTTTGTTGTCTCATGAGAACTTGCTTTCACCTACCTAGATAGAGCACATCTAGGTGGTGGTAGAAGTGATTCATGTGATGATGTTCACCCTCTATGCATGAAGAAATCATTTTTTTTTATACTATCTAGTCCCCTTTTTTTAATCAACAAAAAAATTGTGTTTCCACTAGTACTTATATATAATAAAATAGATCATTTTATATCTTTGACCTATCACTTTTCTCTGTTATGAGAAATTCTATTTTTACTTTTTTATTTTTTTGTATTTGAATGGCTTCTTTTTATTCATTTTTACACAAGTACCTTTTGTTAATCTAAAATGCACCTAAGTAATAAGACAAACTATGCTACAACTTCTTTAATTCCTTTAAAATCTGTGTTTTGGTGGCAATGCGGGGAGTTCGCAAAACTGAGTAAATCCCCATCGTAGTTATAGAAACCACTTGAATTCTTGCCCGACTTTGAAAAAATTTGAAAAATATCATCAGTGGCCTTTTCAACAAGCTCATGAACCTTGGGTGCGAACTACTAGCCTTTTGAAAGAATGACTTAGAATATGCGGCAAGTTTTTTTTTTTCAATTTTACAATGATCAAGCCAATTACAAATGTCACCCATTAATGTTATCCCAAAACCAAACTCTACTAGAAAGTAACTCTATGCCAAGAATGCACACTCAAACTCAGGATGAGAATGGTGTTGTCATATGGTGTCGAGGGTCGTTAGAAGCAACTAAAAGTAATGCAATGCTGAAGAAAGCTCAACACCAAGAATGTGCTCTCCAAACCTGAGGTGGGTAAGGCACTACCATATGGCATAGGATCTATTGAGAGAATAAGTGTTGAAAGTAACTCGACACCAAGAATGTGCACTGAAGACCCGAGATGGGTAAGGCACTACCATATGGTGGAGGATCTATTGACATAATGCAATGCTGAAAGTAACTCAACACCAAGAATGTGCACTCAAGACTCGAGATGGGTGTGGTGCTATCATATGCTGCTGAGGATCTAAATGTAGTACAATGAAGACTGAGCAAATTCCAATCTCTTCCACAAATGTGGGGAAATATGAAATTGCAAGAGTTAAAATGGTTGAACAGTACTACTATAGCAGTGTTACAATATGAGTTTCTCCTGTAAATATCACTGTATTTGAAATGTCTAAATGTTGCAATGAAGTATTATATCTCTCCTATCATCAAAAGACCCAATCCACACTAAACCCAACCTGAAAGAAAAACTTCTACAATCTGATTTTGGCAGACTAGCAACTAAAAAATGCACAAACCAACAACTAGACAACCCACTAAAATGCTCATAACTACTCCAAATGACATGATACCAAGTGCAATGAACTCCTAGGAAGATGGCAACCAATTTATGACCAAGAAATACCTACAACAACTACTTTATCAAGAAAATAATATACTTTATCAAAATTGCTAATAAAGTATAAAGTGGCATCCAAGTATAATAAAGTGACTGACTTAAATAAATTTAACTTATTTCCCCTTAAGGCATCCACCAAGCCTTATCAAATTTCACCTTATTAAAATATTACTTGCAACTTAAATATTCCCCTTATAAAGTTGTCCAATTTTGCATAGGAAATATTTTCACTTAAAATGTTATTTTCATGAAATATCAAAATTTCCAAAATAATTACCTCAAAAGTTGGAGACCAACTGAAAATGCTGCCCTTTCAGAAATAGCCATAATACCAAGTCACTGAAACACTACCAAAAATAGCACCAAGGGTGTTGGAGACCAAACTACTCAAACTAACCTGCCAGATATAACCACTGAACTGAACTGTAGAAACCTTGCTAAAAATAGAACTTACTAAAAATAGCATACTGCTAAAAATAGTAAGTTGTTCAAAACTCATTTTAATTGTAATCTGAGCAACCGTCATACTTACTAAAAATAGTAATTCTAAAAATGTCCTCTATTGTAGTTGAATGTCACACCACTGCAAAGCTCTCTAAAAACCCAGAAGGAATCCAGAATCCAAACTATAAAACTCTAACATGAAAGCCCTCAAATTCACAAAAGAAACCTCCAAGTAGTTGGAAACCCTAATTTTTCCATTGACTAGCCTATAGGAATTCAGGGATAGGCTATCACTCACTGGAAAGTGTAGTGCTAAAAGTGGGGACATTACACCTTTTCAACAAGTTCATGAACCTTGGGTACAAACTGGTAGCCTTTTGAAAGAATGACTTAGAATATGCGGCAAGTTATAACAAAACCCCAAAACATTTCTAGACTTAAGAAAATGGAGAAGCAAAATTCTTGGGTGGAAAAATGGGAAGTTAGGCGAGCTAATGAAAACACTGCCCAAGTTAGGAATTGTAGTGTAGGAAAAACTAATCCTTTTTCACACTTAATTTTGATAATTGACATAAATTTGAATTAATTGTATCTTGGAATAGTGTTGTAATTTTTTGTACACATTCACATCATTCTAGGATCCTTATTCAATTAAAATGAACCTTAAATTATCCTATGCAAGAGTGTTGTAAAGTGTTGTAACACACTGCCACACTTTTCTAGGGTTTATTTAATGAATTAAGCCTAATGGGCCCCTTTTAATGAAATGTACCTCATATGTACCCTATTTAGGTGTTGTAAAGTGTTGTAACACACTTTCACATTTATCTATGGCCCCCTTAGTCAATTATGGTTAATTGGAGTTAAATAACCCCTTTAATTCAAATTTAAACCTTATTTATGACACCTCCCGAAGATATATCCCAACACCTATAATTCAATTTGCATAACATTTAACTGGGAAAATTGAGGTCCTAGAAAATGGTGCTAGGACCTATTCACCCTACATGGTGAATGGGTCCTCCCTTAGTAGGACCCCCCTTTATTTACTAATTTGACATGGGTTTTTTACCCTCTTTCCATCCCCCAAGGTTAGGTCCTTGAAAATTGAGCCAGGACCCATTCGCCCTAAGTGATGAATGGGTCCTCCCTTAATGAGGGATCCCTTTTTGAATTTCATTGTGACGGGAATTTAATAATGTTTATTTCTAGATCTTTTGTTGACCTTAATTGTTTGAATTTCAAGGTTAATCTCCTAATTTAGTATAAATAAGGGGTTAATTCACATTGTTTCTCCTAGCAATTCATTCTAAGTCTCCAACAATTCAAGTTTACAAGCATTATAGCATTACAAGAGCATTTACAAGGAAATTCAAGGCATATTTTCAAGAGTTTATTACAACAGTTTGATATCATATCATCATGTCAAGGGTTTGATGCATTCATGCATGTTGTTGAGTTAAGAAATTGGATGTAGCATTGAGGATTTGCTTTCAAGCAATGTTCACATCTTATTCAAGGATCAAGATCTACATTCTTCATGGCCACTACATGTTAGATTGCAGATTCGCATTACAAGACAACATCCAAGATATCTACATTGCATCATTTCATGTTGCATGCTTCAATTTCATTTTCTCATCATTTGGTTTAATTACCTACAAGGGGTTTGACTTAGGAAAACCCCTATTCACTAACAATCAACAAGTTTTTCTTCCCTTGAATGTGTGTTTTCAGATATACAAACCTTGAAGATCAAGTGGAGAAAAGATTTGAAGCAAAATTTTCAAAGTTGTCAAGTTGTAAAGTTGACCTTTAAAGTGTAAGAACGAAGAATTGAAGCTACAAAATTAATTACAGGTTTTCAGGAGCTAACAATTGAGAATCTGAGAGTGCATAGATCAAGTAAAATAACTCCGATCTCAGTTTCAGGAACCATTCGCCACTAAAGGTGAATGAGGCCTTTTATGCCCTAAAAATAGGCTTCTTGTAGCAAGCTACACGCCTCTTTGAGCTCTAAAAACTTCCCTCATAGCTGCTATAACAGTTAGGTATCATTTCTAATTGTTATTTGCATATTTTTCCTTTCATAATTGAATGTTTCATAGTGAAAATTGGTGTTTTATCATCTTGATTCATTCGCCTTGGTGGTAAACCCTACTTTCTCCATGTTTCAATAACATTTAATAAAAAAATACCTGGGTAAAGATTTAATCAATATTTTAGCATGGGAGTGTTGATTTACAAGAGGGGCCCAAAATCTAAGTAGCATATAGGTCAATCCAATCTAGTATTATATGGTTGAGTCCTTAGGAAACAATATCTTATTAATTGTTCTTATTGTTACAATACATTCCACACAATCTTGATATTTTAGTAGTTAAGTGTTAAGTTTGTATAGACTATCCTTCTTCATTTTCAACCTAAAACTACATCTTGATTTGATAATTATAACTCTTTTAAATTGGTAGTAATCAGATAAATTTTAGGGCTCCACTTGTACACAATTGGAGTCTTTCCTAATATAAAAATAAAATGTGTCTTCTTGATCACAAAACATGTCCAATCTACAATACAATCTTTTACTATCACTTTGGTTGTTACACCAAGTAAACCAAATAATCTTAGTGTCTTTCTTTTTTCACTTATAAAGGATCATATAATTTAAACATTTTTTCATTCTTCTCTAGTAGAGTTGATCATTCCCTTTCCATGCCCATGGATAACCTCTAGTTTTTTCCTCTTTATTTTATATCACGTTAAAATCTCCCCCTATAATCCAAGGCACTTTAGGTAGGTTAGAAAGACACCATCTCCACACCTCAATTCTTTCCATGTATTCATTGGTGGAATTTGTGGAGCACACCCCAAACTATTGATTGTTCTTGTCTAGAGTTATCTATATACATCTATTGCAGGGAGAACAACCAAATCTAGAAATATATGGTTTCTATTTTTTCCCTACTAGAATGGATATTCCACGCTTTCATTTTGGGTGATTAGTGTGAAAAAAAATAGAAGTTTTCCATCCAAATATTAATACATTATGTAATTAGAAGTCAACAATTTTACTTCCTAAATCCAAAGACAATCAAGATATTTTTTACTATTACAAAATGACCTTAATACATCCTCTCAAGGGATTCATGTCCTTGAATACTCCATCTTATATAGTTTAATATCATTTATAGGGGGTTGAGGATTTTTATGGTTCTTATATAATCTATCAAAATAGGTAGGTATTCCCTCCCATGTTCCCTTCTTTATAGGATTTTATGAGTTGTTACTTCTAATCACTTGTTTTTTCCCTCCTCTTTAAGCCTATTTTTTTATTTACTCCTTTGTAGAATCCTTATTTCTTGAAATAGAGGGTTAAATTAGTTCATGACCCTTCTTTCCTTTTTAAGTCATAGTCAAAACCTTTTTGAATATACTAAATTTTCAGCCTGGGAGGGTCTGGGGTCTCTCAAAATTCCTCCTCTTAATCTATTCTTTGATTTTATCAAGAACTGTCTCTTGTGCATTTTTTATGAAACATATTTGTAGTATCCTTCTAAGGAAATATTGCTTCAATCTCTTTACTTTTACTTTCTACATCATTTATATCAATTGGATCATAGTTTCCATCATAGGGAACATTATCCTCAAAATAATTATTTGGGTTTTTTGGTCACCATTTGAATTTCCCCAAAGTGATCTAAATTATTCTCAACAATAGGAGTAGGTTATTCTTTACTATGCACATTGTCATCAGAGCAAGAGTGTGCTGAAACATGACCACCCTTTAACCCACTAATTTCTCCCAAGGGATGATTGAGGGATTCATTGGTATTCACCTTTATCATTGACCCCATTTTTTCTTCCTTTGATAATTTTTGTGCATGTTGATTATTAAAAGTTGCTCTTGAGGGCTTATTATTTTTTCTATTGTTTATAATCTTAGGATAGTATCTTTTTTGATGACTTTCAATTTTGCATAAGAATCAAGATTTAAGACCTCCTAGGGCTTATATCTCACATATAAATAGTTTTCCATCCAATTTAAATTTGATTACTTTTGGTATTTTTACTCCTATGTTAAAAGAGACCAACATAGCAGCATTCATATGTGTCAATGTTGAGCCAGTGTCCTCTATTTGAAGTATTTTACCAATAGGTTTTAACAATTAAGGAAAGAAAACCCATATTTGTGGAGGTACATTTTTAACATTAATCCACATTATAACTGAACATAACAAGATTTTTTTTATATAATTTTAGGTTACCATGCAACTAATTTAAACAATATTTTCCGAATATTCTAGAGATCTTTTTCTAGCACTCTCTCTTACATTGTATGATTTTAAGAAAGATAAAAATTAAACCCTTTTGAATCATTCTATGGAAAATATATATAAATTCCCATATTTTTTCCTAAGACATGTTATTTAGCCAATTATCAAAGAATTTCCTTGCAAGAAAATTATTATTATCCATACAAGCAAGAAAGATAGTAGTGTTCTTAAGCCTAGATTCATCTTCTTAACTGTATCCAACATTAATTCATTAGAGTTTACTCTTAGAACCCTAGGAAAGAGTGGGTACTTACCTCCTTCATTTCATTCTACGACTACTTCTCCTTTCCCTTTGACACTTCCACAATCTCCTTTGATCCTCACATTGAATTTCACATTTTCTAAAGGCACCTTTGGTTCTTCTACTTGTAATTCTTCTTTGAATGTTTTCAACCCTTCATTGTTATTGATGGCCTCCCCTCCACTAGAAAAAGAGAAGACAAATTCCATACATTCCTACATAGATGCACTTAACACATCTCTGGGAGCAAATACCCAACCCCCAAAAAGTACAGACTATACCCTAGCCCAACTAGATGAACTTCAATTTAAAAATTCATAAAGAAAACAACATTCCATGCATGTACATTGGATATGAAACCTTGGTATAAATAAACCTAGGAAAAGGAGAAATGATACTTTCAAACCAAGGAAACAAATGGCACAAAAATATAGAGGAAAGTGGAGGATCAAAATAGACATCACATGGAAGATGATGATTCATCTCCTACACATACCCACCATATCCTTCTTCACCTAATAATAGATTTATTGATTATGGATGAAAATAATGATACAATAATCAAATGGTTCAAAATGATACTTAATGTACAAGAGAGACCTTGCTTATATAGACAAGGGTGAAAAATAGGACATCAAAAGATTATGACATATGTCACAATCATATGACATGAGAGACAAAGAGGTAAGTATCCTATGTGTACCATAAGTAAACTTAATTAGCAAGTGTGAATAGGACATAGGAGGTAAACCAGTTGTTGATGGTGTTTTCTGCACAACAACAACTCAAATAGAATACAAGTACTCTATCTCTCTTGAAAGGTAAATCTCTATCAGCAAGCCTCAAGAGATAACCCCAAGGTCTCTAATGTCAAGTCTTGACAATGCAATAAAATAACTTAGAGATAATGTGAAAATTTTGGTAATCATAAGGTCCTTACAAACAATTGTTGGAATCTCTCAATTTCATCAAATATAGCAATGTATTGATGCTTTTCAATCCTAAAACTAACCCATATTTAAAAGAAAGAGAAAAAGATAAAGGTTTTGAGAGAGATATCTATTCTAAAATAATTCCTAAGATCAACCATGAAGATAACACAACATTTAAAATGGACCAACCCTTCAAACCAATTCCTACTAAACCTAGATTAAACCTACAATATCACAAAAATAGTGCAATCTCCTAAGGCATAGAGATTTTCAGACTGTGAAGCATTCACACATCAACCCAAATTTGGTATTGAAATGAATAAATACCCACATTTGAACTCAACACAACAAGATATAGGCCCAAGCTAACTTTACACAACAACTTACAATCAACAAGCTGCTAAAATTATGGACCAAGGGTTGCTCAAACACTTAAAATACCATATCATGAACATAATTGAACTACAACTATTTCTAAGATCATTCACAAATAGCTTACTTAGAGAAATATATCAAAAAATTTAAATAAAAGAACCATGCATAGATGAATAACACAAAAGAGACACCAAAGAACAATGTCCTCAATTGTATTAACTTCGCCAAAAATTGCAAGAATCCAAGTATCTCAAGTATTACAATGTCCTTCAGAGCTCTTATTTAAAACTAAAACTATTATGAAAATGTCTAACCTTAACAAATGAGGGGAAAACCCCAATGTATAGCATTACATTTTAGGGTGGCCCAAATTAGGGTTTTCATTCTAGGTCAGCCAAGGAGGTCAGCCACATTTCCCTCCTAAAATTCCCTAGTTCAAAATTACAATAAAATACTGAAGGACGACCTCAAAAAATCAAGTTTTGCAATAAATATTCCATATGGCACATAATTCAAGGCCTAGTCGACTTTTCTTCACATGTAAAATTGGTGTTGATGACACATTATCCAAGGTAGTCAAGCTAGGTCACCTCTCTCCCCTTTGTCCACCTCATTTCTCCCAAAAATTTCTTTAACTTTCTTAAGGATTGGGTCTAGGTCAGCCTGGGTTGGTATAGATATCAAATCAATCCTTGCCTTTATTTAATTTAACTCTCCTGCATATTTGGTCAAGTTCTCTTTCTAGTCAACATACAAATTTTGATATCTATCCAAGCAAGAGATGTAGATTTTAGCATCCTCCAATTGGTCTTTGACAACTGGGCCCTCAATACTTGGATAATATACCTCATGCCACCACTTCTGCAATTGGCCAACATTAAAAAATTTCTGCCCAAACTTCTTCCTTCCAATAACAATTTCCAGAAAAGCATTGCAACTATCAAATACCTATTTTACCTAGGTCTAGGCTTTAGATATTTTCTTTGGTACCTTCATTTTAATATCATCTTTAAATTTGAAGTCCTCTATCCCTCTTACAACTATGTGAGTGTTCTACATTGTGATGACACCTTCCTTCACCAAAACTTATGTTGGAACTGCAAGTATTTTCTCCAATTCCTTGACAATTGCATGATCTGGATCTTTGCATTTAGTGAGAAAATGAGCCATATCCTAGGAGAGAAAAGATGATCTCTCATACATTTGTAGTACCTTCTCAATCATTTCATATCCCCTCTCACTTACACTTTGCAACCATTCTTGTGTATCTCTCACAAAGGTCTTCAACCTTTCAATTTTTGAAACTGCCTCCTTGGATAACAATCCTTCAGAGAAGGTAGGCCCTTCATTTCTTTGTGATTACAGAGGTTTGATTAAATGTTGAACATACCTATGAATCTCTCTCAATTTTCTTTGCAATTCCTCCTTTTCCTGAGTCTCCTTGTCCAATCTCGTAAGAATAACTTGAGATGACTCCTGAAAAGCTTCCTTTTCTTGTTCCTTGGAGGATGGACCTAGATTGATATTCTGCACTTTGTAGTCTGTAGGTCTTATTTCATCTTTGTACTTGTTTTTTGCAGGAACAACAACATGGACAATCCTATTGTTAAATTCATCTCTTGCAAATTTGGAGACAGTTCTAGCTCTTTTCGTCTCTTTAGGTTTCCCCCAGTTTTTGAGGAACTTGTCCTAATTTGGAGTTTCATCTTCCACAATGATAGCCTTTCTCTTCAATTTTTTCTCTAGCCACTTTGGGGAAAATGGTTGTTATGTTTCTGTGCATTTTGATTGATCATTGGAAGGATTATCTATATCATCCTCTACATACTTATCATCCCCTTCCTTTTCTAGTTGTTTCTTATTTCCATCTTGCTCATCTTCTTGCTCACCTTCCGAGTGAGGCACATCAACATGTTCACTTACCAGAGGTTGGGAAGGAATTTCCATGGTAACTTCTGATGTTGCTTCCTTATTTATTACCTCCTCCTTTAATTCCTTCATGAGGTCACTCAATTCCCCATTCTTTGGTGTTGACACATCTTCATCTTGTATTTCTTCATTAAAATTATTAGGGATGCCTTCTTCTCCACCTGATTGTTCATGTTCTTTGAGGACTTCATCCTCCTATGCATTTTGTGTTGGAGATGAAGAAGGGGAATTATTTCCTAGAGCTTCTTTCTCCATTTCTTTCATAAGATCATCACTAGGTGCCTCTTCAGTAAGCAAATTTTCAGCTTCAACCCTTGACTCTCCCACAGGGGACACCCTCTTCTTTGGCGAATTTCTTCTTACATATACTTGTGGTTTTTCCCCAAAACTTTTAATTTTCACAATTTTGGGAGAAGTGGTTGGGTCTTCAGTGGTCTTAGTCCTTTTGGCCATCTTTTGACCCTCAATCACTAGTTTCCTCTTCTTGGTAGGATGAGGATTTTCTTCTCCTTCTTCAATAGCTTCCTTGGAATTTTTCTTTGTCTTAGACATGGGTTGCTTCTCATTTTTCTTTAACTAGGCTTGACTACTTATCCTTCTCTTTAGAGTGAGAGGTTGGTTTTCTTCTTGATCATCCTCATGCTAAGGCTCTACAACATCATCTTTAGTTTCCTTTGCATCCTCCTCCAAATGGAATTCAAGATTCCCCATCAAGTCATCAGTGAACCTTGTACCATATCTCTATAGCTCCAAGACCTTGTGTTTGACCCATAACTTATAATATCTCCTTACTGGGTCAGTCACCTAATCAAGATCAACTACCTCCTCTTCTCACCAATTGATAGGTGGCATAGGTTGGTTTCTATAGGGTTCATAGTCATGATATTATACAAGGTCCTCTTCATCATCATCCACCTAATCAAGAACTTGATCCACTTTGTAAAGTCTGATGAGTTTCAAGGCAAACCTAGAAAACCTTGTTCTTATAACTTCAAACTCATCTCTACAGTTAGCCCAATAATCCTCTATGTGATCCTTGTGTTTGTATTCTCTATTGGATAACTTTTGTGCCTTTTCATAAGGGTCAAAATTGTACCTTTTGGTGTGTGAATATAAATTAAACTACACTATTTCCTTTTCTAAATATTGGGCACTCTAGAGGGAAGAGTAAGCTTCCAAGGTACCAATTCTCATTGGAAATTCACCTCCAAGCCCTTACCTATGTAAATCTTGTAATACAATCTCAAAGTCAACCATTTGTCTTGTTACTTCCAACAAAATGAGTTTGTTGGTGGAATATCTTAGCAATATATGAAATATTCCCCTTAATTTTTTCCCAAAATTTAACACACAAATCAGCAACCAATCATTGATTAGCGTTAGCTCCAAATGCAAATCAGCATGGAAAGTAACTCTAACCAAGAATTTTCACCAAGATCCCAATGTGGGCGAGGTGATAGCATATGGTCAGAGGATCATTAGGAATAAACTGAACTGAAATTACAATTCATCTGCTGATGCAGGCATCCACAAGCAGTGGGGATACTCCACTTATTCAGTCGGTAAGATTATTACATTATTAAAGGCGGCAAGCCAGCCATTTAAATCCTCACTTCCACTTATTAACGTGGGGGGAATACAATCCACACAACCACTTATTTAGTGGGGGAAAACTCACAATAAAAGAAAGATGATTATTTAAACTCAACCACTCAATCGTGGGAGTATGAAATTTAAACTAATTGCAGCAAATAAAATAAATAGCTGTTAGTACTACTAATCAGCTTTACAATGAATTAAACAGCTGCAAAAAAGAAAGATATGCTTCCAAATCCATAAATGGTTAGAGTAACACTTCCTCTAACTCTTACAATACAATAATGATATAGAAATGAAGCTCAAACCAGCATTATATCAAAAACTAACAAGTCTGATCAGAAATAGAGAATACAGAAAATCAGACCAGCAAATTGTACATCAATGAAATGCACACAACTTTATCAATTTACCTCCAAATTGAGTGAAATTAATTGCAATGAACCTCTAGAGGATAGGCACCCATGTCATGATGATGAAACAGCTTCAAAAAGAAACCATTAATTTACTTGCACAATTCTCAATGCTCCCAACATGGTACAGCCCTTAGCAAGGTTGATTTTGCAAGATTAAAAATAAATACTTTGAAATAAATTCTGATCTTCTATGGGAAGGGGCGCTCAAGTGCTAGGAATCCATATCTTCAATACCCAGAAGCATATTAAAATTGAACAAAAAGTTGTTAATGAAAATCACCTTCAGCCATGAATGAACCAACAAGCTCAAAAACTGAAAAATACTTCAAATTCTCCAACAATGAAGCTCAATGTGCACTTCTGAATGAAGCACACTCTCAATCCACCATCTAGGGAACCATAGTTTCAGGCCCGAAGAATGGAGACAAATTGCTAAGCTTTCCCTTAGCCGGATTCTGGATTTCAAACCAGCAGCATAACTTTACGATAATTCCAAAGATAATCAGCTCTTCAAATAGCAGCAATATATAAGCTTCAGTTGGAAAATGAAGCAACAAGAACTCTTCAAATTCCAAGAAGTTGAATCACTTCAACTTCCAAAAGGGATGCCACCTTTTTGCATTTTACTTTTATTTTAATAAAACATTAATTATCTCCCTTTAGGCGTCCAACTTCACTTTGCAACAATAAAGCATTTAATAATTCATTAAATGCACCATTGACCCCTTAATGACCCCCTTTTAAAAACAACATGAAGTGATCATTCCTAGGCATGGGGGTACAACTGAGAAACATAAAAATGACTAAGTATAAAACTTAATCCATGGAGATAACCAAAACCAATGCCAATACTGAAACTGATGGATAGCAAGATGACTTGAATTGAGCTGCTGATGATGCTACTGCCAAATTTAGACTTACTAAAAATAGCCAACTGCTATAAATAGTAAGTTCTCATCAAAACAACAGATAGCCAAACTGAACACTAACCTGCAAATGATTGAACTGTTGCTAAACAGATACTGCCAAAAGATAGACTTGCTAAAAATAGCGAATTGCTATAAATAGTAAGTCTGCACAACAACCTCTGAACGCCAACTGAGCAGTATCTGAAAGAGGAAACCCTAATTTTCCACCTCAGCTTAGCTTACGGATTTCCAAAAATACGCTAAATCCAAATGAAGAGCGTATGGCCAAAATGGGGACATTACAGTCCGCCCTTCCCAAAATTGCTTATCCTCAAGCAATTCCAATGCCAACCTAAAAATCACCATACTGAACCAAACTAAAACTAAATGTGATCCCTGGGTCCCAAATCAACCTAGGTGAAAGATAACACCTGCTGATGTAAGCATTGCACTGTTGGATGCCAACAAAAGAAATCACCAGATTAAAATTAAAATGAAACATCATGGGAATAAATTCTAGAAGACCATCATTGGCTTCATCATCTTCAACTGTGGAATAGAAAACCCAAGTGATACCAGGATTCCAAAACTTTCTCAGGTACACTGTTCCTCTAATCCGTTGCCCTACTCTGATTAAAACAACTGAATACTCAAAGTGGATCAACATGTCACAATCCACAAAAGACAATGCACCAAAAATGTTAGTGCCTGGGTCCCATATCAATCTGGAGGACCTCCAAATCTTGCTGTCATAATTCTGATCAGCAACAAAAATATTTTCAAATATGCTTCTAAACCAATGCCAAACCAAGAGCAAGGCTCCACACTTCATCCCTATCCAAGACGATGCACAATGCTTCCTTTGAAGCAAACTGATTTCACTGAAAGAACTCCAAGAAATATTCACATGTCTCACATCAAGAGTCTCAATTTGACAAATCAAATCAACCAATAACTCGCTGTCCCAAAAAGTAATGTATGAGTTGGTACCACAAAATTCACTGTCAACCATCAATGAACAACCCATACCTAAACTTTGGCCATACGGAAACATTCCCTTGCTTATTTGTGGCAGAAATTCAGTCCAAATAGGTGGAGAGGTATGGAAATGAAGTAACCAGCTTCCTAAGAGGTCTGAAATAATCATCTTGAGATCTGATTTTTGGAAAATCGGCATCCAAGAAGACAAGCAGCAGCTGCAAAAAAAGAATTTTCCATCAAAATGAGCATAACTGCTCATGAACCAAGCTGGTGGCACCTTTAGCAAGAGACCCCATGTCACCACAAACCAACTTCTGGTCTTATTTATTTCCCAAAACACCAATGTATGATCAAAAATAAAGAACTAATGACATAGAAAGAAGGGAGCAGCAAACATAAAATAAAGTTTTTGACACTTATCTCTCCATCCAACCTTCTTTTTATGCATTCCATTCTTCATAAGAAAACACTTGAGACCCCAAATACTGATTTGCAATTGAAGACATTTTCCAACACAAAAGCAAATGGTCACAACTACATTCTGAATATTATATGTTGGTCTATCTACTTTGAAATTACCTTCTTCCCAAGTAATGCCAGGATCCCAAACTAACAACCATGAAGAACCAAATCTCAAACTGATAAGTGCTCTCACACGAATCCTTTGATTCGCTCGTTCCATCTGCAATGCCACTTCTTGAAATTCCAAGAAGTATTCAACCAACCTTTGTTCATTGAAGAAATCAAATCTAGAATCTTGTGATATGATTTGCCGAAAAAATTCCATGAATCCTTCATCAAATACAATTATGAAATCTATCACTCTAAGAGAAGATGGTGATGAACTAAAATCTGATATGAGCCTCACAAGCATCCTCATCAAAAAATAAATTAAACCTTCATCAACAAACCCATCAACTCTTTGTTGATGAACAATAAGAATGCCTTCATTTCTTTGTGTTTCAAGAGTTACCAATTCTTGCCAAGTGGATGCACTAGGAGCAGCAATAGATTCAACTTCATGCAACTCACGTATCAACTCTCCAATGTTGGAAGACAAACTCAAATCCCCTTCTTTAGTAATCTCTGAAGCAATTTCTTCATCATCTTCAAAAAGAGGATTTACATAAACCTTACTAGCACCTTCTTCATACAAGAGATTGTCAAAAGCTTGAAAAACTTGAGAATTTGAATGCTTTGGTCTCTCAGGACAGCATTCCAAATCATATGTTTCTTGTATGAGATCAAACTCATCAAGAATTTCTTGAAGCTCCTCAGCTCTTCTATTCTTTTCTTGCTCCCATGAATATTGAACAGCAAAAATCTAATTCTCTGCTTCAGTTAGAGTCTCATGCACTTCCTGTAACTTTGCTTTGGTAAGCTTATTCCACTCCAATGCCTTGTCAGCAATATTGGCCACTATGTCTTTGTCACGAAGGATGTGCAAAAGACTAGATTTAATTTCCTGCAAAGTAAATTTAATAGACTTCATGTCATCAATAGAAATGCAACATACAACTTCTCCCCTAGGCACATCATAAATCAATTGTTCTACATGTCTATGAATTCTATCAATATTTGACAAAATTTGAATTCCATTATTAGCAATGTGTGAACTTGAGCTGCAATCATTATATACTGGTTGAGATGATGTAGAACAATTTTGATGGATAAAGATTTCAAAAATGGTTTGAGTTGTACTCCTCAACTTGTCTCGCATGTGGTGAACACTCTTCATCATTCCATCCATAGTGCCTTCCAATTCCTTAGCTTTTTGCCTTAGCTTGATTTCTAGTGAAGAAAAATCTGCATTATAACTACTAGAAACTTCACCTTCCATGTTGTCTCCTACACATGATTCAAAAAAATTGATCAAATCAACTTTGAAGTGGGAAGATACTTCATCTTCCTCTTTCTTCTTCTCCTCCTTGACTTGACTTTCAAACCAACATTCTCTAGAATTGTGAAGAAGCAAATTGCTGATTGAACACATATCTTCTACTAATCGAACTTCTCTTTCATTTGGATCTACACTTATGGCCTCTTCATGCATCTTTGTTTCAACTTTTGTTTCCAAAAGTTTTTTCTTTGAATCTTCAACATGAGGCTTCTTAACACAAGTCAACTCACTGTTCTCCTCTGTAGAAAACAAGAGTACCTCACTAGTCTTCAAGGCTTCCACTGACACATTACATTCTTTTACAGAATGCTTGGATGAGTGCAAATCCGTAGATACCCCTTGAACTTTTGCAATGTCTTCAAAGGGATTCCAACTTTCATCCTCCTCTTCAACTTCGGAAATCTCCTCTTTGTTCACAACAGTCTTCTTCAAAAATGGTTTCAACTTATCTTCACATTGACTGAAAATTTCTTTAACTAACAAATCAGCAGTGGGAGAAATCTGCTCTTCACGTTTATAAGCATCCAAGAGAAGAGTTTGGACACTTTCAGGAAGACTATCAGCTTCTTTAATTGTAGAGATTAGAACATTCATGACAGCTGCAAGCATACTCTCTTCTTGCTCACTCCAGGTTGAGCTGAAAAGATAATTAAACAAGTGATAAATCTGATTCTCCATCTCAAATTCTATCAATAAGATGCAAGCACCAACTTCAGAAAATGTTTTTAAAATAGCAGCTCTTCTTGGAAACAAGCTACTACCAGTTTCATCCAAATCTTGAAAACATTCCACTATCATCTTTAATATGATCTTCATAGTTTCATCATCATAGGGAACCTGGGGAATTACAATTCTCATTATCTCCATGAAACAAGAAGAAATCAACAGCTTGGTTTCTTCATTAGGATGCCCCAACCAATAGGGATGATTCAAAGTATTCACTACAGGAGCTAGTGCCAACTCCATTTTCTTTGAAGTTGATTGCATCACACATCTCAAACATTGTTCTAACAAATGAAGAATGTTCTCTTCATTTTCTCTTGATTGAAATTCTTTACCAAGTCTCTTTCCAGCCATAAAGAGAGTCTTTGCCAACTTCATCTCTTCTTCATTAGCCATGCCTAACTGCCAACTTCTGGATACCACAAGGAACCAAACTAGAATCTGCTCTGACTTTCGGTGTAGTATCGAAGATCTTTGTCACTCAACTGTTTAAACATGTAGCACTGATCATAGGATGACAGGATCTTCTGCTCTGATACCACTGAAATATTCCCCTTAATTTTTTCCAAAAATTTAACACACAAATTAGCAACCAATCATTGATTAGTGTTAGCTCCAAATGCAAATCAGTATGGAAAGTAACTCTAACCAAGAATGTTCACCAAGATCCCAATGTGGGCGAGGTGATAGCATATGGTCAGAGGATCATTAGGAATAAACTGAATTGAAATTACAATTCATCTGCTGATGCAGGCATCCACAAGCAATGGGGATACTCCACTTATTCAGTGGGTAAGATTATTACATTATTAAAGGCATCAAGCTAGCCATTTAAATCCTCACTTCCACTTATTAACGTGGGGGGAATACAGTCCACACAACCACTTATTTAGTGGGGGGAAACTCACAATAAAAGAAAGATGATTATTTAAACTCAAAAACTCAATCGTGGGAGTATGAAATTTAAACTAATTGCAGCAAATAAAATAAATAGCTGTTAGTACTACTAATCAGCTTTACAATGAATTAAACAGCTGCAAATAAGAAATATATGCTTCCAAATCCATCAATGGTTAGAGTAACACTTCCTCTAACTCTTACAATACAATAATGATATAGAAATGAAGCTCAAACCAACATTATATCAAAAACTAACAAGTCTGATCAGAAATAGAGAATACAGAAAATCAGACCAGCAAATTGTACATCAATGAAATGCACACAACTTTATCAATTTACCTCCAAATTGAGTGAAATCAATTGCAATGAACCTCTAGAGGATAGGCGCCCATGTCATGATGATGAAACAGCTTCAAAAAGCAACCATTAATTTACTTGCACAATTCTCAATGCTCCCAACATGGTACAGCCCTTAGCAAGGTCGATTTTGCAAGATTAAAAATAAATACTTTGAAATAAATTCTGATCTTCTATGGGAAGGGGTGCCCAAGTGCTAGGAAACCATATCTTCAATACCCAGAAGCATATTAAAATTGAACAAAAAGCTGTTAATGAAAATCACCTTTAGCCATGAATGAACCAGCAAGCTCAAAAACTGAAAAATACTTCAAATTCTCCAACAATGAAGCTCAATGTGCACTTCTGAATGAAGCACACTCTCAATCCACCATCTAGGGAACCATAGTTTCAGGCCCAAAGAATGGAGACAAATTGCTAAGCTTTCCCTTAGCCGGATTTTGGATTTCAAACCAGCAGCATAACTTTACGATAATTCCAAAGATAATCAGCTCTTCAAACAGCAGCAATATATAAGCTTCAGTGGAAAATGAAGCAACAAGAACTCTTCAAATTCCAAGAAGTTGAATCACTTCAACTTCCAAAAGGGATGCCACCTTTTTGCATTTTACTTTTATTTTAATAAAACATTAATTATCTCCCTTTAGGCGTCCAACTTCACTTTGCAACAATAAAGCATTTAATAATTCATTAAATGCACCATTGACCCCTTAATGACCCCCTTTTAAAAACAACATGAAGTGATCATTCCTAGGCATGGGGGTACAACTGAGAAACATAAAAATGACTAAGTATAAAACTTAATCCATGGAGATAACCAAAACCAATGCCAATACTGAAACTGATGGATAGCAAGATGACTTGAATTGAGCTGCTGATGATGCTACTGCCAAATTTAGACTTACTAAAAATAGCCAACTGCTATAAATAGTAAGTTCTCATTAAAACAACAGATAGCCAAACTGAACACAACCTGCAAAGGATTGAACTGTTGCTAAACAGATACTGCCAAAAGATAGACTTGCTAAAAATAGCGAATTGCTATAAATAGTAAGTCTGCACAACAACCTCTGAATGCCAACTGAGCAGTATCTGAAAGAGGAAACCCTAATTTTCCACCTCAGCTTAGCTTACGGATTTCCGAAAATAGGCTAAATCCAAATGAAGAGTGTATGGCCAAAATGGGGACATTACAATCTAATTGGAACTGTGGGAGTTCCCTGTATTCTAACATACGAAAAACCTCTAAAATTGGATGAACCACTGCCCACATCTTCTGACTAACTTCATTGGCATCTGCTAAAAAATTTATATGAAGAGTACCTTGTAGTAATCTTGGGTTGTACATGAAGAAAGCATCATTTTCTCTCCTATAATTGGTTGTCTAGAACTGGAGCTAAGGATAAACATCCCATATTCTATCTGTAGACACAAGTTAAAAATGACCTAGGCCTGCAAGCTCTTTTTTTACCACTTTCATCCTAGCATAATTATGACATTTAATTATGTCCGTGGTTCACATTCGACTATTAATTAAATAAGTCATAAATGTTTAATTAATTCATGTCCTTTTATTCTTCATGATTATTAAATAAATAAATTTTATTTATTTATTAAATATGTCATTAATTGTCTAAGTCTTCCCCTAATTAAATAAATTTCTTAATTTATTTAAATTACCTTTCTTCATTTATTTCTTCTTGATTATTAAATAAATGAATTTCATTTATTTATTTAATGTCATTAATTCTCATAATTAAATGAATTTATTAATTTATTAATTTATTTAATTATTAATCATATCTTCTAAATTAAATAATTATCTTTAATTATTTAATTGTCAAAATTAATATTTCCCTCATTTTAAATAAATGAAATTATTTAAAATGATATCACATTCTTAATTGACAGTTCATTTTAGTAAATAATCTGAAAATCGATTATTTATTATCTCACAAAATCCATATTTTGAATTAATTTAATTCAAAATGGTAACTTTCCTCCAAAAATCAAGTAATTGAGCAAATTATTGATTTTTCAAATCTGATCTTCAGTTCAACTCTTATCTTCTTGATTTTTTGAATCTCACAAATCAGGCAGTCTTTATCTTCTTGATTTTCAAAAATCTTTATTCTTCTAACTAATTATCTCATTTATTCTCGACTGTCGATTTGATCTTCTTAGATGACATCTCGACCACTCATTTAATGATTCTTCCCTAACCCTAATTAGGGATTATCACATTAAATCTTGTCCTCTGATTTTAGGTTTCTGTCAAAAAGTCGATCTCGTCTATCCATCCAAAATTGCATTTTCTATAAAATGCCAATTTTGCTCACATTTTGGAATAGTCAGACTTACGTGCATTCTTAGATATTGCAGCATTTTTATTTTCATATTGTGATTTCATCAAGTTTTAGACATTTCTTGACATAGGCATTTTAATCATTTTCTCATAGGCATAGACATATGTTTAAAATCCTTCAAAGCTTGTTTAGGACTTCGTCATAGTCATTGCTCATACATTCAATTTGAGGGAAACACAACAATCAACAAGTTAGAAGGTGCTATGAAGGTAAATCAAGGAAGCTTCGATGAGTTGTATAATCGTTTTATTTAGTTTTCATTGTGCTTGATAGTTTTCTTTGGGTTTATATGCTTTATTTATTTGATAATCTAACCTTAGGAAATTAACCCTTAGATACATTGGTGAACCCATAATTTTGTAGAAAAATTTGTGTTTTCTTGTTTATTTTCACTGTTTTGCAGGTTACAACCAAGAATTCATACAAAATCATGTCATCATCTTTTGAGCAGAGAAACATGGGTGCATAAAATAATTTAAAATTATTATCTGGGTTTTGTAGGCCTCATTCTCAGCTTTTTAGAACTTCAAACAGTTTAAAATTTTGTTAAGATTTGAGAAAGTTATGACTGTTTTAGTGATCGCAGCTTTTTAGGATTTAGTTGTTAAGACCCGAATTTTCTTTTGTTTACATCTAACAATAGCTAACTTTCACCACAAGGACTACTACAATAGAAGAGTATTTCTAAAATGAAAACATTCAATGTTTTGAACTACTTGGTCTGTGTAGTTCGCAACCTCCTCTACAAAATGGAAAATTTGAGCTCTTAGTTTTTAGTTTTCTTTGATTTTCTTTTCTTAGTTTAGTTTAGTCTTTTCATTTTCTAATTTAGTTATTTACTAACTTTTAAGTTTTAGTTTGGTTTTTAATCTCTTTCCCTAACTTAATTTTTTGCAGCTTTCTCATCCAAGACATTTATGAAACTACTAACATGTGATTTTGTAGCTATGTGTGTCAAATATTTATCTCTCAAACCACTTGTTTGCAATTTTTAATTTGGGAACATTTCCTTTGATGCTCTAAAATGAACTCTATTTGCAAGTGTTTGATTGTGTTTGAACAAATGTTAGGCGATTAAGCTCTCACCTTGTGAAAACTTGGTGATCAGAAAACCAGACCGATTTTATCTGTTATACACCCTTAAGACTTAGTAATCGAATTATCCTCTCCCATTGCACTTTCGGGCGATCCTGGGTGTAAGAGAAACGGTTACTGACTCTAGAACTTGAGCTTGTTCTGGTGGGAAAAAGTACTCACCCCAGGACGACTTAGACCGGTAGTACCCTAAACCCGAGGGACTTCCAACTGGTATATAAAAGTGGATTCTTAAGGAAACCCCAAAAATCATGCGTATGGTTCTGATGAGATGGATCCAAAAGGGGACTCTCGCCACATGGATCATGCCTTACGAATGAAATTCCCTTACTAAACACCTATTGTTTTAGAAGCCAACCATTTTTCAGTTGTTGCTTGGTATAGTGCAGGGTACAATATCATGCCCAAAGACACTCACTACTGATCCCCTTGAGTAGAGATAGTAATTATTGAAAAGTGATGACCCAAGAATCCAAATTTGGTGTGCCAGTATAAGTGTGTGCAAAGAAGGGAGCCTGTGCCACCAAACTTCTAAGCTATCTGCTCTCGAGAAGGAGAGGTGTTCAACACCAATTCAAGGTATATCGGTGGGCTATTTCAAGTATACAAACCCTTGGATTATTAGGATTGTGCTTGTCTCATGTTCATTTTCTTACACCAAAACATTGTGCTTGTCAAGTGTTTTCTGGATTTTCAAAAAATATACACAACATTCACAAATTTGGACACAAATAATTGACCTTAGACAACTCAAACTTTTCAACAAAACATTAAAAAAAAAAAAAAAAAATCTCAGTCTATTGTCAAACATTTTTTTCTAAGAGGCCTCTATAAGAAATTAGCTTTGAAATTGCTCAAAATGTCCATTGGATTAGGCTAACTCACCACACTTTGCAAAATCATTGTTTCAAAACCAGGTTATCTTGGGACATAGTCATTACTCCTCTTTTTTGGTCATTGTCATTTTGTGAGAACCTCCAACTCAATAGTCTAGTTAGATAGGCTCACTTGTCATTTTGACCTTGTCACTTAGTCCCCTTAGCAAGTCCTTGGGTACCCAAAATTGAGACGTAAGTCAAGCTTAGAGTGGTTAGGAAAATTTTTCTCCAAATATTGTCCATTTTAGTACTCATTTTGAACTTAGACTTTGCATTGTTCATCTTAGTCCTCATTTTGAACCTAGACTTTGCATTAATCATTTTAGTCCTTTGTTAACATTATCGTCTTAGTCCTCATTTGACACTTTCGCTTTGACAACCTCATCATCTTGCATTAGTCATTTCCCTTAGGAAAACGTCATTATCACTTTGCATTTAACATCATGACTTCCACCACCTTGTCTTCCCTTCAAAAAAATATTGATAGGCTTGCTAGTAAATTTTAATACCAGTTACTCTATAGAGGTCAATACCAACAAGCCTTAGACTTTAGGAGACAATTCCTCCAAACTGAAAATTAGTGTCCTTCATACCAACAATCCATGAGTCCTAGTCCTCTCACCATCAACAATTGCTTAACATAAATCCTGGCATTAATCTACAACACACGTCCATGTATCACCCTTATCCTAACCTTGACAAGGGAATCCAATTGTCCACTAGTCCATTTCAAGTCTCCACATCATATGCTATTCCTTCACCTATCAATCTCGTCCAAGTCACATGCCTTATGAACCATCTACCAACTCATGTCATGTCCCCACATCATACCATATTGATCTGGTCCAGGTCTCCACATCCTATTTTAGTCAACCTTACACCAATCTAGTCCAAATCCCCATGTCATATCCTATGATGTCACGAACTAATCCAATCCAAGTCCCCATGTCATATTCTCATACTAGTCCATTCCAAGTCTCCATGTCCTATCCTAGTCCTTCATCCATTAATCCTTCTCAAGTTACTCCCTCACAAGCCACATTTAGTCATGAAAATTCTATCATTACTCAAAGCCACATCCCATTGTCTAAACTTGTAGATACATGTCACAATGAAAGCCCAAAGCATGACATTATAACGTCACCCTCATGTCAAGAACAAGGTAGTCCATCCCATGACCCTATATTTCAGTCCATCCAAGAAGTCCTTCAAGACAATCATGACATCAAAAATATACCTATCCTTGACAATGATTCTATTTCCAATTATATCATCCATGACAACCCCATCTTTGACCAAGACCCTACCATTGACTAAGAAGTCCAAATCCATGACAACCCCATATTTGACCAAGACCCTACCATTGACCAAGAAATCCAAAATGATCCACTGCTTGACCCTTATGCCATTTATGATAAAACACTTGACAAACCTATTAAGGCCCTGACTATCGACACTTTCCAAGATGAAACACTTTCCTCTATTGAACCCATAGATGATCTTCCTCTAGAAAAAGAGTCTTCCACTATGGACGTATTTGCAAATGATGAAGCTATAGCTAACTTCATGGGATTATATGATAATGACCATCAAGATGGTTTTGACATTAACTTGGAATCACCAATAGAATCAACTGAACCTAACATGTCACAAGATAAGACCAAAGATATCAGTCAAAAATATGTCCAACATGACAATGAAGCTAAGACACTTTATCAACTAGGGTCATCTATCTTTGTCAAATTAGGCTTCCTTGCGGATGAAAACATTCCAAGTAACAGTGTCCACATACATCATGATGGGTTAGCATTTTGCTTTCAAAACAATAAATACCCCATCACAAACAAAATCTATCAAAGCATGCAATATCAAGGCAAAGGAATAGGCATACATGAGTGAGGCATTCAAGAACCAATACAGCTTCAGGAAAATTATAGACACCAAGGTCTTGGCTATTCTTCAGTTAGAAAATCAAATGATGTTAGTCGACCCTCCTCGATACTGGGGGAAACCTTATCAAATATAGACGTCAAAATGGAGTCCATGAGAAATCCTTGTCATAAGATTGCTACCAACACCCTGTCCACCCACACCATAAACCGTCATTCTCAACATCTTAAACCTTCCCTTTGGAACCAACAAAAACAAAAAGTCTTACAAATTCAAAAATCAAATGTCAAAGGCCATCAAATCAAACAAAAATACAAGTGGACAAATGAAATTAAAATGGATCCCAAAGAAAAGTGGATCAAGCAAAGAAATATGTCAAAAGGAAAAAGTTAATTATAATGTGGAGCCACAAGACAAGAGGACTCCCACATACAACAAATGTCCACCTCCTTCAAAATGGCCATCAAGCAAGGAATCTAAAGGTGTTGGTTCTAAATGCCAACCCTCCAAAATATTTAATCCACCATCCCAAGTTTGGAAAATAAAAAGTGATTCATCCAAATTTCCAAACAACCTTTCCACATCTACCATTATTCGTCATAATCTTACATCTCGTCTAATGTCCAAAAATCCCACGTCACACATCTGTCACATCTTGGCAACAACTCTTTACCATAAGGAATCCCATGGCACTCTATCGTGATGTGCGTATTCTAATAAGGCCAAATCTAGTATTAGAAAGGATCATAATGACATTGATCAATTGTATGCAAGCATTATGATCCTGACAAGACAACTCCTTCAGCAAGGTCATTATTGGCATATCATGGCACCTATCTTTACATCAACACCATCAGTGGATTTAGAATAGTCAGTGGTCATCTAAAGCATCCAGGCTATCCACAAAATCATAAATACAAAAAAATGTAAAAATGTAAAACCTCATCACCCTGATGAAAACCTGACAAACAAGCATTTTGGTGACACCAAAAAAATCAAAAAGTCAAGAAAATAGTAAAGAGAAAAATTTCATCCAATGGTGAAACCTAGCCAATAGGCGCCCTGGATAAGTACCATGATGAAAACCTGGCAAACAGGCATCATGTGTAAAATAAATCATTTATGTGGACTTTTACACTTGGGGGCAAGTCATCTCATTTCCCATGCCTTCCTCATGACATTTACATCCATCTAAGCCCTATCATTCTAGCCCATTTTTTTTCCACCTACTTTGGTCTTGACATAAAAATAGGCACACATAAATCATGCTTTGGGGAGAACTCTTGACATGTCAATCCTTTTGTCACAAACTATCTTGTCATTTCCATCATTATCCCTATACGACATAGTCCTGGAATATCATATGACAATTCCCTTAGTCTCATGTATCTCATTCTTTACCAAGGCCACCTCTCATCCTTTCATGTCTATCACCTATCTTGGTTTTTCCTTGTCAAACAGTCTAAGGATACTCCATCATCCCTTTTAGTCCTAACCAAGTCATTCCAAATGCAACAAGTCTAATCCATACAAGCACATTATCCAAAAAATTACTTGACTTTGTTCCTGGCCTGGTTGCAGACCTTGATACTTTCGTCACATTATTGTTGTCCTCACGTTGTTTCGGGATGTGTCCTTCCCACGTCAAACAACACTGTCATCACCTACCAATTGGTATTCAACTCGACTAGGGGCACAATCATGTTTGTCTTTGGATTCTCATGCATAGGCATCATTCACATGCATTTGTCATGATCCTCATAAACTGTCAAAAGTCCAAAAAAATTATAAATTGTCAAAAGTCCAAAAAAATATATGCTGTCAAAAGTCCAAAAAAATCATAAACAGACAAAAGAAAAAAAAATCATAAAAAGTCCTGAAAAAAGACAAAATCATCATAAAAATTCTTCAAAAAAGAAAAAAACATCACAAAAAGTCTTGAAAAAAGACAAAAACATCACAAAAAGTCCTGAAAAAATAAAAGACAAAAAGACAAAAACATCACAAAATGTCCTGAAGAAAGACCAAAAACATTATAAAATGTCCTGAAAAAAGACCTAAAAATTGAAAAACATCCTAAAGGAACCACAACGAACCGTCAAACTATCTCAAAATCACAAAACCTAGAGTAATTTCTTGTCAAGTCCGTCAAATCAATCAGTCTTTGTCATTTTTCCAAACTACGTTGTCTATGTGCATTTGCTATGTAGGAAAGGCTCATTTTCGAGTCCCCAAGACATTAAGTCAGTCCTTTTAGGTTTGTCAAAATAAAATCATGACGCAATCTTTGGTCATCAAGACAAATTCATTGGTCGTATTGAACTACGAGGTCTTTGAGTGCATGACATAGGCAAGTCCATTTGTCGATGAGCCCCCAAGGCTGCACGAGGTCAGTCCATTAGGGTTCATGGCACTACACTAACACACACATCAAAAGTCTATAGGTCAAGGAAAATCATTAAAACAAAGTATGACAATCACTTATTCAAACATGACAATCACATCAGCATGTCAAAGATATCGACATATAGTCAACAAAATTCAAACTCCGATCAAACTCGGTCAAAACAAGTCAAAATTTTCATAACCAGTCAAACTGTCAACTCTTGGTTATTCTTTCAGATGAGTCCTTCTAAACAATAGCCTCTGTCATTTATGACTTAGGATGTATCCTTCCTAGGCATCATCATCCGACTTTTTTTTGAGGAATCCTTTTGACATTTAAGGATCACTCATCTTGACATCAGTATTTTTCAGATGTGTCCTTCTGAAGAACAATCTCTCTTATTCATGCCTTAGGATGTGTCCTTCCTAGGCATTGGCATTGTCATCCGACATTTTTGACCTGGATTCCTTTTGACATTTAGGGATCAATCCTCTTGACATCAACATTATTCAGGATGTGTCCTTCCTGAATTTGGAAATTTTCGGCATTTGTCATCTTGGCATCGTCAAAACCTTGACACCCTGGCATCTCGACATCATCAAACCTGACATCTTGACATCAAAACACTGGGTATCCAGACACATTGGGCAAACACTTGGCACTTGTCTTTTGGCTTTTTACCATGTTACTAGTTTTTCAGCGAGATCCCAACAATAGGATTTAGAAAAGCAGTGACGTATCATGATTGTCTTATCTTGTCTTTTGGCTTTCATCATGTTACTAGTTTTTCAATGAGATCTTGACAACATGATTTAGAAAAGCAGCGACGTATCATGATTTTCTTATCTTGTCTTTTGGCTTTCATCATGTTACTAGTTTTTCAACGAGATCTTGACAACATGATTTAGAAAAGCAGCGACGTATCATGATTTTCTTATCTTGTCTTTTGGCTTTCATCATGTTACTAGTTTTTCAGCGAGATCTTGACAACAGTATTTAGAAAAGCAACAATGTATCATGATTGTCTTATCTTGTCTTTGGATTTTTTTTATCATGTTACTAGTTTTTCAACGAGATCCCAACAATAGGATTTAGAAAAGCAGTGACGTATCATGACGTTTGTCTTGTCTCTTGACACGCATGTTACTAGTTTCTCAGTGATGTCCTGATTTCAGGATTTAGAAAAACAACAATGTATCATGATAATGGCTTTATTGTTGTATTTTGACAATTATGTTGCTAGTTTCTCAAGGATGTCCTCGAAATAGGATTTAGAGAAGCAATGACATTTCATGATTTTTCCTTTTTGTCCTTTTTACTGGCGGTTGGTTATAACAAAAAGATTGGGGCAACAACACTCTTAGTATGAGTCATGATCATCCTTGTTTGTGACTACTTGTCTTATGTGATGGTACGACCTCGCACACCTTGATTTATGTCATATCACAGTGTTTGTTGGCCATCACAACAATCTTCCCAGTGATGATTAAGAGCAATAAATATAAAAAGTCTTATGGTAATGTTTTGAAGGATTTGGTCTAGGAACTAACATGCATCTTCTTTAGTCTTGTCATCTTCTCTCACCCATCTCATATAGGCATTGCATCCATATCATCATCCATATCTTTTGCACTAACATTTCTTTATCCCTTCATATTCTAGTCTTCTCATCAATTTTGAGAGCACACCCATGTTCTTAGAACCAGTTTGTCCTCTCGAGGGGGCATACCGCTACCTCCCTCATCATTCTTTCTCATCCTATTTTGCACTGGGGCATATTTTTGACTTATTTTCTTTGTCACAATGCGACATGCTACATTATGACAAAGAGGGGCAAAATGTAGACACTTAAAAATGACCTAGGCCTGCAAACTCTTTTTTTACCACTTTCATCCTAGCATAATTATGGCATTTAATTATGTCCTTGGTTCACATTCGACTATTAATTAAATAATTCATAATTGTTTAATTAATTTATGTCCTTTTATTCTTCATGATTATTAAATAAATAAATTTTATTTATTTATTAAATACGTCATTAATTGTCTAAGTCTTCCCCTAATTAAATAAATTTCTTAATTTATTTAAATTACCTTTCTTCATTTATTTCTTCTTGATTATTAAATAAATGAATTTCATTTATTTATTTAATGTCACTAATTCTCATAATTAAATGAATTTATTAATTTATTTAATTATTAATCATATCTTCTAAATTAAATAATTATCTTTAATTATTTAATTGTCAAAATTAACATTTCCCTCATTTTAAATAAATGAAATTATTTAAAATTATATCACATTCTTAATGACAGTTCATTTTAGTAAATAATCTAAAAATCAATTATTTATTATCTCACAAAATCCATATTTTGAATTAATTTAATTCAAAATGGTAACTTTCCTCCAAAAATCAAGTAATTGAGCAAATTATTGATTTTTCAAATCTGATCTTCAGTTCAACTCTTATCTTCTTGATTTTTCGAATCCCTTTATCTTCTTGATTTTCAAAAATCTTTATTCTTCTAACTAATTATCTCATTTATTCTCGACCACTCATTTAATGATTCTGCCCTAACTCTGATTAGGGATTATCACATTAAATCTTGTCCTCTAATTTTAGGTTTCTGTCAAAAATTTGATCTTGTCCGTTCGTCCAAAATTGCATTTTCTATAAATGCCAATTTTGCTCACATTTTGGACTAGTCAGACTTACGCTCATTCTTAGATATTGCAACATTTTTATTTTCATATTGTGATTTAATCAAGTTTTAGACATTTCTTGACATAGGCATTTTAGTCATTTTCTAATAGGCATAGACATATGTTTAAAATCCTTCAAAGCTTGTTTAGGACTTCATCATAGTCATTGCTCGTACATTCAATCTGAGGGAAACACAATAATCAGCAAGTTAGAAGGTGCTATGAAGGTAAATCAAGGAAGCTTCAATGACAGGTATAATAATTTTATTTAGTTTCCATTGTGCTTGATAGTTTTCTTTGGTTTTATATGCTTTATTTATTTGATAATCTAACCTTAGGAAAATTAACCCTTAAATACACTATCCTTTCCAGGGACCCCTTTGCAACTCAAGCCCTTATATGTGTTCTTACTTTCCAACATGTAAACAAGATATGAAGTCATCATGAACACATTGATATCTTGTACATTTCTCAATTGCATGTCTTGATTGTCACTCAATATACCTGCCCAGTGATAATGTTTTCCTCCCATGATCTAAGTGATTAGGTAGAACATCCAGATCGTAAAAGTGAAATCCTCTTCCAATCCCATCACCTTGCCTAGGAGTGTGATAATATCATAATATTCCATCTTGAAGTCACTCCTATGGAATTGCTCTGGGAGATTAGAATAACGTGGCTTTGGTTTAACAATCCAGGAACTGTTCATCATATCCAAAGCCCTAGAGGAATCCTTAGCATAAAACTCATCTACCTCTTTGATGTTAATCTCCTTAATAATCTTATGGTGGGAACCAATATTGAAGGTTTCAGCTATAGATTCTTTAGTCATATTGGCCATGACCCTTTCTTGTGGACCCATTATTATTCTCTTGTCTACATCAAAATGTTTTGCACACTCTAAGACTAATTCAAGGTACAATAATGTGGGTGGAAACCCTGTTGCCTGAGCCAAGCCCATGTGTGTAATGATTTGTGCCTACTAGTTAGGTACATTTCCAAACATCCTTTAATAGAAATCATCATAGTCAACATGCCCCATATTTGTGTCAGCTATCTTGGACCATGTGGAAGAGATCCTTGACTCAGACTATATCCCTTTGAAGTTGTACTTCATTCTCTCTACTCTCTTCTTGACTTATTCCTACACAAGTGAAGCCTTTGTCTTGGAAGTCTTTCATGGACTCAACGTTTCCTGCATCTATTAGAAAAACATAATAATCACCATGATGCTAATCATTGATAAAATCAATATTAAAAAAATATAGCAAATACACAACATGTTTCTTATTAACCTTTAACACTCTTTATTAATCTTAAAATCCAATGATAATCTCCTAAAAGCTCATGCATCTTAGGATTTCAAAGGTTGGAAAGAATTTCAAAAAATCAACCCTAAGCCGGATTCTTCAAAAGAACTAGAGCCCAAAAAATCCACTCCGGGGTGAAATCCCCGAGAGGTCATGCTTCACACAAAATTTGAGTTACAAACTTATACTAGATGACACATGATCCTTTCTAAATGAATACACAATATCCAAGCCCGGATTTTCTCATACAAGAACTCAAACTTTTGGGGACTTGGGAGGAGTTGTGGAAAATCTAAGGGACCTCTGATTTTCCTAGTGGATTAAGGTTTGGAAATTCCAACCTGGGATGGAAATCCCAAAGGATCTATCTCACTACATGCCTTAAGTTGTAAACCACATTCCACAATGACACATGATCACTTTTACAACCTCTAGTGCCTTCTCACACAAACTTTGTTCCTTTCTTTTCAATACCTTTAGGATTTCCACACCTGCATGGACTCAAAGAATCCAAGGCTCAGTTGATTTTATGAAGGAACTCCCTTTGGTAAATTTGCGGTGTGGCGAAACCTCTGAAGATAATGATGCCCCTCGAAATAATTCCTAAAGCCACTTAGATGGAACACTTCAAACCTGACTTGAACTCAAACTTGGTAAATACGGTGTCTAAATGATCCTCGGGCATTTGCATGGTGGACTAATATATTGAGAGGATTTTCTGAGAGGATGTTATGTTTTGCATGCAAAACCTAAGTGTTTCTCTCTTCATATTCTAATTCAAATTTATGATTCCTCACTCTTTCCCAAGAATCAACATTCATTCCCTTTACTCCACAATGCAGATCAGGACACTACACCAAGGTACCACATTTCCCCTTTATTGATTTTAAAATTTAAACCAGTTAGGGCACAATGAGAATGACTAGGACTTATATTACACCATTGATGTTAGGTCATCATACCATTGATTTTCCTATTTGCGTGAATTTGCAACTTTCATGGGATTCAATAAAACATCATCATTCGGATTCTAAATCACGTGACACATGAAACCGTAGCTTAATATTGCAAACAAATGACGATGACAAGACAAACCATAGTGTGCATGAAACAACAATCAAATCCTGAAAGGATCCAACAAATAACATCGACCCTTCACAAAAAAACCCATCAAATCCCACATAATCAATCAAAAATGCACATTCATTATCATGAACCATCATGAAAGCATGACAAAATGTAGGGCTCCCGATTAAATCATCATACAAAGTTAAAGCTAGGTCATAATCATAAATCAAAAGAGGGGTAAAACCCTACCTTTGAAGAGAGAAAGTTGGGAGACAAGAAACCAAGTGCACCTATGGATTCAAACCAAAATGCCAATAGCAAGGCTTACACACCAAATACAATCACCAATTGTGAAGGAAGAACAAACTCTTTGAATGCAATAAGTCACAACTCAAAATTATAGAATATCACTCGAAAAGTCCCCAAATAACCCCTCAATATCACATTAATTGTGCCTACCTACCCATCCTTAAATGTAGTGTCATGACTTATGAGAACTCAAAAATGCGACAAGTTGGAGGATTCAGAAAATCTAAGAGAGGTTGGATTCTCTAAAGGGATTAGACCGCAAAAATTCCAAGCCACCTCGGATTTTTCGAGATGACTCATCACTCAGAAAATCAGTTAGAAGGCAGAATCTTCGAACCTCACCCAGACTTAGCCAATTTCACCTATAGATGAAATTTTAGATAAAAGCATGGAGTTCTAATGATGACTTGAGATCAAAATTTGCAATCAAAGCACCCTAAGTGCAGATAAAACATCAATTTCTCCAAGTGAAGCAAAAGGTCAAAATTCAAAGGGACCTATCCCTTAAGGAGAGAAGGTCAAACCTAGAGCAAAAAACCAAGGAACGAAAGTGAGCAAAAGGAGGGTCCCTACCTCGAGTGGGGCATGTGTGAAAATGCACAAAACCAATTAGGTAAGATACCATGTTCACACCAACACTTTCAATGCATTAATACTATCCATTTGGCTTCAAGTTCTAGCATATAGTGACATAAATCCTATTATTATATAAGCAATCCCATATTAATTTGGATTCTAAATTTTATTTGAGATTGTTTCTAGAGACATTTTTTTATATGCATCCTCTTTGGTTTTCAAGATTCACCTTCTTTGCAATATTTTTTTATTGACATAGTTAAAAATAAGTTAGCCTAATAGATTACTAAGCATCTTTCATTATAGGAAAGTCTTAGATTTATTCCAAGATTATTTTTTATAAGTTATTTTTATCATCTCTACTATGGGGTACCATATAAGGCTTCATATGGACAATTAGAAAAAAAAAATCAATAATTTTTATGGATTAGTTTTAAATCAGGCATAGGATGCCATAAGGTTTCTAGGGAATTTATCTTTTACCTAGGGATTATGGTGGTTTGGTCTTGCTAAAACATTTAGGTTCATCACATTGCCCTATAGACCAAGTGGATTATTAGGAATTTTAAAGGAAATGAGGCTTAGAATATTTTTCTTAGAAACTACATCTATTTCAGTCTTCCTTAGGGTCAGATGACATGGAAAAAACTATTTTTTTCCTCTACTATGATCATGAATTTGTTGGTTAATATTGAAGTTATTTTTTGGTAAATATATTTAGAAAGCATGGGAGGCTATTAAACCATAGATTTTATGGGATGATAATTATTTTCAAGATGGCCTTTCTATGAACCAAAATTTTCTCTAGTGGTCCCAGATCATCAATTACCATAGTATTTTTCTTTTGGGTGTGTCATGGGTTCATTCTCTTATGTTTTTCAAAAGAGGAATCAAAACTATGTTTGATATCCTTTCCAAAGTTGCATGCTCTTGACTCTCATATATAAAAGCTACATATAAGTATAAATTGAGTAATCAATACCAATAATTCTTTTAGAAAGTATTGGAGCTTGTCTCTTCTTAAATGTATTATAAAATTACAAATTAGTCTATGAAGCTAATATGGTGGAAGGATTAGAAGTGGTACCTTTCCAATTATTTTCATAATTACATTCCCTACAAGAGTTATGTTTTCCTTTATCAATGTTTACCTATGGTATACATAAATTATATGAGAGATGATCTCTCCAAATGTTCCAATTATTGGACTTAGAGTCCCAAGTTTCAAATTAACCTTATAAAATCCTAGAACCCAATATTGTTCATTTTGTTTGTTGCATCATTTATTATGGATTTTCATTAGGGATTCATTTGGTCTATCTTATAATTTCAACTACAAAATTCCATTTCTATAGTACAACTTGGAGATAATTAAACACCTATTTTATTTTTTCCCTAGAGCTCTATTACTATGGAATTAGATTCATGAATTATTCAAACATTTTTAATCTAAATCATTATCATGGCACATTGTTCTTCTAAGAGATTTTTCTAGATTACTAGGAAAATTTTCTAATATCTAGCATGATTTTTGATTGGGGGTCTTTTTCTTTATTTGGAAAAATAGAAATTTTACTCTTTCTAATTCTTCTATTGATAATCATTTTTTAATGTATTCAAAGTTTGTCAATTTCCCATGTTCTTTTGCATATTTAAGATTACTAGAAAAGTCAAGACTTTGGAATTTGCTCATCTATAAGTGGTTCTTGATCATTGGGGTAATTCATCTCACATTGTGGTAAGTATTCATAGAATCCTCCTAGCTTTCCTTGTGTCTATGCTTTTTCTTTTCTTATAGTATGAGAAGAGAGAAACATAGAAGTTCATGATGGAATCCTACAAGAAACATAATTTGGTCCCTACTTCTCCATGTTGAATTCCATTCTTCAATATCTTCTTCATGATGTGAATGAGGGTTTCTTTCTAGGTACAATTGAAAATTCCTATACCTTTCGCAAGACATATCACATTATCATGAAACTTTAGATATTCAACACTCTAAGGATGAATAGCCTATTGAAGATATTGAAATTCTTATACTAGATAAAATCTGATTTCTAATAGAAAAAGACCTTTAATATGGTTATTCAATTTCCAAACTAGATGAGCAAGATCCTCCTCTTACAATTGAATTTACAACTTTAACTACATAGTATTTAATATTTTACATCATCTTGTTCTCATTTTTTATCATTCATAAATTTTTCCTTAATATTATATAGTTTAGGGTATGGTGCCATGCCACCCATTTTATTTTTAATGGACACTTTATTATTTTTTAATTTAAAGTAATATATAATCATTATTTTATAATAACAAGACACCTAATTATTATTATATATTTAGAAATATTTTAAAGATATTAGATTTACACATCAAAAGAAAATATTCTCTTAAAATTGTGTAAAGAATGTTACTCCAGTAATGCTCTTAATAAAATTCATGGATTGTATCTTTTGCATTTACACTGACCTTAGATTATAATTTTCTTATAATCTGAATTAGTATAGGGAGGAATGAAGCTACTACTAATATAGTAAGTGACATGGCATTAGGATTATAGCTAAAAATTTGAACAATTTACTAAATATCAAATGGTGTAGCTTTGGTTGATATGGCTACTATAAAAGTAATAGATATTTCACATGTCTCTTCTTAAAAATATCTAAAAGGGGTTTTTTTTTAAAATGGATAAAGTTAGCGGGGCATGGTAGTAAAATAGAGAAGTAGGGTGACATAATAGAGCATAGAATAAAATAAAGTATAAAATAAATTAGATCATGTGGTTGAAATAATGATAATAAAATATTAGACAACAACTTGAATAAATCTAGGTTAAAAGTTGTATATAATCTATTATATTGCACTTGAATAATTTGGTTATTGGGTAGTGATAAATTTATATATTTAGTTTATAATATCTAAAATGATCTAAAATTTAGAACACTCTTAATTTTTTTTTGGGACTCCTAGATAATTTAAGTTTTCAAAATCTTTTATTTTCTCAAGAATTCATAGTTTCTAGAGTCTTCGCATCTTCTCTTGAGATTAACTAGAATGAATCTTTAAAAATAAAAATGATGAGGGTATTGTGCTTGTCCCCCATTAGTGTCACCTCCATCATTCCAAGAATTAATCAAAAATTCAAATATTTGGCTTTTGATAGGCTCTTCTTAATTATATTATATTTTTTTCATCACTAGGGAAATATTTAAATTGAAAAATTAAGTCTAAACAAGTTCTTAAATGTAATGAACATCAATCTCTATATATTTTATTTTAGCATAAAATATTAAATTATTTTATTTCTTTGATTTTCATAAAATATAGTGGTACAACATCAAGAAATTCTAATTTCAAATATTTTTTTGAATCCAAATGGCTTCCTTATTAAAATTATTTTATTTCTTTGATTTTCACTCTATATTCTACTGAAGACAAAGATGTAGTTTGATTTTTTTGTTACTCATGTAATGGGGCCTAATTAAAATCTAAAATCATAGTTTCTAGAAGATTTCTTGTCATCTATATCACTACCCCAATCTAAATCTACATAGCTTGCCAAAGAAACATGAGATGGATGTCAAAGTTAACTATTCTACAAATATATCAAATAAATATTTTGTTTAAAACCAATGTATTTCTTTGGTTGAATGAATGAATACACTGAATTGATTATAAATTATATGTTTGATCTAATGTGTGTTAAATAAACCAATATTGAAATGTATAATGTGGCATCTACCTTCTTTGAAGTACAATTCTTGGTAATCTTATCTTTAAACTTAAAGAGAGTAATGAAAGGATTTCAATCAAGTATTTTAAAATTTTCTAAGAAACTCAATGCATATTTTGATTGTGAGATGAACAATTCATCATGCAACCTACAAAATTGTAAACCATGAAAATCATTGATCTCATGAAAATGGAACATTTTAAACATTCCTTTTAAGATTTGATTTCAAAACATTGATTAGCCACATATTTAGTTTAAAATTTAAGTAAATAATATACATAAAATGTGATAAGAATAAAGTCACCTTGGAATCTCTTCACATAAATATTCAAATTTACTATACATTTTGAAACCCATGAAGTTGAAAATAGATTTCAATCTTCTCATTCCATTCTCTAGATGGTTGCTCAAGATTATAGTGACCTCTTAACTTGAAAACAAATATGATATTTTGGTCCATAAAACCTAGTGGTTGATCCATTTATATTTATTCATATAAACATACATTCAAGAAAGCATTTTTAACATCCATTTCATGAAGATGCCACCCAAGACTAGTGGCTAAAGAAATAATAATTTTAATTATATTCATTTTAATGATAGGAGCAAATACTTCTTCATAATCAATGCCCTCTTTTTTATTGAAGCTCTTAATAACCAATATTATTTTGAATTTCTATAGAACTGTCTATTTTTTTTAATCCATTTATAGTCAATAACATTTTTACCTTTTGAGAGATGCACACATTGCCAAGTTCAATTATTTATTAGTGTGTCATATTATTGTTTCATGATTTATTCCTTTTTTTTCCCTTTAGCTTGCTCATATAAAATTAGATTATTAATGTGTAACACTCTGACTATGAGAGAGCTTTCATTCCTTGGAATTTTAATTATTTCCCATAGATATCTTTCATATTCCTTATCTTCTATCTATCTAAAATTTGATCATCATCACCATTGCCTATAAAACAGCTAATAACAATCATTAGTTTCATTTTTAGTAGTATTAACTTCACTTCTCAAGCATGTAGTAGTTTAGAACTTATCATCATCATTACAAAAAAAAAAATTATAAATTGGAAGTATTTGTTGTTGTAGAGTGAGAAGGAATTCTTACAGTTTGTGATTTTTTTCATCAAGTTTTGCATTTCTTGTGATAAAGACCATTTTTTGCCAAATTATATAGCCTATAAGCTTTTTATTCTTCACTATAACCCATAAAAATTCAGTTATGAATCTTAGGTTTAAACTTTTGTATGTGCACCCATGTAACACACCTAAATGCTTAAAAATGCCCAATATGATATTTTTTCCATTCTAAACTTCTTTAGGGGTTATACATTAGTAAGAACTTTAATGGATGTTCTATTCACAATATATGCAACACATTAAACAACCAAATACCAAAATTTATTGTACAAACGTTGAAAACACAACATGCAATGAGCCATTTCTAAAATAGCTATTATCATTCACTCAACTCCTTGATTTCCTTGAGGGGTATATGGGATTTTTGTTTGCACCTTTTAATACCATATTTTTATAAAATTTTGAAATACATAATAGTAATTTATCTCCTATTATTCATCCTTAAGAATTTAATTTTCTTTTCACTTTAGTTTTCAACTAATGCTTCAAAAAACTTTTAAAATATTAAACAATTCATTTTTCCTTTCAAGAAAATAAACTCACTCATTTACTATAATTGTTGGTGAAGGTAAGAAGATATCTAGTACTAGAAAGTGAAGAATAATCTAGTTCACATATATCACTATGAATTAGTTATAATGGATGATTGGATCTCCATGCTTCTCTTAATTCAAAGGGATCTCAATGATGTTAAATTCTTAAAACACAACCTTCACACACCTTTACAAACTTTTTTTTTCAAATCCTCTTATCTTATTTAGTCTAACCATGTCTTATGATTTGATATACTTTATGTTCCCACATCTAACATGTTAAAATTTTGAAATATAATTTATTTGAAATATAATTTATTTGAAATATAATTTATTTGAGAAACAAAAGCATAAGAAAATTTATATTCATTGTCAATAAAGCAGAAAAAAATTAATGAGATTATGCTTATAATAAACTCTACCAATAACTATTGTTGAAAAATGAGGTGTTTTCTTAGCTTAATACTCTGTAAAACTTCAAAATTGCTGTTCTAAGTAAGTCTTTTCTTTGTTACATAAATTCTTTGTGGATGATTATCTTGATTAATCCATTTTACTGTTGTAGAATGTAGAGAGAATTATTTAGAAGAACTAGACAAGATAATAGAAGGATCGCACAAGATATACCGTGGAGAAACCCTTTCGGGAAAAAACTCCACCAAGAATTATTCTATTATTCAAACTCTAAATTACAATAGCTCCAATTCTTGCTTGAGAATGCTTCTTCTGTC